>SJYQ01020784.1:0-157181 GCA_006410935.1 Redunca redunca
CAATTAACCTTCTTAAACCAAGAAATTTCCTCGGGGGAGTCCCACAAATGGACTGCTTGGCCCTGGAAGACTCTCTAAGAATCTGAGATGTATGGGCATGCACACACACACACATACACACACACCATGAAACAGGCACACAGGCACACACCATGAAATAGAGTTCACTGACATCAAAGGCTCAGACAGCCTTGTGTTCACTTCTGTTTTCTCAATTCCAGCAGTCTGCAATGTATCCCAGACAGAAGAATTCAACAGACGGAAATTGAAAACCTAGTAAGTGGCAGCACCCAGAGAGGAAGCTTTAAATGAGAAAATCTCCACTTTTTTTTTTCCTGGAAAGTCCCCCAAGAGAAAAGAAATCTTTCTTCTCAAGCTATTCAAACCAAACTCAGAGCCAGTGGACAATGAGACAATACAAAACATTAAATATGAGAAAGGGTTTTAACAACTGCCAAGAGCCACACACTATGCCTACCCACTAGTCTTAGTCTTCCACCCTGGTCTCAACTGCAGCTTGTAGATTCTTTTTAAATGATTCCTCTAATACTTTTTTGCATGTGTTTGTTAATGTCCATCTCTCCCCTTTCAGACCAAAATCTACCTAAGGGCTAAGTCTGTGTCTCCGATCCTTCACATGATGACTAAAACATAGGAACTCAGTAGCCATTTGCTGAAAAATACATATTTTTTTTTGCCTTCAGCCTACCAGGCCAGATAGATCAGACAGCCTCTTCCTATACCTGAAACCTGTATTTCAGTCTTCATGAACTTGAACTGACATGAACCTAGAAGCTCTTCTTTCAGGGTGGTCCTAAACTGAGCCCAGGTCTGGAAGAAAGCCAGTGCTTGATTTGGATTGATCCTTGGCTCTATCACTCACTTAAATGTTAGTTGATTTTTCCACTTCTCAACTTAGTATTTGTAAAGTGGGAATTCTAGAAACCTCAGAGAACTATTGTAGAGTATTATTCTCAGCATGACAACTTTAACAATTCTGCCAAAATTTCTATTCGGCCACGTTACTTGTTTGCTCAGATATTTCCAGTGATGTATCAGTTCATTCATAGTAAAAGTCAAACTCCTCGTGCTGGCCTGCAAGGCCCTATAGGATCTAGCCTATGGGACTGCTCTTCTTTGCCCAGACAGACTAGCCTCCTTGCAGTTCACTGGACATTCCAAACACCCTTTCCATTGGCTTTTCCTCTGCATGGAGTTCTCTTTTACTCACGTGGCCAGCCTCTTCAGCTGCTTCAAGTGTTGTGGTCTCAGTAAGCCTACCACCGCAACCAACATCTGATTTAAAATGGCACCTTGAACCCCACACTCACAATCTTCGCCCACTGTACTCTGGTCTATTATTTTTCCAAAGCACTTTCCCCTTCTAATACATTCTCTACTTCCCTATGTATATGTGTCTTGCCTGGACGTCTCCAGTGTCACTGTCTCCCCTAAGTATACCTTCATAATGGGCAGGACTTTTGTGTGTTTTGTACATTGATGTACCTCAAGTGCCTAAAACAGTGCCTGGCACACAGTGTGGGCACTGAATAAATGAGTATCAGTCCAATGAAGACAGTTCAGTGTCTGTCACAGAGACAGTCTTAATAACTGTCTCCATCATCACCACCACGGTCATTGTCATGACATCCATCATCACTGGGACACCAGTGTTCATCTTATAAGGCCCTGAGAAGAAAGAGAGTTAAGGTATAGAATACATCTAGCTCAGGGCTGGTATATATAAGTACTTTGTAAATGTTATTTCCTTTCATATTTTCTTTTGTGGCTTTTGCTATTGCTCCTTGGAGGACCCTTAAGACATAGCTGTGAAGCAAAATAAATTACCCAGTCTTATACTCTATGTATAAGAGTAACATAGGGCCATTTACAGGGCATTTTGAAACTGTTGATTAATTATTACTACGATCATGAGCTGAGTATCAAAACTGAATTTGTGTGACTTTGTATTCTCTTGATCTTGATTCTCTATAGTAAGCACACTTTCTGCTTATTTTTCTACAACTCATTAGAAAGAAGTAGGAGGAAGAAGAGGAGGAGGAAAAGAAATAAAAATGTTTATTGCTTTCATAGTAAATGGGTTTACATATATTCCAGGGGGAAATATACTTGTAAGAAAAGAACACTACATTACCAGTCTAAAGCATTTTCTAGAATAATAAGCAGAACTATGATACTGAGGGATACAAAGATACATATTTCCATGCCAATGGCTAGAAATGCCAGGTTACTGAGTTTTCTAGTCAGGAGACATACTCACTTTTAAAAAACCTTTTCTTTTCTCTTTCCTATGTAAAGTGAATTGTTTTGAATGCTAAAAGCATGTCTGGGTGCACAAATTCTGCTTGTTAATATAAAACACAGTAATGACACCTCATTTTCCCTGCCTGTTGGAAACACTGAGAATGCACAGAATGCAGAAACCTTGGATAGGGCCAAACATCAGGACGAGTCACTTCTGGTTGTCAAATCCAAGTACCCCTTGGGCTGGAAATGTACCCCTAATGCCCTTCTTTCCTCAGTGTTCCAACCAATCATATGGCTTTTGCATCCATATATATACATATATGGATATATATAATTAGCATGTTTGAACCAAGCAGTTCTTAAATGCTGCATGGAACAGCTCCAATGCTTATTGACAGAACTGTCTTACTGTCATCCTGGTGTTGTGCCATTCTGTTTTTCTGTAAAATGCTTTTACAAGGAGACATGCTTATCATGTCACATTAGAAAGTCAAATGGCTCTTTTATAAATTCCATACTTTGGTTGGAAATCATGCACAGATGCCAACTCTCTTAATGTGCCAATAAATATATTTTCTGCACAAAATGTGCATCATCTTAACTTCCCACCTGCCACCCCCCTCCCCTAATTTATGGGATAGCCAGTGTTGGTATAGCCCTTATCATAGGCAAGTGTACTTTGTTAGGGGTGATTTCCTGGGACAAAGCTAGGGTGGGATTCATACTCAAATTTAAGTACCGTAAAAGTTCAAATAGTAAATGCAAACATTCGTCCTAAAGGTCAGAGGTAGGGTTGAAGTTAGGATCCTAAAGCCAGGAGTAGGATTTATATGGGAACAAGAGTGAATCAAGGAAAAAGGGTGTAAAGTGAGTCAGGATATCTACAAAGGCCAGAATCAGGGCAGAGGTTTCACCGCCACAGAAACAGGGCGGTGTTTAAGACAGAGAATGGACAGTTTGTAGTTGTATAATAAAGTTACTTATTGAACATTACACAAATTGCTTAAAGACAAACAGAACTCCTGAAAAAGTTATTCTTTAAAGAAAATATATGGGGAAAATGTTAAACAATGCTGGGAATGATTTCTTGGACATGACACAAAAAGCACAGACAATAAAAGCAAAAATAGTCAAGTTAGACTACATCGAACTAGAATGTTTCTGTATAACACACAAAACAGCAAAATGAGAAGGCAACCTACGGAATGGGAGAATATATATACAAGCCATACAGCTGATAAGCGGTTGTGATCCAAAATATACACGGAAGTTCTTCCATTCAAAGGCATAAAAGCAATCCTATTTTAAAAATGGGGCTTCCCAGGCGGTGTTAGTGGTCAAGAACATGCCTCCCAATGCAGGAGACTTAAGAGATGCAGGTTGGATCCCTGGGTCAGGAAGATGCCCTGGAGGAGGACATGGTAACCCACTTCAGTATTCTTGCCTGGAGAATCCCATGGACAGGGGAGCCCGGCAGGCTAAAATCCATAGGGTTGCAAAGAATTGGACACAACTGAAGCAACTTAGTATGTTTTAAAAATGAAGTAACAAGTATTGATGAGTATGTTGAGAAAAGTTAACCCTTGTAGTTATTGGTGGGACTGTGAAATGGTGCAGTCCCTATGGAAGACAGTATGGACGCCCCTTTAAAAAGTAAAAGTGCTATATGATCCAGCAGTCGAATTTCTAAATATTTATCTAAAATAATTGAAATCAGGATCTTGACATCAAGTGCAAATATTTGCATTCTCGTTTTCATTGCAGCATTAATGCTATTTGTGATAGCAACATGTGGGAACAACTTAAAAGTCCATTGATAAATGATATTTTTAGCATCTTTGTAGTTTTCCTTATTCTAGGATTTCATATCTTTGAGATCATATGGTATGCAGCCTTTTCATATTGGCTTTTTTCTCCATGTCTTTTCATGGCTTGAGAGCTCATTTATTTATTTATTTTGTTGTTAAGTCACTAAGTTGTTCCAACTCTTTGTGACCCCATGGACTGTAGCCCGCCAGGCTCCTCCATCCATGGGATTTCCCAACCAAGAATACCAGAGTGGGTTGCCATTTCCTTCTCCAAGGGATCTTCCAGACCCAGGGATCGAACCTGTGTCTCTGCACTGCAGGCAGATTCTTTACCATCTGAGCCACCAGGGAAGCCCTCTTTTATTTTTAGTGTTGAATAACATTCCAATGTCCAGATATACCACACGTTTATTTATATATTCGTCTACTGGAAGACATCTTGGTTGCTTTCATCTTTTGGTAATTATGATAAGCTGCTATAAACATCTGTATGCAGATTTTTGTATGGACATTAGTTTTCAACTCATTTGGGTAAATGCCAAAGAGTGAAATTGTTGGATCATATTGTGAGAGTATGTCTAGCTTTGAAAGAAGCTGCCAAATTACTTTCCAAAGTTCCAAAGTAGCTGCTCCATTTTAGTATTCCCACCAGGATGAAGACTGTTATTACTCCATATCCTTGCCAACATTTGGTGTTGCCAATGTTTCAGGTTTTAGCCATTCTAATAGGTGTGTAGTGGTATCTCATTATTGTTTTATTGATTTATTTATACTTTAATTAGTCGGATGCCTAGGGAGAACAGCAAAGAGAAAGGACTCCTATAGGGAATATATTTACAGCATATCTCAAAATTTGTTGTGTACTACAAAATCTTGCTTCTCCTTGTAGAAGTCTATTAATACTCCTTTTCCCTTTAGCATCTCTACTTTTTATGTGATTCTGTTAATTATTGTTTTAATTTGCAAATAAAACAATCTGATGACATTGAAAATCTTTTCATAGGCTAAGTTGCCATCTGTGTATCTATGCTGGTGATATTGTTCAGATCTTTTGCCCATTTTTGATTGAACTGCTCATTTTCTTACTGCTGGTTTTTTTTTAAGTTCCTTGTATATTTTGGATAACAGTCCTTTATCAGATGTGTCTTTTACAAATGTTTTCTCCCAGTCTGTAGCCAACGCAGGAGATACAGTTGTCCAGGAAGATTCCATATGCCATGGAGCAAATAAGCCCATGAGCCACAGCTGAGTCTGTATTGCCACAACCACTGAAGCTTGTGTGCCGTAGAGCCCAAGCACGGCAGCTAAAAGCCCATGTGCTGCAGCTACTGAAGCCTGCATGCCTAGAGCCTGTGCTCTGCAACAAGAGAAGCTGCGACGAGAAGCCTGTGCGCCACAACTAGAGTAGCCCACCCCGCAACAAAGAGCCAGCGCAGCCAAAAATAAAGTAAAGAAATAATGTTTTTAAATGTTTCAAATTTTGAAAGTTTTGTTGGCATTAAATCAGTTTTGGGAAAAAGCACTCTTGATTGGCTCCATATTAGGCATGTGATACTTTCAAACAGACAAGCTAAACATCAGCAATTGGAGTCAAGAGAGCATTGGTACATATGTTTTTCATGGACCCTTAGGTTGGTCACAACTGAAATAGTACCCTGGCACTACCCTGCCTTAGTTTCCAAGCATTCCGTGCATACCAGTCCCTTGTCCAAGTCACGGCTCAGTTCTAAAGATTGGAATCACCACTTCATATTCTGGAGTTATGCCTACTAATCTCTGATGATTTCTGAAGGGATGAGTTAAGGGAGCTGAATACACATGTCATGGTACTATGGGTTGGTAGTAACAAAGATTAGGAGGAAAAACAAAAGCAATTTTGCCTCCAAATAACTATACAACTTTAGGAGAGAGGAGACACAGTCAATTCCTGGGCAAATCCTAACTTTTAACAAACAGCAGATGCAAAGTTGTAACTGTCATGACAAGCAATATTTGATGAGCTATGTATGCTGCACGAAGGAATTCCAAGAACAAAAAGGAAAACATTTATTTCTATAAATGCTCATACTTGTGAATATTGGGGGAAAAGATCACAAACGTTGCTGCCGAATCTCCTGTGTATATTTTCTTTATGAACTTATTTATTCTGATTGTGAACCAGTGACATTTTCTTTTTCCCAAAACCTTTCTTTCATATAAAGAAAACTGACTCATTAACAGCTCCAGAAGAGGTTAATGATTTAGTCTAATTACTTCTCCAGGGGCATGGGGAGAAGCTCAGATAAATAAAGAGATGGTTTTCTATAAGAGAATATGTTATATGAATGTTAACATATTACCTCTTCTCTCACCAAGGCCCGACTCGACAGAAGAGGGAAAATAAAAGACTTGCTGTGTTCTGCCATCTAATCTGCATCTGCATTTCAAAGATTAAAAAATAACTCATTATTCAAGCTCCACAGGGTCAGGAAACTTCAAATGAGATAAGATTCGATATTGATAAACAGTGTGCTTCTTAGGAAGATCATTTCAAAATGTATGTGGCTTCCTTAGCCTACTCATGTATTCCCACCCCATCACAAATCTATTGAGGATGTAAGTGTTACTTGACATTCAATGAGGTTTTGTTTTTTGTTTTTTAATTGAAGGATAATTGCTTTACAGAGTTTTATCGTTTTCTGTCAAATCTCAACATGAATCAGCCATAGGTATACATATATCCCCTCCCTTTGAAGCTCCCTCTCATCTCCCTCCCCATCCCATCCCTCTAGGTTGAACCAGAGCGCCTGTTTGAGTTTCCTGAGCCATACAGCAAATTCCCGTTGGCTATCTATTTTACATATGGTAATTCCATGTTACTCTTTCCATACATCTCACCCTCTCCTCCCCTCTCTCCATGTCCATAAGTTTATTCTCTATGTCTGTTTCTCCATTGCTGCCGTGTAAGTAAATTCTTCAGTATCATTTTTCTAGATTCCGTATATATGTGTTAGAATACAGTATTTTTCTTTCTATTTCTGACTCACTTCACTTTGTATAATAGTTCTAGGTTCATCCACTTCATTAGAACTGATTCAAATGTGTTCTGTTTTTATGGCTGAGTAATATTTCTTTGTGTATGTGTACCACAACTTCTTTATCCACTCATCTGTCGATGGACATCTAGGTTGCTTCCATGTTCTAGCTATTGTAAATAGTGCTGCAATGAACAATGGGATACATGTGTCTCTTTCAGTTTTGGTTTCCTCAGGGTATATGCCTAGGAGTGAGATTGCTGGATCATATGGTAGTTTTATTCCTAGTTTTTTAAGGAGTCTCTATACCGTTTTCCATAGTGGCTGTATCAATTTACATTCCCACCAACAGTGCAAGAGTGTTCCCTTTTCTCCACACCCTTTCCAGCATTCATTGTTTGTAGACTTTTTGATGAGGGCCATTCTGACTGGAGTGAGGTGACATTTCATTGTAGTTTTGATTTGGATTTCTCTAATAATGAGCGATGTTGAGCATCTTTTCATGTGTTTGTTAGCCATCTGTATGTCTTCTTTGGAGAAATGTCTGTTTAGGCCTTTTTCCCCACTTCTTGATTGGGTTGTTTTTCTGGTATTGAGTTGTATGAGCTGCTTGTATATTTTGGAAATTAATCCTATGTCAGTTGTTTCATTTGCTATTATTTTCTCCCATTCTGAGGGTTGTCTTTTCACCTTGCTTATAGTTTCCTTTGCCATGCAAAAGGCTTTAAGTTTAATCAGGTCCCACTTGTTTACTTTTGTTTCTATTTCCATTACTCCAGGAGGAGGGTCATAGAGGATCTTACTTTGACTTATGTCATCGAGTGTTCTGCCGATGTTTTCCTCTAAGAGTTTTACAGTTTCTGGTCTCACATTTAGGTCTTTAATCCATTTTGAGTGTATCTTTGTGCACGGTGTTAGGAAGTGTTCTAATTTCATCCTTTTACATGTAGCTGTCTAGTTTTCCCAGCACCATTTATTGAAGAGGCTGTCTTTGCCCCATTGTATACTCTTGCCTCCTTTGTCAAAAATAAGGTACCCATAGGTGTGTGGGTTTATTTCTGGGCTTTCAATGAGGTTTCGATGACCTGTTTGTAAGTATGGGTGAAGCTATTGAGTGTTCTCTACGTGCTGGGCACAGGCAGACTCACTGCATGGATGTGACTGAGAGCAAAGGCCTGGGGAGCAGGTGTGTGTCTCCTTCTGACTAGTGTAATGTGGTCCATTTACATAACCTCTCTGAGATTTAGTGTTTCTCTCGTGCAAATTTGGATATTTGCACGGACTCACTGAAACAATGGCTGTGAAGTATTACCACCTTACCTGGCATATGGTTAGCAGACAATTAAGAGGAACAGTAATCACTGCTAGTATTACAGGGCACTGAAGAGGAGACAAGGGCCCTGCCTTCAACAATTCTAGAATTCAGTGGCAAGACAAGACATGGGCAAGGACTGCAATAACTAGAAGCACAAGGCACTGCATGATTTCTGCTGAAAATTATCTGAATGAAGTACCAGCATATCTTGCCACAAAATCTGGAAATTGTATGTAGTAGCAGATGAAACAGGATCATACTTTCACATACTATTGCTATTTTATTTCATCTCTTAGATTTATTAAAAATTTTGCCTCCTCTGGAAACTTGGGGTGTGTGTGCACCTAACCCCCTTCTTTACTTTTTTTGATGTGTTAATGGCTTCTTTTTTCCTAATTTCAGTTTACTACATATGATTTGAGCTTACTAGCTAAAATGCATTCTGTGAACTGTATTGGACATTAAGAATATGTAAAATATATTCAGAGAGTTTTGAGAAGATAATATGCCCATAAAGCAAGAATAGGATGCTCTGCCAACCTCAGTCCTCAGGGAAGCAGAAGCCAAGATGAAGTAAGAAATACTGATGTAAAAGATGTCGTGGGGGTAACACCTATGAAAGATAAAGGGGAGAGGGAATAAGCTGAGAGAACCTTCAGTCTGTGATGTAGAACCTTCACCAGCTTTGAAAGGAAAGGGGGAGAATAGAGGACTGGAAAGAAAGAGTTCCTTTTCCAGACCGCAGTGCAATCTAAGGTCTCAGCCAGCCCAGTGGGGTGAGTGACCACCCCACTGTGCTCAGGCATTGCCTGGGACCTTCCCAGGAAGGGGGGCTGGGGTCGAATGCTGCAGTGGACTCCATCAGTACTGCACCCGGAGGCTCTTAGTAAACGGCACTCTTTCCAGCAGATTCTTCTTGAAAGGAGATTTGAACAGGGCAGCTCCATAGTTGACACAGATGGTCTACAAAATGGAACACTCAGAGAAGAAAGAACCCTGAGATATTAAAAGGGACTGACATTCAACTGAAGGATCCACAAAATTGAGAAAGTATCTTAAAATGTAGAATAAGTCAAAGAGATATAAAATATATGAAATTTTAAAGTGAGACATTAGAAGAGCAATCCAAGAAAGTCATTGTCCTGTTAATAAGAACTTCAGAAAAGAGGAGGAGAGATAAGGAAGGAAATTATATTATAAAGAGAGGAGAAATTCCCGGAACTGAAAACTGGGTAGCGTGTTCAGCACAATGAATTTAAAAAGACCTACGCCTGGATACATCCTCATAAAATCATTGAACACTAAAAAGAGAAGATTCCCCCAAAACTTTCGAAGGATAGAACTGTTTGTGTGCAAAGGAATGAGAATCACTCTGTCATCAGGCTTCTAAAAGCAGCTGGATGCTAGAAAACAAAAGCTGCAGTGCTTTGAGGATGTTGAAAAAATTTATTTTCACCCTAAAACTCTCTATCTGGCCAATAATGGGAGAAGATTAAACCATGAAAGCACTCAGAAAATGAAATTTGTAAGCAACTTGTCTTAGTTACTGGAGGATGCACTCCAGCACAATTAGAATAAAAAAGAAAAGGGAAGATAGAGGATTCAAGAAACAGTCAATTCAACCAAATAAAACAAGATGGGAATTTCCGGATATTTGCAGCAGATCTAGAGAGCTCCAGTCCTGACTGGAAAAAGAGACCAGACAGGACCAGGAGGAAAGAGGCATTGAAATAAAACATGTGATTGAAATAATCAAGGAATAATAAGAGACTGAAATTCCCCTTCCTATCAAATAAAAGAGGGGCAGAAAGGACTCTGGGAAAAACAAAAACTGTAAGAAAAGTGGGGTGAAATAAGAGGCAAACCAAATATGGTGTCAATTTAAGCAAGTGACCTAGAGGAAAAAAGGAAAATCTATTTGGCTTTGATGCTAGGGACAGCCTCTTGATAGTGGCTCAACCCTGGAACTACAGAACCTATAGAGAAGCAATCCTAATATATTACCTAGCCAAGAAATAAACAATATTAGCATTGTTAAACTAATTTAAACATTATTTTTTTAATTTTCAAATTTGAGTCAATTCAAGGACACAGGAGGAATATTGGTGAAATTTTAGGACAACATGTAATTGTCAAAAAACATTTGGCAATGTAAAATAATATGTACCTGGTGGAAGGTGGCCTGTGGGGTTAGGGGAAGTATGTAGAGGATGGGTAGGCTCATTTTCCAAGTTGGAATGACACCATCAAAAGTTGATGGAAACAAATATGTAATTGTATTATTTAATATTATAAAAGTGACTAATAGAAGAATTTAAAATAATGCAAATACTAAATATTGGCAAGATGATGGGAAAGAAAAAGTTAATGTTAGTTAACTTCTCATTTCTCATGAGTTAACTGACAAATATAAATGCTAATCAGGATATATAGTTATAATTATAGTAACAATACTTGTGGAAATTACTAGCCAAAGAACTAAGTACGGAAACAATTAAAAGAAATTACAATATATCCAGAGCTGGCTGGGAAATAATCAGTGCCTGTGAGTTTTTCTGTATTATTTGATTTTTTTTTTTTACCAAGCACAAGTATTATTTTGATTTTAAAAAAAGAGTTAAAATTAAAAACAAAAGAAAAGCCTTAAACTTGTATTGTTTAAGGCAATAGGGGTTGCTATGGAAATTTTAAAACATATAGTTCCTGGAAGAGTGTATTTTAAGTTCTTCTATGTTCTCTGGCCCCTTAGTGTGGCAGAAGGTTGCCTGACTCACGTTCAGTTCTTCCCTGCTGCACCCTCCTCCTCTGTCTCTCTCTCTTTCAATCTGTCTGTCTGTCTCTTTCTTTCTCTCTCTCACACACATACACAATATGCCAGAATGAATAAGAAAACTGGCAAGTTTCTTAAGGAGACACAAATATAGTAGTCACCACTTTTTTCACATTTCAACTTAATTTAAATTGGATGCTAAATCTCAGCACATTTAGAGCTTCTCACCTCCTTCATGTTGTTATTGTCTCAATTGCATATTTATACATTTTGTATTTATTAAACCAGATTATATATATTATGCATGTTGTAAAAAAATCATAGTACTGAAAGGACAGCCACAACAAGAATATTGGATTGGGTAGCCATTCCCTTCTCCAGAGGATGCTCCCGACCCAGGGGTTAATGCCTGCCAGCATTGCAGGCAGATTCTTTACCATCTGAGCCATCAGGAAAGCCCGTTATTATTCTACATACTATTATATAATATGAAGTTATATTAGACAGTGTGTTATACTGATTCTCATATTTAGCTAGGTAACTATTTTTACCACTGTTGCTTATTTCCATGTATGTGTTTTTTATATCGTTGTACTACATGTGTTGTTTATTTTTTTCTTTGTATTCTCCTTGGTTTATTACTTTAAAAATTCAATTTTAAAGTAAAGTAATAACCAGGGAGGTCAATTGCTCCAAATAGGATTTCCAACACCATGTTCAGTAAAATTGGAGAGAGTAGGCAAAATATCTTTGTCTTGTTTCTGATCTTAGAGGAAAAGATTTCAGTTTTCACTGTTGAGAATGACATTAGCTGTGGTCTTGTCATATATGGCCTTTATTATGTTATGTTCCTTCTATACCTGGGTTAGGTGGGTAGAACAGGGAAAAGGAGTCCAAAATGGTGGTGGCTACAAGACAAGGAAGGGAAAAGCCTGCGAAAATGGAACAAAAGAAGGTCCGAGGACCGGAGTGAGGACCTCAGGTAAAACAAGCAACACTCCTGGCTGGCCCAATTTACAAAGGACAGGCCCAGGGAGAGAGAAACATATAAATGGAGGAGCCAAAGCTAGCTCTCCCTCGCTCGCTCTCTCTCTCCTTCCCGCGTGCTGGAGCCCTCTTCTGAGCCCTCTTCTCCTAGTGTCTTTGGATCGACGTGCCCTCACGCCTCTAAGATGGATTTTCCTGCTATCTTCTAAATAAAATAGAGCTGTAACACTGATTTGTCTAAGAGCTATAACATGGTCCATTCGAGACCTGAGAACTATAACATGGTCTGTCCAAGACCTGAGAGCTGTGGCTCGCCAAGGGGGCTTTAACGTCCGTCACTCCAAATCTTTGTTGTGACGAGACAAGGAATCGAGGAACATACATTCACGTGACACCCTGCTTCATTGAGTTTTTTATCATAACTGAATGTTAAATTTTGTCAGATGCTACTTCTGCACCTGTTGAGATGATCATGCGATTTTCATCCTTCATTTTGTTACTATGGTGTATCACAATGATTTGTAGATGTTGAAGATCTTTGCATCCTTGGAATGATTCCCACCTGATTATGATGTATGATCCTGTTAATGTATTGCTGAATTCAGTTTACTAATATTTTGTTGACAATTTTGCATCTATGTTTATCAGGGATACTGGATTATAATTTTATTTGCTTATGGCGTCCTGATATGGCTTTGGTATTAGGTTACTCCTGGCCTTAGAGAATGAGTTTGCAGGAGTTCCTTCCTCTTATTTTTTAGAAGAGTTTGAGAAAGATTGATATTATACATTCTTTGAATAGTTGGTAGAATTTACCAGTAAAGTGGTCTGGTTCTGGATTTTTGTTTGTTTGGAAGTTGTTGATTGCAGATTCAATCTCCTTACTAGCAGCTGGTCAATTCAGATTTCTGAACAGAAAATGGTAGTCACCATTTTTAATTGCCTACCATAATTAAATTAATAAATTATTTCATGTCTGAAATAAAAATGTGCACATATTGTGAGCATTAAGTTTGTAGCAACATACAACTAGAAGAGCATTCTGTAGACATTTGGGTCTCAAGCCCATTCCTTTCCTTAGTTCTCACTTCAAGGTTTTCAGGACTCAGGGGAAAAAATTGTATAGTTTTTAATCTCATGTCTGAGTTAATAGTCAACTTGGTTAGGGAAACGGCTGTCATTGTTACCATCATCATGGCACATAAAACCAGCTTTCCTCTTATTCATAAGAAATTCACCTTGCTTCCCCTTCCTTTTATAGCCTAAATGGTTTGGTCCCAGAAAATCTAGAATGTAAGCTTCCCTCTGGGACATTTGGGCTTCTTGAAGCTTAACAAGCCCAATGACAGAAATCTTTTCCATATATCTTGAGTTTTACAAGTCCATAGAAGCCAGAAAGAAAGTCCTGTGCCACACCCAGTACCAAGAGTTAATCTATTAAAAGGATACCGATCATTCCCTTTTAGTCTGTTTAGAGGGATGCATCTATGTGCCATGCATTACATTAGGCAATTTGCATGTATTATCTCTTTTAATTTTCACAATAATTCTAAGAGGCAAGAGCTATTATTAGATCTATTTTTCAAACAAGATGTTGCGACTTAGAGAAGTCAAATAGGTATTAAGCAATAAAGACTAGATATAAGCCTATCAGCCTGGTTCCAAATTCTGAAAGCGTCTATCCAGTTTACTGTAAGCTTTGCAGCTTGAGTTTACCATCATTCCTCTCCTGCTTTGTATTATTTAACAGAAAATATCTCTACTTCAGCAGCAGATACTTTATCAAATGTACTATTTTTTCTCTATTTATATCACCTTGTTTTATTCCTATAGTCTCATCCTCTCAAAGAAATTTTAGTAGAACTGACCAAAATAGCTTCATGGGCATATTTGCTACCATTGTTTTATGTTTTGAGACTGTATCTCCTCTGTTTTTTCCTAGCACATTGCTAATCATTAATTTCATGTTGCAGAACCTCAACCAGAGTTTGCCTTTATCTATAACTAAACCATTCCTTTGGAAAGGAAGAACTAATTCCAAACAATCATGACTGTTAAATAATTTAAAACATTTTACTCCCACATGAATTATCTTAAATTTATCTACATTGGATAAAATTCTTAGCACACATTTAAAAATTAAGATGAAAGATTACATCACTTTCAAAATATTGGTTTTAATTTTTTAAATAATTCCATGAGAAACAAAATGGCAAATTATAAACACATGCTGTTTTTATTGCACTTTCACATTCATTTATAAGGTATGACTATTTTAAAAGTGAAATTTTATTTAATCTGCATTTTAACACATAGTAACAGTAATATATAATGTCCAAATGAGCACATGCAGAAACCGAGGCATCCTATTAAGAGATTCGGTATTCAGTGACAAGTGGATTTTGGGTGAGTAAACTTGAATAGGCTGAGGCTTGCTACTTAATAAGGAGAAAATGGCGAACAACATATGTCAGTCATCTGAGTGTTGACAATTTTTATTTGTGGTTCAGTTCATTTTTTTTTTTACAGAAAACAATGAAATCTATAATTAAATGAATAAAAATATAGACAAAAGCCATGAAAAAAGACAGAAAATAATAAGTGAAAGTGTTTGAAGTGTTATCAAAAGTATTAATACTACCCCTAGTGTTGTCAACTTTATATGGAAATAATTTCCACAAAATAAAATGTACACATTTCAAGTGAGTGTTGACGAATGCAAGCATTTCTATTGTTACAAAAGTTCCCTTGTACTCCTTTCCATTCAGTCTTCTCCCACCACTCCCAGCTCCAGGGAAGCATTGATCTGTTTTCTAACACTATTCCTTAGATTTTTTTTTTCACATATCATACCCAGTGGTTTGATCATGATGTGTTAAAGTGTGCTTTTCTCTATAGTCATCCTGCTTGGAATTGACTGTGCTTCTGGGAAATATAAGTTAACGTTAGTCATCAAATCTGGGAAAATTCAGACCATAACTTCTACAGATTATTTTTTATGCATGTTTCTCACTTTCTTCTTCTTCTGCAGTTTCAATGACACTATGTCAAACTGTTTTAAATTATCCTACATACACCTAAGACTAGATTTTTTTAATATTTCACTTAGTATTCTTAATATTTGATAACTGCTCTTAATATGTCTTCAAGTTCACTGATTAATTCTTCTGCCATCTCTACTCAGTTATGAATCTTTTCCAATGAACTTTCATTTCAGGTATTGTACACTTTAGTTCTAGAGTTTTTATCTTTTCTAATTAATTTTCACTTTTCTGTTTAGAGTCCCTAATGATCACTCATTGCATCTATAGTTTATTTCAAATCTTTGAAAATATTTATGATTGCTGCTTTAGGTCTTCGCTACAAATCAAATATTTGAATCACACTGTAATCAGTTTTTATTGACTGCTTTTTTTCTTGACTATAAATTACATTTTCCTGTTTTGTTAAATTTTTAGTAATTTTTAACTGATTAATAGACATTGTGAATAATGTATTACAGGCTCTTTGGATTCCATAATATCCTTCTGAAGACTGTTGATTTTTGTTCCAGGAGGTAGTTTAATTATTGGCTGAACACCTAGAACCTATATGGACTTGTTTTACACTTTGTTATGGCAGATATGAGGAAAATGTGAGGTTTTTCTAAGACTCTCTAACCTGGGTAGAGTCAGCTTCCAAATTCTGATGCCCTTACAGATCATTTTTTTTTTTTTTTAAGTATTGTTTTTAGGTTCTATTAGGGTAGGTCTTGGTTTCATTGAGGGGCATCCCAAGATGGGCGGGTCTTGGTGGAGAGGTCTGACAGAATGTGGTCCACGGGGGAAGGGAATGGCAAGCGACTTCAGTATTCTTGCCTTGAGAACCCCATGAACAGTATGAAAAAGCAAAAATGATAGGATACTGAAAGAGGAACTCCCCAAGTCAGTAGGTACCCAATATGCTACTGGAGATCAGTGGAGAAATAACTCCAGAAAGAATGAAGGGATGGAGCCAAAGCAAAAACAATACCCAGTTGTGGATGTGACTGGTGATAGAAGCAAGGTCCGATGCTGTAAAGAGCAATATCGCATAGGGACCTGGAATGTCAGGTCCATGAATCAAGGCAAATTGGAAGTGGTCAAACAAGAGCTGGCAAGGGTGAATGTTGATATTCTAGAAATCAGTGAACTAAAATGGACTGGAATGGATGAATTTAACTCAGATGACCATTATATCTACTACTGCAGGCAGGAATCCCTCAGAAGAAATGGAGTAGCCATCATGGTCAACAAAAGAGTCCAAAATGCAGTACTTGGATGCAATCTCAAAAATGACAGGATGATCTCTGTTCATCTCCAAGGCAAACCATTCAGTATCACAGTAATCCAAGTCTATGCCCCAACCAGTAATGCTGAAGAAGCTGAAGTGGAACGGTTTTATGAAGACCTAGAAGACCTTTTAGAACTAACACCCAAAAAAGCTTCTTTTGTTGACCATGATGGCTACTCCATTTCTTCTGAGGGATCCCTGCCTACAGAAGGTAAAGTGTCTGTCTACAGTGTGAGAGACCTGGGTTCAGTCCCTGGGTTGGGAAGATTCCCTGGAGAAGGAAATGGCAACCCACTCCAGTACTCTTGCCTTGAAAATCCCATGGATGGAGGAGCCTGGTGCAGGCTACTGTCCATGGGGTCGCAAAGAGTCGGGCATGACTGAGTGACTTCACTTACACTTACTTACTTTCATAATAGGGGACTGGAATGCAAAAGTAGGAAGTCAGGAAACACCTGGAGTAACAGGCAAATTTGGCCTTGGAATGCGGAATGAAGCAGGGCAAAGACTAATAGAGTTTTGCCAAGAAAATGCACTGGTCATAGCAAACACCCTCTCCCAACAACACAAGAGAAGACTCTACACATGGACATCACCAGATGGTCAACACCGAAATCAGATTGATTATATTCTTTGCAGCCAAAGATGGAGAAGCTCTATACAGTCAACAAGAACAAGACTAGGAGCTGACTGTGGCTCAGATCATGAACTCCTTATTACCAAGTTCAGATTCAAATTGAAGAAAGTAGGGAAAACCGCTAGACCATTCAGGTATGACCTAAATCAAATCCCTTATGATTATACAGAGGAAGTGAGAAATAGATTTAAGGGCCTAGATCTGATAGATAGAGTGCCTGAGGAACTATGGAATGAGGTTCGTGACATTGTACAGGAGACAGGGATCAAGACCATCCCTATGGAAAAGAAATGCAAAAAAGCAAAATGGCTGTCTGGCGAGGCCTTACAAATAGCTGTGAAAAGAAGAGAGGTGAAAAGCAAAGGAGAAAAGGAAAGATATAAGCATCTGAATGCAGAGTTCCAGAGAATAGCAAGAAGAGATAAGAAAGCCTTCTTCATTGATCAACCCAAGAAATAGAGGAAAACAACAGAATGGGAAAGACTAGAGATCTCTTCAAGAAAATTAGAGATATCAAGGGAACATTTCATGCAAAGATAGGCTCGATAAAGGGAAGAAATGGTATGGACCTAACAGAAGCAGAAGATATTAAGAAGAGGTGGCAAGAATACACAGAAGAACTATACAAAAAAGATCTTCACGACCCAGATAATCATGATGATGTGATCACTAATTTAGAGCCAGACATCTTGGAATGTGAAGTCAAGTGGGCCTTAGAAAGCATCACTACAAACAAAGCTAGAGGAGGTGATGAAATTCCAGTTGAGCTGTTTCAAATCCTGACAGGTGATGCTGTGAAAGTGTTGCACTCAAGATGCCAGCAGATTTGGAAAACTCAGCAGTGACCACAGGACTGGAAAAGGTCAGTTTTCATTCCAATTCCAAAGAAAGGCAGTCCCATCACTTCATGGGAAATAGATGGGGAAACAGTGGAAACAGTGTCAGACTTTATTTTTTTGGGCTCCAAAATCACTGCAGATGGTGATTGCAGCCATGAAATTAAAAGACACTTACTCCTTGGAAGAAAACTTATGACCAACCTAAATAGCATATTCAAAAGCAGTAACATTACTTTGCCAACTAAAGTCTGTCTAGTCAAGGCTATGGTTTTTCCTGTGGTCATGTATGGATGTGAGAGTTGGACTGTAAAGAAGGCTGAGCACCGAAGAATTGATGCTTTTGAACTGTGGTGTTGGAGAAGAGTCTTGAGAGTCCCTTGGACTGCAAGGAGATCCCACCAGTCCATTCTGCAGAAGATCAGCCCTGGGATTTCTTTGGAAGGAATGATGCTGAAGCTGAAACTCCAGTACTTTGACCACCTCATGCGAAGAGTTGACTCATTGGAAAAGACTCTGATGCTGGGAGGGATGGGGGGCAGGAGGAGAAGGGGACGACAGAGGATGAGATGGCTGGATGGCATCACTGACTGACTGATGTGAGTCTGAGTGAACTCCGGGAGTTGGTGATGGACCAGGAGACCTGGCATACTGCAATTCATGGGGTCTCAAAGAGTCGGACATGACTGAGCAACTGAACTGAACTGAAGGGTAGGTCTGGAGAAGGCAATGGCACCCCACGCCAGTACTCTTGCCTGGAAAATCCCATGGACGGAGGAGCCTGGTAGGCTGCAGTCCATGGGTTCACTAGAAGTTGGACATGACTGAGCGACTTCACTTTCACTTTTCACTTTCATGAATTGGAGAAGGAAATGGCAACCCACTCCAGTGTTCTTGCCTGGAGAATCCCAGGGACTGGGGAGCCTGGCGGGCTGCCGTCTATGGGGTTGCACAGAGTTGGACACGACTGAAGCAACTT
Organism: Redunca redunca; assembly: GCA_006410935.1. Taxonomy (NCBI): domain Eukaryota; kingdom Metazoa; phylum Chordata; class Mammalia; order Artiodactyla; family Bovidae; genus Redunca; species Redunca redunca. Next base: position 18,926 of record SJYQ01020784.1, read on the forward strand.
AGCAGCAGCAGCAGCAGCAGGGTAGGTCTATTGTAGGCCTTTCTGTAGCATGTTCCATATTCCTAAAGATTGGCCTTTCTGGTGTCTCTGCTGGATATCTGTAGTATTAGTGAGGTCTCTACTCTCTGGCTGGGCCAGACCTCTAATATTTCCCAGGACTGCTTGATCTCTATTATCCCTTTCTCCTCTCAACCCCATAGTAGCCACTCTCTGGAACACCAGCACATGGTCTCACCTGGAACATACACAGCCCAGTCCTTAGACAAGGTTTCATGAGAAGCCCTCAGCCAGACTTTTGAGTCTTCTTTGCCCTAAAGGTTCTAACCTCTTCAGTATCTCCAAACTCTGAAGTCAGCCCCAGGCAGAGAGAGATGGCAGCTGTGGGAATCATGTTGTGAGTTTTCTTTTCTCAAGGATCACAGTCTCATGTGACATTGTTCAGTGCCTGAAAACAGTTGCCTCATGCATTTTACACAGTTTTTTTTTTTTCTTTCCAACCATATCATTTATTTTTTTTTAAAATTTTATTTTATTTTATTTATTTTTTTTTACATGTTTCAATGCCATTCTCCCATCTCATCCCACCCTCTCCCTCTCTCTCTCCCCCAGAGTCCAAAAGTTCACTCTATAGATCTGAGTCTCTTTTGTTTTCTCGCATACAGGGTCATCATCCCCATCTTTCTAAATTCCATATATATGCGTTAGTATACTGTATTGGTGTTTTTCTTTCTGGCTTATTTCACTCTGTATAATCGGCTCCAGTTCCATCCATCTCCTTAGAACTGATTCAAATGTATTCTTTTTAATGGCTGAGTAATACTCCATTGTGTATATGTACCACAGCTTTCTTATCCATTCATCTGCTGATGGACATCTAGGTTGTTTCCATGTTCTGGCTATTATAAACAGTGCTGCGACGAACATTGGGGTACATGTGTCTCTTTCTATTCTGGTTTCCTCGGTGTGTATGCCCAGCAGTGGGATTGCTGGGTCATAAGGCAATTCTATTTGCAATTTTTTAAGGAATCTCCACACTGTTCTCCATAGTGGCTGTACTAGTTTGCATTCCCACCAACAATGTAAAAGGGTTCCCTTTTCTCCACACCCTCTCCAGCATTTATTGCTTGCAGACTTCTGGATCGCAGCCATTCTGACTGGTGTGAAGTGGTACCTCATTGTGGTTTTGATTTGCATTTCTCTGATAATGAGTGATGTTGAGCATCTTTTCATGTGTTTGTTAGCCATCCGTATGTCTTCTTTGGAGAAATGTCTATTTAGGTCTTTGGCCCATTTTTTGATTGGGTCATTTATTTTTCTGGAATTGAGCTGCATAAGTTGCTTGTATATTTTTGAGATTAGTTGTTTGTCAGTTGCTTCATTTGCTATTATTTTCTCCCAATCAGAAGGCTGTCTTTTCACCTTGCTTATATTTTCCTTTGTTGTGCAGAAACTTTTAATTTTGCTGAGATCCCATTTGTTTATTTTTGCTTTAATTTCCAGAATTCTGGGGGGTGGATCATAGAGGATCCTGCTGTGATGTATGTCAGAGAGGCATTTTACACAGTTTTATACCTATTTATGGAAGGAGGGTTAAACCCATACCAGTCAGTCTATCTTGGCTTAAGTTTTAGCTACAGTTTTGAAGAAACACTGAATGAAATCTGAGATCCATTAATTCTGACAGCTGAGTGTTTATGGTGATAGTCAGGTGACTGAGAAAGGACGGTATAATAACTAAATTTAAAAAAAGAAAATGTGAGTCAAAATATAGACCTCCTAAAATGTACATTATGTGTTTGTTTTCCGGTTTATCCTCCTTGGGACAATCAACCTCTTCCCACTTTCTGGGTTAAAAATGACTTTCAATTACAGTGCCTGCCCAACCACTCACAGTCCCACATGTAGGTCTGTTTGCCCGGGTGGAGCCAATCAAAATGCTCCATGCTGGGACTTCCCTTGTGATCCAGGGGCTAAGACTCCACACTCCCAATGCAAGGGGCCTGTGTTCAATTTCTGATCAGGGAACTAGATCCCACATACAGCAACCAAGGCTTCACACGCTGCAACTAAAGATGCCATGTGCCACAATGAAGATAAATTTCTCACATGCCACAGCTAAGACCCAGTGCAGCCAAATAGATCCCAATGAAAACAAATGAGCAAAAACCCAAAATGCTCCACACTAATGACCTCAGTGATTGGTGCGGGAATGAGCACCCAACAGTGTCAATCAGAGTCTTCCCTGGGCTTAAGAAATGAATATTTTTAGAGAGACATTCTCTTTCAGTTGGGGTTGCTAACTGGAAAGATATGAACTGGACTGGGTCTCTTGACAGACACCTTGCCCACTGAAAGGACAGAGTGTAGCTAGTAGGTGTTTGTCTCTCTTGGGCTGCTCAGCAGCTAAAAACCTTCTTCCAATTTGAGATCTCTATTGTGGGACCCTCAGCAGGAAGCAGGGTCCTGTTACTCACTCTAGTAGCCAAACATTCTCTTTCCTTACCCTCTGGAAGCTGGAATCAGCCAATCAGACTGAATCTCATCATCCGACTCTCCTACTTCCCTTTCAGATATGAAGGCTGTCATGTGAAGATGCAGAAAGAGTAGCGGTGGTTTGTGCAACAGCAGTGGCCTAGAAGATGCAATGAGAGCAGTAAGTGTCCAGTTCGGGCAGGTTCAGACAGCTTACAGCAAGCATCCTGGTGGCACCAGCAGCCGTATCTTCACTGGACTGTTTCTGAGCTTGGGTTCGCAGCAGTTTGGGAACCCTTAAGTGTTGCTTATTTTCTATTCCTGCCTCTCAGGCCTTCCTAAAAATCATGTAGGCTAACCTATATCCTTCTATAAATTCCTTTTTTTTTTTGCTTAAGTTTATTAGGCAGACTGTTAGGTGTCTTTCAAAATGTGTGTGTAGTGTCTCTTTGTGTGTATATATACATATGTGTATATGCACACATAGAGATAGATATTGATAAATATTAATATGGAGAGAGAGAGACTAGAAGGGAGAGATGGAGGGAGGGAAGGAGGAAAAAAAGAAAAGAAGGAAACTTTCACTTGGAAATTTATATTTTTCTATACTGCTTTATTTATATATATAGGAAAGATTTGTATTTTTCTTATACCAGACTTCCCTGGTGGCTCGGACGGTAAAGAATCGGACTGCAATGTGGAAGAATCTGCCTGGGTTCTATCCCTGGGTCAGGCAGATCCCCTGGAGAAGAAAATGGCAATGCACTCCAGTCTTCTTGCCTGAGAAACCCCATGGACAGAGGAGCCTGGCGGGCTACAGTCCATAGGTTCGAAGAGTCAGAAACAACTGAGCAACTCACACACACATACACATACTGTTTAAATGTTTTAGAGTAAGCACACATCGTTCTTAACATTAAGAAAATCAAGAGTAGGAGGTTACTTTGGCTGCAGTTACCCAGACCTTAGTTACTGTATGTCTAAATGCTCTCACTACATCTTCACCAGTGAAATTGTTCTGTAGGTATATGCAGTGCAGAGCCTTGGAACGTGATTCTTTCCTGAACTTCACTTGGAATAAGAGAGCAGCTGCTCCTTCTAGACACTTTGGAGGCAGGAATTTACAGACCTCTGTGGTTTGAGGAAGGAAAATGAATTTCTTCTGCATTGAGTTTTCCCTGGAAAATTTTTACATTTACCAAGATGCTCTCTGACAGACAACAGTGTCTGTCTCTCACTGGAAAATTCAACTGTGAAGAAAATTCTTTTTGCTGAACAGTATTTATCCAAGTTGGTACTTTTCGGTTTTGTAATGTTTTTATGCACATAGCATGTGAGTGACTAACACTCATTCATTTTCTTGCATTCCCTGCTTTTTGGACCTGTATTTGCATTGTAGTTATTGGAAAATATGGCTTGATGTGTCTGTGGTAACCACAGGAAGATGAAATAGTGATATACAACTTGTATGCTTTGACAGACTAGAATTTTGTCCTGAATGTGATGACCACTGTTATGTTTATTTATAAAGGCCTGGTGAGATGGCAGGAAAATTATGGTTCCTTCATGGCTACACCCTTTGAATCACTGCTGTCATCACTATGATGGAATGAAATTCTTCCAGGTTCATATACTTCTGTGGTCTATATGGTACTTCTTTATTTTATTTTATATTTTAAAATATTATTTATTTTATTTTAGTTGGAGATGTACACATTATATAGTGTGGCTTAATAAGCAGGACTTGTTTATGCTTGCAGCTCAAAAATATTTCCCCATAGAATGCAAATTGGTGCAGCTGCTATGGGAAACAGTATGTAATTTGCTCAAAAGACTAAGAATAGAGTGGTCATATGATCCAGCAATCCCACTCCTGGGCATATAACTGGGCAAAACTTTAATTCAAAAAGTTACATGCATCCTTATGTTCATTGCAGCACCATTTATAATAGCCAAGACTTGTAAACAACCTAAATGTCCAACAATAGATGAATACATAAAAAAGATATGGCGTATATATAAAGGAATATTCTCAGCCACAAAAAGAATGAAATAATGTCATTTGCAGCAAAATGGATAGACCTAGAGATTATCATACTAAGTGAAGTCAGAAAGAGAAAGACAAATACTGTATGATAATTACTTATGTGTGGAATCTAAAATATGACACAAATAAACTTCTCTTGAAACAAAAACATACCAATATAGAGAAGAGACTTGTGGTTGCCAGTGGGGAGAGGGGACGAGGGAGGGATGGATTTAGAGTTTAAGATTAGTAGGTGAAAACTATTATATACAGGATGGATAAACAGTAAGGTCCTACTGGATAGCACAGGGAACTATATTCAATATCTTGTGATAAACCATAATAGAAAAGAATGTGTGTGTGTGTGTGTGTGACTGAATTACTTTGCTGTACACTAGAAATTAATACAACATTGTAAATCAACTATATTTGATAAAATAAAAGAAAATTATTTCCCCAAAATTTCAATTGTTGATTAATTTGGGCTTAGCCGGCTATTTTAAAACAAAAATTCACCACTGGAGGGTAGGTCCCATTCAACCTTTTGTAAGAATTATATAACTATAGTATGTGCATTGCAGCCTGTCTGCCCCTGCAACACCAGTTATTCAACCTTCTCACCTGCTTTGTGTCCTGAGATGCTGACTTTATTGGCCAAATCAACCCAGGTCCGTTGCCTTCTGGCTTGGGCTGGTTTGGCCAACAGGAAGCACAGGGGAGAGATCAAAGTGTGGAAGGAGAGAGAGGTCAAGGTATTTATTCTCCTAGTTCCTTTCCTGCTGGACCCTGGTTTGACACTGGCTGTTTTTCTCTACCTAGTATCATGGCCCTCGCCTGGTTCTGGTAACTGCTTCCCTCAATCTTTGCTCCTTTCTGCTGTTACTATCTTTAGTATGCTTTCTCATCCTTTGTTGATTTCCTTTAATCCTGCCCACAACACTGTTAAGTTGTCCTTCCATTAAAGGTCTCCAGTAATCCCTTTTGAATGCACCGTTTGTTTTCTGAGAGGACCCAGAATAATACAGTAATATTGCTATGAATGGCCTCCCAGAAACGGACCTCTAAAATTGTATATTAGGGTTTTTCTGACTGGTAGGCAGAACAGTGGCTTCCCCAAAATGTCCACACCTGGAATCCTTGAATATGCTATGTTATGTGAGAAAAAAAATTAAGGCAGCAGATGGAATTAAGTTTGCACATCAACTGACCTAAAGACAGGGAGGTTGTCCTGAACTGGATCTGAGTCAGCCCAGGGTAACCACAAGGGTCCTGGAAAGTAGAAGAGAAAGGCGGAAGGATCGGTGTCAGAGTGCTGTGACGTGAGAGAGACAAACCAACCGTTTCTGACTTTGAACATGGAAGGGGACCTGAGCCACAGAATGCATGGAGCCTCTAGAAATGGAAAAGTCAAGGAAACAAGCTCTCTCCTGGAGTCTCCAGGTAGAATGCAGCCCTTCTGACACCTTGATTTTAGCCTGCTGCTGCTGCTAAGTCAGTTCAGTCCTGTCCGACTCTGTGTGACCCCATAGAGGGCAGTCCACCAGGCTCTGCCATCCCTGGGATTCTCCAGGCAAGAACACTGGAGTGGGTTGCCATTTCCTTCTCCAATGCATGAAAGTGAAAAGTGAAAGGGAAGTTGCTCAGTCGTGTCTGACCCTCAGCAACCCCATGGACTGCAACCTTCCAGGCTCCTCTGTCCATGGGATTTTCCAGGCAAGAGTACTAGAGTGAGGTGCCATTGCCTTCTCCGTGATTTTAGCCCAGTGAGACTCATGTCAGACTTTTGACTTACACAGTTGTAAGATAATAAATGTGTTGTTTAAGCCAGTAAGTTTGTGGTAATTTGTTATAGCAGTAAGAAGAAACTTACACAGATTACTAAAATATTTGGTGAGAACAGAGAACCTTCTTGATGAAGGAAAATGAAATATGTACAACCCATGGTATGCTATTCAAATTACTACAAATAACAAAGCTTAGGATGCAGTGCAAGTGGAGAGTAAGGAGTTGCAAGACCACTTAGTAATCTCCCTTAGTTGCTATGGTGACAATGGTAACTATTAAGATAGTGGCCTGAGCTGGCTGTTTCTGTCAGTTTTAAATAATGTGCATGGATAAAAGTACTAATGAAAAGTTATTAAGGTTCACTCAGGGCTAAGTATAAAACCTCTATGGCAGCTTGAAAAACACTGCTTATCCTCTTCAGCCTATGTTTGATCAATCTAGAATCTAAGAATTACAACATCAAAGTCTAATTTGCTAAGGAGCAGAAAAGGGAAACTTGGGGTGTGGGATTGGAATGTTTGACAGACACAGGCAAGACCATGAACTCTGAACCCTGCAATTCTCTTAAAACGTTCTCACATATAAGTACCCCAACCCAGTAGAAGGGCTGGAGAACACAGGTTGGTTATAGACGAAGGAAGCTATGTTTATCACCTTACTCCTCAGCCTCAGAAACAGGCCTGGGAAGCTAAGCTTCATATTGATCATTTCTTTTTTCAACTTTATTTCCATGTTACACTTCATAAAAGGCACTGGTGGTGGCTAACATTTTAAGTATCGGGGGGATTTTGACTGAATTTATATCACTTACCATGAATCGTAGCTGAGGGTGTTCCGTGTTGGGGACATGTGTTTTTTCTCACAGATAAAAGAATGCAAAGGTGGAGTGTGTCTCCACCTTTTCCCACCCTGCTTTATATCCTGAGACACTGACCTCTATAGACCACATCAACCAGACTTTCTCGTCCTCTGGCTTCTAGCTGGCTTTTGCCAATTCGAGGCACTGGCAAGAGACTAGAGGGTAAGCTGAGAGGGAAAGGGCAGGTGTTTATTTTCCTGGCTCCCTCCTTGGGAGGCTACAGTTGACTGTGTCTGCCGCAGCCACTATCTTAGAAACATGGCTAGAGATGCCAGTCCATCCTAGGCAGCCCTCCTCTATGGCTTGCTGGGGTCCTTCACCTAACCCTTTTTGATTTCCCTTAAATCTGCGCTGCCCTCACTTTTCTAAATAGACACATCATTTAATTCTCTTCAAATATACCCTTTTTCTTGCCTGAACCCTGACTGATACCATCATCATTATCAATGTTATCATCATCATCATAGTAGTTAACATTGATCAAGCTCTTCTTATGTCCCAGGTACCTTAATACATGAATTTGTTTATTTTATCTTTATCAAAACTATAGGAGATATATGACTACTTTGATCAGGAAATTGACATTTACCAATTAGCACATAGCTTTCCCAAACTTACCCAGCTAGTAAGTGGCTGAGATGAGATTTAACTCCAGTCCGTAGCATTTGAGGGAACAGAGCAAAATAAGTAAAGAAGATAGGTTTTGAAGTCAGAGAGACTTGCCTAAAGATATCACACGGTGACCTGAGCCAAAACACTTAATCCCTCTGATCTTAGGTTTCCTTGTTTCTGAAATGGAAACGACACTGCCTCTGCCAGTTAGAGTTCTTTGTTTGCAAGCAACAGAAACACCACCACCCAAACAAAAGGACAGGAATCCAGAGAGTTCTAAAGGATTCAGGTAGCAGCAACTAATGAATGTATTGTTCAAGGCTTCTGTGTTGTCAGCTCCAACCATCTCCCATTCATGGTTGACTGTGCTTAAGACTCAAATTCCCTGGAGATGGAGCCTCCCTGACCTCACTTGTTTGTCCTATATGTCCACACCTTTAACCAGATAAGATAGGGCACCAGGTCTCTGCTCAGTGTTCAAGGGTTGGTCTCCCAAGGAAGATCAGTGTGATTTTACTTGAAAAGGAGGTAAGGGATGCTGTGACGGCAAAAAAGCAAATGAAGAAACCCTATAAAACCCAATTTCATGCATGTAGCAGAAAGTAAAGGAGATAATTTAGGCAGATCTCTTGATACAGGGTGGGTAGAGCTTTCTCTTCCATTCTGCCTGAGCATTCAGAAAAGCGAAATTTATGGTAGTAAGCAGAGTATATTAGAGGGGATTTTGGTGGCTTAGTAGGTAAAGAATTTGCCAGGAATGAGTGAGACCTGGGTTCGATCCCTGGGTTGGGAAGATCTCCTGAAGAAGGGAATGGCTAGCCACTGCAGTATTCTCACCTGGAGAGCTCCAGGGACAGAGGAGCCTGGTGGGTTACAGTCCATGGGGTCACAAAGAGTCAGACATGACTGAACGACTTTCACTTCTCATCCTCCACTAGTTGTTTCTATGGTCTGCCTTCTGATTATCTCTTGCAGGAACCTTTGGTGTTTACCTCTCCCTGTCCTGCCTCGTGACTGCCACCCCTTACCCCATAATCCCTGTGCTTATGTAGATTCTCACCCCAACCGCTGATATAGGCTGTTAACAGTCTGTCCATGTACTCAACCTCTCTCATCTGGTTCATCTCAATGTTCAAGGCCCTGTGTTTCTCCACGTTTCAATTTTAAAATTTAAAACATATAGAGAAGTTGAAGTAGACAGTGCACACCGGTAAAAACATCATCTATATTTTACCATTTTTAATTAAGGTTATTTGGTTTATGGCATACATATCCATGCATCTATCCACTCATGTATTTATTCAGGCCCCTGTTTGACAACACTGCACCTTAATGGATTAACACTATTTTATTTTTACAATGAACTTAAAGATTTGACATCAGTGTTAACAAAGAGACAACTGATAGAGATCTCAACAACTGCTGGAGTTGAGCCAGCCTCTCTCGGTTAATTTTTTGAATAGAAGAAGTTGTTTTTTTTTTTAAAGGATTTGTTTCTCATATAAAAGTAACCATCTGTTCTTTCTGATAGGTTCCTCGAGTCCTATCATTTATAACTATGTCTCTAAAACAGAGTTTCCAGAGAATTGCTTTTGGAATGGTGGGGAAGAGTTTGTAAGGAAAATTCACTGACTGAAGTGACCCCAAACTAAAGAAATATGTGGACAGACCATTTCCTAAAAGATAATATTGATAGATTTTGGAAAACGTACAAAATCTGTCTCACAATTACCAGAGGGATAATAACATTGATGATCAAATCTTGGAGGATACTAAGACCCTAAGAAGGATACTTTCCATCTTGAGAACAGGATAAGCATCTCAATTCTTGAGGGTTATTTGAATAGCAAGGTAATTTACATATCTCAAGTTGCATTCCCTTATTACTGACAAGATTTCATTGTGAGATTTATGGTTCTGGTTCAAGGTCCTGAACTCAAGATTTGGGCATCATGGTTCTCACTGATTTGCTTACTTGTTGAAAAGAGATACTGAGCCAATGCTGGTTAAATTTTAGGTGCAAAGGTAATGAAGTAGAAGAAACATACATAGCCATTCTGAAAGTGTAAAGACAGTTTACATGCAACTCTAAAATGTGGAACATCTACTGTTGGTGCCATTTGTCTATGTTCTGACATGAGATTTTACTTCTGAGGATGGAAGTGTGTGTTTTGAGAGTTCTAGGGAAGGAGGGATTAGCAGGTAGCTGGGGAAAACATGCTGGAAAGAAAAAAAACAGAGAGAGACTGAGGAAAATCCTGCCAGGAGGAGAGAAGTCTAATAGGTACTACAAAGAGTCAGTCAGTCAGTCAGTTCAGTCGCTCAGTCATGTCCAACTCTCTGTGACCCCATGAATTGCAGCACGCCAGGACTCCCTGTCCATCACCAACTCCCGGAGTTCACCCAAACTCATGTCCATCGTGTCGGTGATGCCATCCAGCCATCTCATCCTCTGTTGTCCCTTTCTCCTCCTGCCCCCAATCCCTCCCAGCATCAGGCTGTTTTCCAATGAGTCAACTCTTTACATGAGGTTGTCAAAGTACTGGGGTTTCAGCTTTAGCATCATTCCTTCCAGTGAACACCCAGGACTGATCTCCTTTAGGATGGACTGGTTGGATCTCCTTGCAGTTCAAGGGACTCTCAAGAGTCTTCTCCAACACCACAGTTCAAAAGCATCAATTCTTCGGTGCTCAGCCTTCTTCACAGTCCAACTCTCACATCCATACGTGACCACTGGAAAAGCCATAGCCTTGACTAGTCGGACCTTTGTTGGCAAAGTAATCTCTGCTTTTTAATATGCTATCTAGGTTGGTCATAAGTTTTCTTCCAAGGAGTAAGTGTCTTTTAATTTCATGGCTGCAATCACCATCTGCAGTGATTTTGGAGCCCAAAAAAATAAAGTCTGACACTGTTTCCACTGTTTCCCCATCTATTTCCCATGAGGTGATGGGACCAGATGCCATGATCTTCGTTTTCTGAATGTTGAGCTTTAAGCCAACTTTTTCACTCTTTTCTTTCACTTTCATCAAGAGACTTTTTAGCTCCTCTTCACTTTCTGCCATAAGGGTGGTGTCATTCGCATATCTGAGGTTATTGATATTTCTCCCAGCAATCTTGATTCCAGCTTGTGCTTCTTCCACCCCAGCGTTTCTCATGATGTACTCTGCATAGAAGTTAAATAAGCAGGGTGACAATATACAGCCTTGACGTACTCCTTTTCCTATTTGGAACCAGTCTGTTGTTCCATGTCCATTTCTAACTGTTGCTTCCTGACCTGCATATAGGTTTCTCAAGAGGCAGGTCAGGTGGTGTGGTATTCCCATTTCTTTCAGAATTTTCCACAGTTTATTGTGACCCACACAGTCAAAGGCTTTGGCATAGTCAATAAAGCAGAAATAAGTAGGCGGAAATAAACAGAATCCTAGAACATGTCAAAGAAGAGGAAGCAAAGATGAAGAGCAGCTAATAGTACATGAGAGACGTTTGAGAAACACCTAAATAAACTGAATGGAGAAAAGATATCATTGAATTCAGCTGGGAAATTCTAAGAAAGTGACCAGGCATGATACAAGAAGGCCTGGCCTGAAATGATAGGATATGATTGAATGAGAGATGAGTACTAGAGACAGGTAAATATCTCAGGAGAAGCTGATCAGACTCACAGCGCCAGGGGTGGGCTTTCCTTAGCAGAAACCGACCAGGGCAGCGCATAACTCTAGCCACAGTCACGGGTTCAGAGATGGCCACATGACCTTTATTGAAATAATTGGAAAGAAAAGGACTCTTTCCTAGACGGTGTGCTTTAGATTTGAAGCTTGGAACCTCAGCAACCTTGTTGATGCCATGAGAGAAAACAGTCTTGTCATGATGCTTACCCATGGAAGGCTTAAAAATTAGATCATCAAGGACAACACAGAGCCCCTGGATCAGTCTCCTCTGAAGTTCAAACAATCCCCAGAGTCAGCACATTTGGCCTCATTAGTAAATAGTTACAAATTGATAATGGGGTTGGGGTTGCCCAGGAAGTCTTGCTAGCAGAGTTAATACTGAAAATTTACCCACTTCTTAGAAAAGGCTCTCTTATCATATCCTCTTGCACACAGACAACACTCAATTAAAATACAGGATGGAGGGGAAAATTCATTGTATCCAACACATATTGTTGCTACAAAATCAAGGTTAGAAGCAAAGATAAGCTATGACATGTTTGTGTTTGCAGAGTGGTGGTTTGGGGACAGGAGGTAGTGTGGCCATCCGTGGTCAAGAGTTGAAGTAAGAAGTTATATGGCTGTTTTTCTCCTACTCACCCTCTGTGACAGAGATAAATCACCTGAAGAGATAGAAGCAGTTCTCATATTTTCTCAAGTGCTCCTTCAAATTCTATTTCTGACAGCCAGCATCTCACCAGAGGGGGAAGTTAGTATACTTCTAATTTTTCAGGGCAGAGGGAACTAACTACTTAAAAGGGAAAATAATATTCTATAGTGTAATATTAGAGCTCAGGTTTTTTTTTTTAAAAGACTTTTTAATGTGGACTGTTTTTTAGAGTCTTTATTGAATTTGTTATAAAATTTCTTCTGTTTTATGTTTTGGTTTCCTGATTGAAGGCATGTGGGATCCTAGCTCCCTGTCCAGGAACTGAACCTGCACCCCTGCACCGGAAGGCAAAGAATAACTACTGGACCATCAAGGAAATCCTTAGAGCCCAGTTCTGATATTGACTTTTCTAAGGAGCCATTGTATCCTAAATAGTCTCTTTCTACTATTGGTAAAAATGCTCCGCTTTCCAAAGTGGGAATCATAAACCAACACAGTCTTGCAAAGATGCTCAGAATATCTGTAACTATAACTGGTCAGAAAGAAGAAATTACAGCCTAGAAGAAATAAAAACTGCATTTTCCTTAGTCTTCATTTCCAGAGTTTGTGCGCAAGGCCAGTGTATAAATTGACAGTGAGGGACACCCAGCAGCCCTTTCCTAATGATCCTAAACAAATTTCTGAGACCAAACAAGGCATCATTCTGGCTAATAAACGAGGTCATAAAGCGAATCCGCCAATTTCCAAGCTACCCTTGTGCGTGGGGAGAGTTTTTCTTTATGAACTAAACACATTAACTTTTATGGCGGCTGATTTCCTTCCGAGAGCTGTGGAATATTCCATTTATCAAACAGTGTGTATCTTGAGGTATGTGTTTTATGTTACTGGGAGACAGAGAGTTAATAAAATATGGTGCAAATTTTAAAAAGTGGCTCACCTGTGGGGAGGAATAAATAAGACAAACGGGGTGATTAAGAAAAGGGAGCAGCTTACTCAACACTCGTGTGCTGTGTTACAGGAGGCATGAGTGTAAACAGCAGAGGACCTCTGAGATCAGCCACTAAGTAAATATTGATGACCCCTAGGGCTTAGCCCAGGAGACCTTGGGTCAAGGCTATCATTGAAGTAATGTATGCACAAGTTACATAAACAGGGTAGCTGAGAGAGTCTCTGCCCTCCTGAGATTTGCACTCTATTTAGGAGGACAGATTATACCCATGGAAAGCTGCTATAGCATGCTCCATACTGACACCTCAGGGCTAGCAAAGCTCTACAGTCCTGATGTTGCAGGAACTCAGAGTTGCTATGGGTTTGAGTAGCTGGGGAGAAAGAGGTGGGTTTTGTTTTGTTTTAAAGCAATTTTGTAAAGTCTTTATTGGTTTTGTTACCTTATTGCTTCTATGTTATGTTTTGGTTTTTTGGCCAAGAGGCATGTGGGATCCTAGTTCCCTGACTGGGGATGGAACCTGCCCCCCCTGCATGGGAAGGCAAAGTCTTAACCACTGGACCACCAAGAAAGTCCGGAAGAGGTGGTTTTGAGTGCGTTTTGCAGAGTAGTGCTGAATGGTTGTATGACTGAATGGTGAATAAGGATGTGTATTAAGAGAAGTCACAGAAGTGAAGGGACAAGACAGATGAGGTGGCCCCCACTGATTCTGGGACATCCCTGGCCCCTCTAAGTGTCCACAAATTATTCCCTCCTCTTCCTTTCAAGTGACAATGTTGTGTGTAAAAGAAGATGATTTGAATGAAAATAAAAATAAGACCAAGAGCCAGTCTTCTAGAAATCCTTATAAAGAACAACTGTATTGCAGGGCTGTCTTTCAATGACTTCTATTTGTATCTTTGTTATGTCAATGAAGAAGACTTGAAAAAATGAAAACGTAGGCTCTAATAATAATAGTGGCTGACTAAAGCAGCATTAATAGCAGTTCCTTCCAAGAATTTAAAAATGGCAGTAACATCATCCCCTGAGATTTGAATTCACTTCAGGCACAAGATAATATATTGTTAAAAGAATTTTCTGGACATCTACTTAGGAAGTTTCAGTTCAGAAGTTACATTAAGGAGTTAGTTATTAAGCACCAGGACAAATCCATTCACATGTCAGTCTTTGTGGTTACCTGCCATATTGCTGACACAGAACTTGCTATCATCATGTGGACAGAAGGAAAATATGATAATATGGGAAATGATGACTACATCTTCTGTAAGTGTCAAAGATCCTGGAGATCTTTTCTGGAATCACTGAATGGTTTCCATCCTCTTGATGAGCAACACTTTCTTAGGAAGGCAGTAGTTGATGTCATCAGTTTGTAGAGCCCTATTAAAGGTGAGTTCAACATCAACTCAACTGCCTTTTAAGGAACTCTCCTCATCATTTGAAATATCCATGTGCACAACACTTACGTCACCATCATCCCTCAGCCGTAGAGCAACCTCCACTAACCTCCCGTTTTGGAGAACGGAGCTGCCATCTATCCAGTGACCTCAGCCAATAACCCAGACTCCGGGGTCATTTCCTCCCTGCAGTTCCTGCTGCTCTCATTTCTGCCCACTCAGCATTTCTCCTGTCCATCCCTTCCACTCCATCCCTACCACTGTTTCTGTCGGAAAGGTTCTCACCATTACACATCTGGAGTATTACAGCAATCTCCTCACTGTCCTCCTTTGCTCTCCTATAACTCTTCCCCATGATACTAATAAATGAGCATTGTCATTCATACGCATTTCTGTTCACACTCCTCCCCTGGTTGAGATCTTTTACTACTTGTAAAACAGGGTTCAAGCAATTCAGCCGGCACAGGAAAGTCTTCATGATCTGACCCCTGCCTACTGCATGAGCTGTATCTCTTACCACATCCATCATTTCTTATCGCACAGTCCAGCCAGGCAGCATTATTTTCATGAACTTTGAGTGTACCCCACTCCTTCCTGCTCGTATATCTTTGTCCAGGTTGCTCTTATATGGAATGCTCTCGTGAGTGACCAGTACTGCCTGACTCACCTTTAAAGGCTCAGTTCAGGAATTAGCCATGAAATCTTTCCTGTCTGCTCCCTTGAAAATAATCATTTCTAATTCAATGCTCCCTTCAGACTTGTACAGCCTTCTCGTATCACATATTCCGTCTTGTGCCTTCTGGTTTCCATGTCTGTCTTCCCTTCTCGGCTGAAAACGAGGGCCGACTCCACGTTCACCCTTGCGTTTTGTTCATATTCATATTGCCAACTAGTTCTGCATTAGGCTCTACCAAAGGCAGCGCTAGAAACTGGAGGAGGAAGAAGGGACTTGCTGCTTCCTATTCTGGTGAGGAACAGTCCAGAAATGCTTCTTCACTTTTCTACTGTAGCAGCTTGAGTCCAGTTTGCAATTTCGCTAACCCTTACAGAACCAGCCTCTTTGTGTCTCCAGGGAGACGCCAGCCTGGACCAGCACCCTCTCCTCAGAGGTGTGGGTCCCAGTACCTAGAAAACCCCATTCTCAGCTTCTAAGTTTTAATAACTCCAGCCTCTTCCCTTGTCCCCTCCCATGCCCCATAGAGGTGGGAACGCCTTCCTGCAGACCTACCTCCATTTTGCCCAGCTGCGCTGTGTGCTTAGTCGTGTCTGACCCTGCAGCTCCATGCACTGTGGCCCACCAGGCTCCTCTGTCCATGGAATTCTCCAGGAAAGAATACTGGAGCGGGCTGTCATTTTCTCCCTCCAGGGCATCTTTCCAAGCCAGGGATCAAGCCCATGTCTCAGGTCTCCTGCATTGGCAAGTGAGTTCTTTACCACTGGTGCCACCTGGGAAGTCCCCATGATACTGTAGAGTTTTCTTTTTACAGCTTTAGTTGCTTAGTTAACAACATATCTGGTTAACAACTCTTTTTTGTTAAATTTATCCTGTTAAAATTTTCTGACCTCACCCTGACTGGTATAAGTTGCTGAACCAACGAGCTTTTTCAGCATGAAGGTTTCTCATTCAGATTTTTTTCCATACAAACACTGATGGATTAAAAACATGTTACAAGTGTGGAGTCATCACATAAAACCTAATTTCTAAAACATGCACTGAATTTGTAATGCTTTTACCCATAAATTTATTCACTATCCTTTCATTCTCTGGGACTTAAATGTGACATGATAGCTGCAGAAAACCCAGGCTAGCTTATGTTGGTCACTTCCTGCCTGGGCTAGACCAAACTGTTTGAGACTAGTCCCACCCGGGACAAACTGTTCATCCTTCTCGTTCCAGTCCTGTCGTGACTGGACCATTTTCTCTGCTGGTTTGTCATTTGTATGTTTTCTGCCCTTTCTTCCCCAGACTGAGAGCGGGATCATTTCATCTGTTCCTGTGGACCCCCCACAGCTCAGTGAATGTTATACAAACAAGCAAATGAAGGAATGAAGAGGAAAACTCAGGCAAAGGCTAAATCCACTTGCTTGGAGTTACCACTGTTTATTGAGTGGGAGGCCTAGGGGCATAGTAGCACTTGATCAATATTGCTTGTTGATCATCACCAGTAACACATGACCTCAGTTTCTCAAGAGTGCCTCTGTTTTGTTACTGTTGTTTGGGTCTAAATCTCTTACTGGAAACATTGTTTTCATTCCCATTGATGGTGACAGAGGCAGTCATAGCAGAGAGAGCATGAATTTAGAGTCAGAAAAGCCTAGGTTTCATTTCTAAATCTGCCATTCGTTACCTGTATGAACTCAGGTTACTTAATCTCTCAGAGCCTCAATATTCCCATCTGTGAATTGGAGCTATAATCGCAAACACTTGTTAAGGATTTTATGCCAGATATATTCTAAATGTCATTTACCTATATGTTAACTACTCTATTCTCACAACAACCTTCTGAGGTATTTATTATTATTACAAGTAAGAAGACCAATCTCAGGTCAAATAACTTGCCTAAGATCACCAGCTAAGAGTTCTTAGGGTTCAGGTGTAGACCCAGGCAGTCTGGCCCTAAAACCCAGCTTCTTAACCATCTGCTCTATTGCCTCTTTCCTTTCACGATTACTAAGAATGACTTTCCACAAGCTAACATATGTTGAGGGCATGACCCATATAAGTGCTGCATAAATAACTCTATTCTGGCACCCTGGAAGGGAATTCAGAAACAGCGTGGATTCAGCAGCTTAGGTTCAGATTAGATTTACCATTGAAATGACCAGACTGGTATGAATGGTTATTTTTGTTACGAGCAATTTGGCAAAAACCTCTGCCTCAAATAGTTGCAGAACATTTTCCTGCCATCCTTAGCGGTCAGCTTGGTGAAAGGTATTTGATGCCGTAATGTTTATTCTGTGTTCTGTTGCTAAGGAAAAGGTGATGTGGTCTGATAGAAAGTCATGGGATGAAAGCTGAGCCGTGTAAAGGAGGCTTCCTGAGCAAGCCAGCCCCAAAGTAGCACACACGGTCCCTGTAGCCTGTTCCGTGTCTTCCCAGTCAGTACCTGTCCCCACCTGATGGAATATATTTATTTGTTTATGTGTTGTCTGCCCTCTCACAAAAATACAGCCTCCACAGTGCGAGAACTTTACCTGTGTGGTCCCCTGGTGCACAATCTTTGCCTAAATACGTGCTGCCAAGAGTGGGTTCTTGGTAAGTACTTGCGGAATGAAGACTTGACGATGGCTAGCTTTCCAGTAAATACAGAAGGACTTTTCATGTGTTAGCATCCATACTCATTTGTTTTTTTCAATTAATTTTTGTAGGAGTCTAGTTGCTTTCCCAGGATACGTAAGTTCGGACGGTACAGCAAAGTGAATCAGCCATCCCTGTGCTTGGATCCCCTTCCTGGTGGGCTTCCTTCCCATTCAGGTCCCACAGCGCGTTAAGCAGAGTTCCCTGTGCCGTACCCATTCCTGACAGGAGTTGAAAATGTAGCCTTAAGTCGTAACTAAGCCAAA
This sequence comes from Redunca redunca, assembly GCA_006410935.1. Lineage (NCBI taxonomy): Eukaryota > Metazoa > Chordata > Mammalia > Artiodactyla > Bovidae > Redunca > Redunca redunca. Next base: position 36,901 of record SJYQ01020784.1, read on the forward strand.
GTAGACACCATGCAGACCTAGATGCGGTGCACAAGCAGAGGGTGTATTTCCTTCAGCGCTTGGAAGCAGGGTGCAGATTCACACAGGCGAGCTCTCAGAGGAGGCGACGTCTGAGGACAGACAGGTGGGAAGGAAATGTGGACGCAGTTGTTGTTAGCACCGCGAAGAAGGTCCAGCTTGAGAATCCCTTTCAGAATTTAGCACCAAGGAAAACGTTGTCTCTCCTAAAAAGCTGATGCTGCTAAGTGACTTCAGTCGTGTCCGACTCTGAGCGACCCCATAGATGGCAGCCCACCAGGCTCCATCCCTGGGATTCTCCAGGCAAGAACACTGGAGTGGGTTGCCATTTCCTTCTCCAATGCATGAAAGTGAAAAGTGAAAAAAGCAATACAGACTAAATAACTCTAGTCTGTGCTTTTCGCTTTGGCTGCTTGGAAGCTTAGAACCGAACTTAATACTCAGTAGAGAGTTGGCCTAGACTATGGTTTCAGACTCTCTCTCTCTTTCTGATATATTATTTATATATGCATATATACAATATACAATGTATCTTTCTGAGATATACCTAACCTGTTTCTATTTTAATATGTTTATTACAAGAAGCAATATATATTCACCTATATACACACATGGAATTTTACTCAGCCATAAAAATAATGAAATATTGCCATTTGTAGCAACGTAGATGGACTTAGAAATCATCATACTAAGGGAAGTAAGTCAGAAACAAAAAGACAAATACTATGTTATTACTTATATATAGAATCTAAAAAACAATACAAATGAATTTATTTACAAAACAGCAACAGATTCACAGACATAGAAAACAAACTTACAATTAATAAAGGGGAAAGAGAGATGAGAGGGATAAATTAGGAATATGGGACTAACAGATACACACTGCTATATATATAAAACAAATAGCAAGAATTTACTGTATAGCACAGTAAACTATACTCAGTATCTTGTGATAATCTATAATGGAAAAGAATCTGAAAAAAATATGTATAATTGAATCACTTTTCTGTATACCTGAAACTAACAGTGTTGTAAACCAGCTATATTTCAATAAAAAAAAAATAAAATTTAATTTAAGAATAAAACAAAAATAATAACCTTATAATACATGTTGCTTGTAATACAAACCATCTCAAATTTAGAAAGTAGGATATAAATATAAACACCGAAATAAAGAAAGCAACCAGAGACGTTCTAGAGAACACCAGAAACCATGGGCTACTGGCACTGGAACCTCTCTTTCCTCATCCCCTGCAAGACATGCACCCCTCCTCCATCCTGTCCCTGCTTTTGGGGTGACAAGCAGCGGTCTCGTTCAGCACATTCATCTCCTTCCACCTCATCTTCTATGTCACGCATACCAGCCACATACCCAGCAAATCTGAGCCTGAGCTCTTCTCTTTAAACTTCTTCAGGACGCCCCAGTGCTCAGCAGAGAAAATTCCACAGTATAAACTCTCAAGCCACATTCCATGTCACGTCCCCTTCAAACTTTAGGTTTATTCAATGTGATTCTTTTAATCAAAATGTACTGCACGCCTACTACATGCCTGGCACTGCATCGGGGCTTGGAGAGCTGTCAAGCGTAGCTCTCTGTGAAGTCCCCTGGATGCCCCTGTGGCTCATCCTGTCTCCTGACATCTTACCCTGTGTACCGCATCCCTTCCTCTATTATTTTTCTCCAGTTCACTCTGTTGGACAGTGACTGGCTTAGGTTTATGGTTTACTTCCTCTACTTGACTCTGAGTTCATGGGAAGCAGGAGACCTCATTCATTCAACTTTGTGCTTTCAGAGTACAGAGGTTGGCAAAGATGTGTGTGCATGCGTATATTTTTAATTGAGGAAATTAAGGACATGAGAGCAGAAAGAATGAGGCTTTTCACATAGTATATATTCACTAAATATTTACTGGAAGAGAAAATGTGGTTCAGAGATACCTAGTAACTGTGTACAGGAAAGGGAAATGTTTTGGATGGGCTGCATAAGCAGTTAATATACCTGTGCTTTGGAAGAAGATATAGTGACTGAACCTTTGGATGTGTGTGTTTAGTTTGATTCAATACATGTTTCTTGAATATCAACTATACATAAGAAAGCTGATTGAGCAACTAAGGTTTGAGCAACAAAGCATCCATGATGTATCCTTGGGAAGCTCTATTACCTTAAAGATGTGGACTCTGGAGCTAGAAGAATTCTGGGTTCAAGTCCCATTCTCAGTTCCACTACTTTCCAACTGTATAACTTTGGACAAGTTAACTAACTTTTCTGAGCCTCAGTTCCCTGGTAAAATAAGAATAAAAATGATCTAATTGACAGATTTCATGAGTTTGAAATAAGGCAAACCGTGTAGTGTGTAAGGTACATAGAAAGGATGCAACAAGTGTTAGCTATCAGTACTAATGGCCAAATAAGAAAGCTAAACTGTGCTCCAGACTTATCTTCTAATTGACAGAAAGAGCCACGTTACCTTTTCATGGAACGAGGCAGGGCAGCAATGGAGATGCAGACATAGAGAACAGACTTGGACACAATGGGAGAAGGAGAGAATTGAAACAGTGACATCGAAGCATGTGCATTACCATATGTAAAATAGATAGCTAGTGGGAATTTGCTGTAGGGAGCTCAAACCCAGGGCTCTGTGACAAGCTAGAGGGGTGAGATGGGGTGGGAGGTGGGAGGGAGGTTCAGACACAGGGGACACATGTATACCAATGGCTGACTCGTGTGGATATATAGTAGAAACTAACATGATATTGTAAAACAATTACCCTCCAATTAAAAATACAATAAAAATGCTTACTAAATCCCAAAATGTTTGTTTGTGTGAAATAATCAATAGTCCACTGCTTTTGACTTATTAAAATGGCAGTAACGTTTCATGGCCCGATACTTCCCGTATGGTACAGTTGGTCACTGACCCCTCCAGGGCCAGTTCCTCAGATTTCCCCTGTCCATTCTGACCTCTTTCCTCTGAGTCAGCTTGTTCATTTGTGCTTGTTTGTGATGCATGCTCTGCTTTCTCCCCAAAAAGGACCCAAGGAGGCTCCACTCCTGTAACAAGGAGGCTGTCTGTGCAGTTCACTTGGCAATTAATCACCCGCTGCCTTATGACAAATCCTCTGTTGCTTTAGACTGTTATGCAAATCTTGAATTGGTCTCAGCTTTTGCAGGCCAAAAGCTATTAATAGGGCTAGAGAACAACCAGGCCATCTACGAAGCAGAGTGGAGAAAAGGCACATGTGTTGTAGGGCACCGGCTTCAGGAGTTGGGGACAGGGGACCAGGGAACAGGAGACAGGAGCCACAGCTAGTGAGCATCATGAGCGTCTGGACGATGGGCTTCGGAAGAGAAAGGACTCGTTCCATTCAAACTCAAGATTAAAGGAGGATCCACAAGGAGAGCCTTGAGCAAGAGGGCAGGAGGTCTCTTGACTTAAATCAGAGGCTTGCTTTTAGTTCTTACCTCTGTTAAGGAAAAAAGAGAGCCTTTGTTAAGGGGTGACATTCAGGGGGCAGCACTGCAGAGCAACATAAAATGTACTTTCTAGACACTTCGGTGCCCAAGAGACTGTGGCATTTCTAAAAGGTTGAATACTGCTGGCCCCAGAAGATATTATATTTTCAACTCTTGCCTTGTTTTTCTAGTTTATTCTTTCGGAGGAAGGATGGTGTGAGGTCTGTTTTTCTATGCTCCACAAGGTCTACCTAAATGTTATAAGTGCTTAATTATTGCCAGGGTGATAGACTGGTACATCCTAGTCTTTCTATCTGACAGAGCATAATGATACAAGAAGGGCAGCAAATCCTCATACTTATGATAATTATCCATAATCACAGACTCTCTCCCAGACTCTCACAAGGAGCAAGCTTTTAAAAAGAAAAGGAAGTCAGCTCTTTTTCTAAGCGGGCGGTGGGGGGGGGGGTGCCTAAGGGGTTCTGTGTCTCTTAACCTCAGCTAAGACAGTAAGGGTATACCTGACATAGCTAATGTAAAGTCATCATCACCATCATTCATGTTCGAGGAGCATCCTTTCTATACAGTGTTCAGTATCTCATTTGACCCTGCATCATAGATGAGATGGGTGCTATCATTCTCATTTTAATGAGGACTCAGAGACTCAGAGAGCTTAAGGAACTTGCCTAAGGTCACGCAGCTAGCTTGGGGCAGGCTGCAAGCAGGCTTCGACTTCTGTCCCTGGCTTTGGATAACGTTCCTTTCCTGAGCACTCACAGAAAGCCATATCCATAGAGGGGAGGAGGAGGCGGAGTGGGGATGGGAAACAAGCCTGTGGTTTGTCTCACCATTGAGCAGCGGCCCCAGGTGGGCGCATCACAATCCCAGACTGCTCTGCACATGTGTCCTTGCTCCCCAGGAGGCAGGTGCGCTTCCTCCCCTGCCTGTCTCAAGGGCTATGAGCAGAGGATAAGAAGGTGAATTCCCCACAGGAAGCTTCTGATGGGATAGGGACCCAGCCAGGATGCAAAGGGAAGCACCAAGGAGCAGGGGACCAGGCTGGATGGAGGCAGCCAAGATGATCTTATGGATTCAGTCTTGGCATCTGACCCTAGAACCTGTCCCCTAAACCTTGAGCAAATCTCCATTTAGCCCCACCTTTAGTGCCACAGTCACACGTGGCCCTGGCTTAGAACTATTACATATGCTCCTCTCAGTTCACCTGTGGGGCGGCGTCTCACAGAGCTTTCAGGCTGTCTCTCCATCCAGTGAAAGGCAGATGACAAGTGAGCCTTTTGTCTCTCATATGCTGTCTAGACTGTGACATGCCCCAGTGCACAATCCAGGCAGCAGAAGGTCTCTTCCTTCAGTGAGAGACGTGATGCATGTCAGGAAAAAGAGCTGGCTTCCTCTTCATTTCAAAAGCATGCTCCTTGTGAGAGTCTGGGAGAGCTACCAGGCAGCATCACTTTGTCTGGTGGGTGAACCAAGGTGAGGCAATCCTGCCACCCCCAGAGCTTACCCAGAGCCGCAGCCCTTCTCAGAGAGGTGTGTGTGCGTGCTAAGTTGCTTCAGTCATATTCAACTCTGTGCAGTCCTATGGACTGCAGCCTGCCAAGCTCCTCTGTCCACAGGATTCTCCAGAAGAATACTGGAGTGGGTTGCCATTTTCTCCTCCAGGGGATCTTCCCAACCCATGGATCAAACCTGTGTCTCTTACATCTACCTGAACAGGCAGGCAGGTTCTTTACCACTAGCGTCCATAACTGAATACTAAAGATCTGTGCCTCCCGGTCTCAATCTGATACCAGATTTACCACATGGCCTTAAGCAAGTTGCCAACCTCTTTAGACCCCTGCTTCCTCAATTGTAACATAACTGTTCTGGAGTTTAATAGTCCTGGGGAAGAGTTAATAAAATGAACCATGATCCGTACTGATAAATATTAATTAAAGCTGACAATGATGGTGGTTTCGCAAATATAAAAGTGCCCTCGGAAGAAAAGCTTGTCTGATTCTTCTTAGTGATTTTCATAATGTTGGGCTGGCTCCCAGAAAATATTATGGAACTGTTACACAAAGAAACTGATATTTGCATTTTCTTCTCTTAGCTCATCCTGCTGTATCTATATTTAGATGGCTGTCTAAGGGGACGCCATCAACATCGCATTAGTCACAACTGGCAAAAAGGTGTCTCTCTGTCAGGGTATGTCATTAATCTGCAGCATTAGTGCTGTGGCAATATCAGCAGGGTATGCCAGCTGGGACGTCAGAGGAGTGGACTTCATCCCAGTGTAGAATGCAGCAGATCACAAACATCAGGAGATTTCCAGTCTGAGCTTCTGCGCAACCCCAGAGGCTGAATGCAGCTTCTGACAAATTAAAGCAGAGACAGGAGGAGAAACACGGACAAAAAAATCCAAAAGTCTTTTGTCTTCAGCTTTCTTAAAGTTCAAGAAAGTCTACAGCTGCTGAATTTCAATTAGGGGATTTTTTTTCCCAAGGCTGAAGATATCTGTGCATTCAGTGACCTTTGCTAAGCACGTCCTCTGCACTGTGAGCACCCCTGGCCTCAGCACAGGAGATGTTAGGGATGAAAAAGACAGGATGTTTGAATTAAAGAGCTATTGTCCAGGCAGGAAGGCTGACAAAAGATAGACAATCTAAGCACCTGCGGTGGAGCTGTAAGTCCAGAGTGCTGCTTGGACCCCGGGAGACAGACAAGGGGCTTCTAGGAGGGGAAGGCAAGTGGGAGGAATGACTTCCGGTCAAAGATAAACCAGTCAGCACCACGTGGTTAACTTCTCCTTCTCTCTTAAGAGGTTATAACTAGTGTGGTAAGGGACTATCTTGTTATAAACCCATAGCGATGTAGAAAAGGGGAGAAGTTTCTTCAGACAAGAGGTTTTTGTCCAATCAACGGTGGAGAGCAAGCGGATGGAGAAGACGGATGAAGGCTGGGGGTCACAGCTGCCCAGAGCACCAGAGGTGGCGGCCGAGAGAGGGACGGGAAGGCGGGATACGACTGAGCGGTGAGGCTCAGGAAGGCTCAGAAGGTAGTGCTCAGGCCTGAGAGAGCTGAGCGCTCCAGGAGGACAGGAGGCTGGAACCGAGAGGATCCATCGACGACCTTTATGAAAAAGGCTCTCGGTGCGACCACCCCACTCTCCACAGCACATTCAGCAGCTGAGTGTCCGTCTCCACAGAAAACTCGGTGTCCTGCAAAGCCCTGAATGGCCCAGAGACTAGACCTGCACTTGCAGCATTTGGAAGTCCCTCTGAGGAAGGCGGGCCTCCTGCTCTATCCCCGCTAATGCAGCAGTTCTCAGCAGTGAGGATTTTGCTCCCCAGGGGACACTTGGCAGTGTCTGGAGAAGACGTTTTTGGTTGTCTGGGAGGTCAGCCAACTTGGGACAGACACTATTGGCATCTGGAGGGTGGAGACCAGTGATGATGCTAAACAATCTTCAAGGCAGAGGAGAGAGCCACACCAGAAAGAATGGTCTGGTTCCAAATGTCAATGATGCAATTTGGAGAAACCCTGCTCTAACATAAAATCCTCTCATTTTTAAAGCCCACACCCACCAGCCCCAGGCAGTGCTCCATAACCATTTCAGCAAGGTCTCTACAGATCAGCTCAACCATGGGCCTGGCCAGTGTTGGATGCCGTGGGGAATGCTTTACGGCAGATCCAGGAGATGGTCATTGGGAGCATGGGGATACAAGGTGTTTCAGTGTTGCTTGAAAAATTCTGAGAGTGTACAACCAAATTTTTTAAAAAGAAGGTTAGGAAAGCATGAGAATGAGGAAAGAGCAAAGACAGATTTCCTGTTCCATGCCAGGGGTGACAAAGGGTTGGCCACAGTACCCATGGATGGCCAGCAGAGGGCAGCTGGGGCAACAGAGCAGGAGTAGGGGAATTTCTGCCCTTCGAGGAGGCAACGCCCATGACGATTTAACATCAGAAGTCCAGAGTTCAGCTGGAATTAAAACCAGGAAAGAAAAGAAGGCAATAGCTCACTGCCTCCAGAACAACACAGATTTCACATGGTTGAGAGATGAGACCATGGAAGAACTGGGAACCCAGGGGTGATAGACAAGGGTGGGCATGGGACTTGGGGGTGGAGAACCAGATCCATCGCCAGGTACTGGGCCTACAGCAGAGCAGGAGGGGATCAGCCTCGGAAATGCCTTCAAATGACAACTGAGTGCTGGTGATGTTCACCTTCTCCTCTTCTCAGCCTCCACTTTGCTTCTTATGGCTCCATTGCCTGGTATAGCAATCAGAGGGCAGCTGCAAGGACTGAGCCATGGGGTTGCAGTGATGTAACAGGTAAAATGCACAGCTGGTGCGAAAGTGGAAACCTGGCTTTGGTTCAGTGCAGTTCAGTTCAGTCACTCAGTCGTGTCCAACTATTTGCGACCCCATGGACCACAGCACGCCAGGCTTCCCTGTCCATCACCAACTCCCAGAGTCCACCCAAACTCATGTCCATCAAATTGGTGATGCCATCCAACCATCTCATCATCTGTCATCCCCTTCTCCTCCTGCCTTCAATCTTTCTCAGCATCAGGGTCTTTCCAAATGAGTCAGCTCTTCACATCAGGTGGCCAAAGGACTGGCGTTTCAGCTTCAACATCAGTCCTTCCAATGAACACTCAGGGCTGATCTCCTTTAGGATGGACTGGTTGAATCTCCTTGCAGTCCAAGGGACTCTCAAGAGTCTTCTCCAACACCACAGTTCAAAAGCATCAGTTCTTCAGTGCTCAGCTTTCTTTATAGTCCAACTCTCATATCCATGCATGACCACTGGAAAAAACCATAGCCCTGACTAGACAGACCTTTGCTGGCAAAGTAATGTCTCTGCTTTTGAATATGCTGTCTAGGTTGGTCATAACTTTCCTTCCAAGGAGTGTCTTTTAATTTCATGGCTGCAGTCACCATCTGCAGTGATTTTGGAGCCCAGAAAAATAAAGTCTGACACTGTTTCCACATCTATTTGCCATGAAGTGATGGGACTGGATGCCATGATCTTAGTTTTCTGAATGTTGAGCTTTAAGCCAACTTTTTCACTCTCCTCTTTCACTTTCATCAAGAGGCTCTTTAGTTGTTCTTCACTTTCTGCCATAAGGGTGGTGTCATCTGAAAATCTGAGGTTATTGATATTTCTCCCAGCAATCTTGATTCCAGCTTGTACTTCTTCCAGCCCAGCGTTTCTCATGATGTACTCTGCATAGAAGTTAAATAAGCAGGGTGACATTATATAGCCTTGACATAATCCTTTTCTGATTTGGAACCAGTCTGTTGTTCCATGTCCAGTCCTAACTGTTGCTTCCTGATCTGCATACAGATTTCTCAAGAGGCAGGTCAGGTGGTGTGGTATTCCCATCTCTTTCAGAATTTTTCAGTTTATTGAGATCTACACAGTCAAAAGCTTTGGCATAGTCAATAATGCAGAAATAGATGTTTTTCTGGAACTATCTTGCTTTTTCAATGATCCAGCGGATGTTGGCAATTTGATCTTTGGTTCCTCTCCCTTTTCTAAAACCAGCTTGAACATCAGGGAGTTCACAGTTCACGTATTGCTGAAGCCTGGCTTGGAGAACTTTGAGCATTACTTTACTAGCGTGTGAGATGAGTGCAATTGTGCAGTAGTTTGAGCATTCTTTGGCATTGCCTTTCTTTGGGATTGGAATGAAAACTGTGGCCAATCCTGTGGCCACTGCTAAGTTTTCCAAATTTGCTGGCATATTGAGTACAACACTTTCACAGCATCATCTTTTAGGATTTGAAAGAGCTCAACTGGAATTCCATCACTAGCTTTGCTCATATGATGCTTCCTAAGGCCCACTTGGCTTTGGTTAGAAGAAGACATCCTTACGTGAGTTCCTGCCAAGCAGTCAGTCCACGGATGGCCTTGCAAACCCAGCATCACACTCTGGTTTATTCGACCACATAAACCTCCTTGACAAGTCACCCCCTAGGAACTCTTTGTTTTGTAGAAATAAAGCAAAGAAGGAGATGCTTCTAGGGGGCATTTAGAGGGAGAGCCTGAAGATATTCTAGGACAACAAAAGTGAAATTCTGACCATCAATCAACAGGGCCACTTCCCAATAGTCATTTTTATCATTACTGATGAGAAGTGCTTACTCACTCTCCAAGTTTATCTCATGGATGTCTGAAACAGAATCAAGCCTGAACGTCTCAGAAATCTCCCTCATTTATTTATGGTATATGATGAAGAGAAGATTGAATGAGTTGGAACTTATCGCCGGAGCTGGTATCACCTCTACCATGCTAAGTGGAGTACAAATGCTGACTTATTCTGGAAACCTGATAGAACTGCAACACAAAATTCAAGTTGCAACATTTCTGGTTTATTTACTGTTTTAAAAAGCATTTTTTGCCTGTTATCTATCAGAACCAGAAATAACCTTCCCACCCCCAAAAAAGTGGGGGAGATGAACTATGTTATTTACATGCTGGCTACTGTCCTAAGAACTTCATCTATTCTGACATTTAATCCTGAGAACAGCCATTTGAGTTCGTAGTATTATGCCCCTTCACAGATGAAGAAGCCAAGGTTCTAAGATAGCACTGTAATAACCTAACAAGTTTTCATTAAGTGCCTTCTATGTCAGGAACTGAGCCATATTCTGGGGGAAAACAGATGATGTAATGGTCTCTCCCTTGCCTATAGGATTTGCTATGCACACTGACAATTATGTATTAGAAATACTGTAATGGAAACGGGAGCTCCTGGGATCTGCCTGAAGGAGCGAGGGACAATCGCATAGTGAGATGACCCCTGCTGATTCCTGAAGGAACAGGGCCCTTCCCAGTCCTCCTACCTACCCGACGGCACACCCCTGTGATCTTGCAAGGTGATCTCTCCAATTTCCACGGAAACTGTCTGCAGGCTAATAAAAGCCCAGTTTCTGAATTTAAATTCGGTAGAGCTTGATATTCTCTGCTGCGTGCTAGTGTCTAGGGTTCTGTGGTCTATCGGGAACATTCTGGGGACATCCACAAAGGAGATGAACCTGTTTGCAGGGCAGGATTAGAGACACAGACGTTGAGAATGGACATGTGAACATAGCAGGGGAAAGGGAGTGGTGGGATGAATTGGGAGAGTAGCATTGATATATATATATATATGCTGCTGCTGCTGCTGCTAAGTCGCTTCAGTCATGTCCAACTCTGTGCAACCGCATAGACGGCAGCCCACCAGGCTCCCCCGTCCCTGGGATTCTCCAGGCAAGAACACTGGAGTGGGTTGCCATTTCCTTCTCCAATGCATGAAAGTGAGAAGTGAAAGTGAAGTCGCTCAGTCCTCTCTGACTCTTTGCGACCCCATGGACTGTAGCCTACCAGGCTCCTCCATCCATGGGATTTTTCAGGCAAGAGTACTACTATGTGTAAAATAGATATAGCTAGTGGGAACCTGCGATATAGCAGAGGGAGCTCAGCTGGGTGTTCTGTGGTGACCTGGAGGAGTGGGATGGGGGTGGGGGTGGGGGTGGCAGGGAGGTTCAAGAGGGAGGGGACATGTGCACACGTATAGCTGACTCACTTTGTTGTAGAGCAGAAATGAACACAACATGGTAAAGCAATTATGCTCCTTTTCTTTTTTAAAGAAACTTTTGGGGGGTTCTCAGGATGAATCAAGTTACCACTCTCTCTTCTTATTCTGCAGCTACATTCACCTGGAACAGCACATGGGCAGTGGAACCACTGGCTCTTCCAGCTGCCCTAAACCATCACTACTTTGGGGGCTACAGTGACCTGTGCACCTTCAGCGGTGGTTCTCAGACCAGTTCTGGCCAGCCCACCCATAGTCTTGTCTGAGCTTGCTCACTGGAGTCCATTTCGAGAGGATAGTCAAGGAAGAGAGGCTAACATTAGTGGAAAGCTGGGTTGGTCTGTGACAGCAGGACCTCTGCTAAGCTTTCTCCAGTGACCAACATCCCCTTTCAATCATCAGTTAAAGCTAAAGGGAAAAGTCAGGAGCATAAGTGAGCATCAGATTTTAGATTTGGGTTTTGCATGCATGTGCGCTCAGTCACATAAGTGGTGCCCAACTTTTTTCGACCCCATGGACGGTAACACACCAGGCTCCTCTGTTCATGGGATTCTCCAGGCAAGAATACTAGAGTGGGTTGCCATGCCCTCCTTTAGGGGATCTTCTGGACCCAGGGGTCAAGCCCTGGGATCGTCTCTTGCATCTCCTGCACTACAGGTAGACTCTTTACCACTGAGCCACTGGGGAACCCAGTCCTGGAACTTACGTGGAGACAATTCCACTATTGCAGAACCAGCTCACCACTGCGCTATTTGCCAGAAGAATATTTGTCGTCACAGCTCATCTCAAAGATATGAAAGCATGTTTCTCATTCCACTGGACTAATGAATAAAATTTTCAATTCATAATATATGCTCTAATTTCTTTTAAAGACTTTGTCAAGTAATGTTAGGAAGAAGTCAAGTGTGTGAGTGGCAGGTACATGGTTAAGAGAGTTAATGGACACTGGCTCCACAGAAAGAAGAAAAGGCTGAAACCCCCTTGACCTATTTGGAGACCTTACAGAATATTAACGTAACAATCTCATAATAGGCAATATAGTTCATTTTAGTTAGGATCCTACAATCCTAGAAATTGAGTTGAAAAAGATCTATTAGATCATCTGGCCTATCACCTTCCCATCCCCTCTTCAGTGCAGGATTGTCCCCTGGGGTCTGCTCGCAAATGCATGGTTTGGTCAAATTTAAATGACTGTGACTCCGAGGTTTACATCATTTCCCTTGGGAAACTACTACACAGTCTAATGGTTCTCACCGTGATTATTTTCTTTTTCCCAGAGATGCAGCCCAAATTTCTCTTTGCTTGAGTTTGTCACATTTTTCCTTATAATGTACCCTCAGATTCACAGGAAAAAAAAAAATCACAAAAATGACAGTGAGAAAGACCAAGTCTCTCTTTTCTACTCTTTAGCAATAAAGATGGAAATCCTGACAGTGGTCACTTTCTCAGCTCCACATTTGTAAGTGAGCTTGGAGGACATGACTAATAATTTTTACCCACATAAGATACTCTCATTTTCTCATAGAAGGAATCCACAGACCCACCAGACTGGGGCTAGTTTTGAGGTCCACTGGTAGTGGTACTTGGCCATGATTCATGCCATCCTGCCCTATCTGACCCTCGCCCTTCACATAAACAATGATACGTTTGCCAATATTCGAGATGCTCTGTCTCAGATGATGAACAGAGCTCATTATTCTGTCTTTTGGGGGCTGGAACCTAAGACTTTACCTTAATTACCAATCAATTAAGCTACCTGGTCCACATTACATTTCCTTGGATGACACCCAAAGAGTCTTAGAATTGCAAGCTGGCCGAGTGAATAAAGAGGTTTGGATCCTCCTGATGTCCTACCCTTGGCCCATGTGCGTCTGCATGCAAAGAGAGGAGCAGCAGCATCAGAAGGAAATGAAGAAGAAACAGCAGCTGCAAACAGGGCTGCAAAAGAAAACACACCCCACATCGATAATCTTCTGTTTATAGAGGAGAACTGAGTCCCATGCATGGTGAGATTGAGGCTCATTAGAAAGCCTTAATTAAAGAGGAAGGCCTCCCTGGTGGTTTTACTTCCTCGGGTTTGTTTTTGGTTATTATTATGACTATAATACGAGAAAGACAGCAGTGCCCTGCTTTGAGAGAGGATTCTACTTCTGAGCACCACACGTTGCTGAAAAAAAACAAACCACTAATGAATTCGGAGCACAGCAAGGACTGAATGAATTGCAGCTCCTTGCTGTCCTGCAAAAAAAAAAAAAAATGGTCCCTAAATATAATTCCCCTGAGTTATTATACTAGATGGGCAGTCTGGCTGAGTGAGATGGATGGGAAGGAAACGATCCTCCGAGTGTGATTTAATGACAGAGAGGGCACAGCGTACATATGACCAGGCATATTCCATTTCCAAACGCGAGCCCATTCAGCCATTCATTCTTTCCATCTTTGTTTATTGCCTGCTCTTCTGGAGCCGGGCACTGGGCTGGGTACTAGGAACAGCTGTCCTAGGCTGTTGGAAGGATGTGGCAGATCATACATCACCACTCAACAGCGGCTTGTTCTACTTTCATCTTCCTTCCTATTGGAAGTAAAAGCCAGTGTTAACCATTCAAAATGGATTACAAAATTCTGTAAAGATGTACAAACGGAGAGAAAATAACACAATGAACACTTGTCTGCCCACTATCTACCTCTATCAAATCTTGTGACTTATTTGCTTTAATTTTTTTAAAATAAAAGGTTATAACTATAATTGAAACCTTCCCTACAAGTGGCCATCATCATAAATTTGATGGTTATCATTCCCATTTGTGTTTTATACTGCTTTACAATATGTGTCTCATATGTGAATCTACAAATAACTAGGACTGTTTTATATTCTTCCAAACTTTATGTAAATGGTATCCCATCATACCTATTCTGTAATTTGTGGTTTTTTTAATTCAACATTATGTCTTTGAGATGTACCCATGTTAATACATGTAATTCTAGTCTATTCATTTTAAATTTTATGTAATATTTTATTGTATTTTATCCTATAACTTCTTAATCCACTGCTGATGGTCAGTTAGGTAGTTTCCTCTTATTTTATTCTATTATAATAATGTTGCAATCAACGCTTCTCTGTAAATCTCCCATTTCTTTATGTGCTTTTACTGTTTCATTAGATTATATGCAATCTCCAGCTCAAAGTGATTGAAACAAGAAACAAAGTAGTGGGGGGAGAATTTTCATCTATCCATCTATCCATGCTTACACTTTTTATGACAAGACTTCTAAAATTTTGGTCAACTTGTTGAGTGAGTAATGGTATATATGAGTTGTTTTAATTTGTAGTTTATTAGTTAGGGGGAACTTTGAGCATCTTTTCATGTGTTTATTCACAAGTAATGACTATCATCTTATGTTTTGCTTGTTTTCTACTTTTTTTCTTATTGTACCTATTTGTAAATTTTGGATACTAGGCCTTTAACAATTATCTGTGTTTCCAATATTTTCTCCATGTCTCAAGCTCACCTTGAATCTTTGTTTATGGTGCTCTTTATTAAAAAGAAGATTTAGATTTAATATTAATATAGTCAAATGTGTCACTCTATTCCTATACTGTGTTTCTTTTTAATTTTATGTCTAACCCTACACTTCCTTCTAGAAGTATTATGTTTTTGTAAAACATGACACCATAAAACTCCTAGGAGAGAATGTAGGCAAAACAGTCTCTGACATAAATCATAACAATGTTTTCTTAGGTCAGTCTCCCAAGGCAATAGAAATAAAAGCAAAAATAAACAAGTGGGACCTAATCAAACTTATAAGCTTTTATACAGCAAAGGAAACTGTAAACAAAATGGAAATATAACATAGATTGGGAGAAAATATTTGCAAATGAAGCAGTTGACAAGGATTTAATGCGTTTGAACTGCAGTGTTGGAGAAGACTCCTGAGAGTCCCTTGGACTGCAAGGAGATCCAACCAGTCCATCCTAAAGGAGACCAGTCCTGGATGTTCTTTGGAAGGACTGATGCTGAGTCTGAAACTCTAATACTTTGGCCACCTCATGTGAAGAGTTGACTCATTGGAAAAGACCCTGATGCTGGGAGGGATTGGGGGCAGGAGGAGAAGGGGATGACAGAGGATGAGATGGCTGGATGGCATCACCGACTCAATGCACATGAGTCTGAGTGAACTCTGGGAGTTGGTGAGGAACAGGGAGGCCTGGCGTGCTGCGATTCATGGGGTCGCAAAGAGTAACTAAACTGAACTGAATTTCCAAAATGTGGAAAAGCTCATACAACTCAACAGCAACAACAACAACAACAAAACAGATAACCCAACTGAAAAAAGGGCTGAAGACCTAAACAGACATTTCTCCAAAGAAGACATTCAGATGGCCAACAGACATAAGCTAATATTTAGCAACAGATACAATATTGCTAATTATTCAGTTCAGTTCAGTTTCAGTCACTCAGTCGTGTCCGACTCTTTGCGACCCCATGAATCACAGCACGCCAGGCCTCCCTGTTCATCACCACCTCCTGGAGTTCACTCAGACTCATGTCCATCAAGTCGGTGATGCCATCCAGCCATCTCATTCTCTGTCATCCCCTTCTCCTTCTGCCCCCAATCCCTCCCAGCATCAGAGTCTCTTCCAATGAGTCACTTCTTCTCATGAAGTGGCCAAAGTACTGGCGTTTCAGCTTTAGCATCATTCCTTCCAAAGAAATCCCAGGGCTGATCTCCTTTAGGATGGACTGGTTGGATCTCCTTGCAGTCCAAGGGACTCTCAAGAGTCTTCTCCAACACCACAGTTCAAAAGCATCAATTCTTCGGTGCTCAGCTTTCTTCAGTCCAACTCTCACATCCATATATGACCACAGGAAAAACCATAGCCTTGACTAGATGGACCTTTGTTGGCAAAATAATGTCTCTGCGTTTGAATATGCTATCTAGGTTGGTCATAACTTTCCTTCCAAGGAGTAAGCGTCTTTTAATTTCATGGCTGCAGTCACCATCTGCAGTGATTTTGGAGAAATGCAAATCCAAACTACAATGAGGTAGCACTTCATTCCAGTCAGAATGGCCATCATTAAGACGCCTACAAATGAGAGAGGGTGCTCAGGGCTGGTGCACTGGGATGATCCTGAGATATGGGATGGGGAGGGAGGTGGGAGGGAGGTTCAGGATGGGGAACACATGTACACCCATGGCTGATTCATGTCAATGTATGGCAAAACCCACTACAATATTGTAAAGTAATTAGCCTCCAATTATAATAAATTAATTAAAAAAAATAAATGGTTTTACTTAAACAAACAAACAAGAAGCCTACAAATACAAATGCTGAAGAAGGTGTGGAGACGAGGGAAGCCTCCCACCCTGTTAGTGGGAAGGTAAATTGGTGCAGCCACTATGCACCAAAATAAGCTCCAAAACAATGTGGAGCTTCCTCAAAAAACTAAAAATAGAGTTGCCATATGGTCTAGCAATCCCATTTCTGGGTATATATACAGACAAAAGAATATAATTCAAAAATATGCATTCACCCCTATGTTCATAGAAGCACTATTCACAAGAGCCAAGACATGGAAATAGTCTAAACGCTCATCAACAGATGAATGAATAAAGAAGATGTGATAAGTATAAGCAATGGGATACTATGTAGCCATAAAAAACCTCCAAACAATGCCATTTGCAGCCACATAGATGGGCCTAGAGATTGTCATACTAAGTTGAAGTCAGAAAGAGAAAGACATATTCCATATAACATCACCCATATGTGGAATCTAAAATACGACACAAATGAACTTTTATGAAATAAAAACAATCTTACAAACATAGAGAACAGACTTGGGGTTGCCAGGGGGAGAGGGGCTGGGAGAGGGACAGAGCATGTTTGGAGTTTGCAGATGCAAGCCACTGTACACGGAACGGACAAACAAGTTTCTGTTACATAGCACAGGGAGCTGTATTCATTATTCTGTGTAAATCATCATTTGGAAAAGAAGAAAAAGTAAAGAATATATATAATAAAGTGTTAGTGTTAATATAAATACTAAAGTGTTAGTCGTTCAGTCTTGTCCAACTCTTTGCGACCCTATGGACTGTAGCCCGCCAGGCTCATCTGTCCATGGGATTTTCCAGGCAAGAATACTGGAGTAGGTTGCCATTTCCCTTCTCCAGATATATATATAAACTCCAGNTATATATATATATATATATATAACTAAATTACTTTGCCATACAGCAGAAATTAACAGAAAATTGTAAATCGACTACATTTCAATTTTAAAAGAAAATGTGGTATTTACTGTCAAGAACATGTAGACAATCAGTAAGAATCAAGCCAGGTGCTAGCTTAGAACCATCTATGAAACTTCAAGGAACTAATCCTAAAAAAATAATTCCAGATTTATGCAAAGATCAAGCTACACCGATTAACACTATAGTAGCTGATCAAGCTACTACACCATGGTATTTTTTATAAATGTTGTAATTAAAATGTTCAAAACAAAGAGTGCTTGTATAAATTATGGTTCTTTCTCAAAAAGAAAGGATTAAGTTTTTGATTTTATGCAGAGCTTTATCATGCACTTGGATCTGATTCTTTGGTGTCTGATATGTTTTTATACTTCTCCGTATGAATAACCAATTTCCCAGGCTTCTCCTGCTTTGTCCATGGGTTTCCCAGGCAAGGATACTGGAGTGGATTGCCAATTCCTCCTCCAGGGGCTCTCCTGGATCCAGGGATCAAACATGTGTCTCCTGCATCTCCTGCATTGGCAGGTGGATTCTTTACCACTGAGCCACCAGGGAAGTCCCCTCTTTATTTTACCAAAGAATAAATTAGCACAAAGTCAAGGTACATGATTTATGTAACACCCTATTCAATCAACGTCCATTAAACCCCTTGAAATTTCCTATCCAAAACCCCTTCTCTCACTCCCACCCTCACCTCTGCCCACAACTCTTGCCCCTGTGCCCTTCCAGATCAGATGACTCAAAGGTCAAACAAGAGGTCACAGTGAAGTCCTAGGTCTCCACTGAATGCTCCTTGGCCCTCAGGGGCCCTGGCACTGAGCAAGTGAAAAGCAGCTCTCAAGATAAAATAGCGTCTTCAGCTATGGTTTTGGGGATGTTTAGCAGCACTTCCATTCCATTTGGAAAAACTAATAGTGATATGGGAGTGGAGACTGACACAACAGAGATCTCTCTCCTACCTCTGGAGGTGTTTGCCAAATGACAGAGCATGCATATTTTCTAGGAAATGCAAGACAGAAGCTGTCCATGCAGGCAATACTGAGGGCAAGTCTGCAGGAGCAGACTACATGGAAAGTAATTAAATAAGAAAACATTGGTGAGGAGTTGTCAAGGGATCCAAAGAGTGAAGCATGTTCTAAAAATATTCTCATCAAGCCAGGCCTGTGATTGGACAGACTCTCTCATCAGCAATTCTGGCATCAATCTTGATTTGGCCATCATTGTCCTTGGTGACTTTGAGCATCACTCCTTGCAGCCAGGGAGGTCTCTGCTCCATTCTGCATGAGAAGAGGTGCACAGGGGCTTTTACTAAGAGAAGAGAATCAGTGTGGTCTGGAAGAAATGGCACAAGCCTACTAGAGGACTCTTACCCTCCTAGGGGTCTGGGGACACCTACACTTCCTGAAGGCTGGACATAAGGAGGTGAGGAGGGCAGTGAAGAGTCACAAAATAAACCAAATGTACTCTGGATTCCTCCAGGGAGAGTATGTATGCCTGAAAGCTTGATCTCCTTCCTCTTTTTTCCTTTCACTGTCTTGTATTGCAACAAAAAAGAAGCTTTGGCAAATCACATAATTTCCCATGTTAAGTCATTCCTTTCTAAGGTAGGGTTATAGGTCTACTGGTCCTGAAATGGGGCAACAGCTGTTAAGGCTAACATGAGGCTCTATTAAGTCAGCACCTAAGGTGATTAGAGAAAGGTGATGACTGGAGGAGGGATTAGATGGGGGCTTTTAGGTGGTCTTGCCTCTTCCTCCTCCACAGCTGCAGCAGCTGCAGAAAGGTTGCAAGCCAGCTCCATGCCTCAGAGGGGCTCCAGTGCTGGCTGGGGGCCTTGGGAAGGAGGCTGGCTCAGTCCTGCCCTCTGGAATGAGCCTGTTTCCAACTGGTTTTGTTATTAATGAGGTAATTATTGTACGTGTTTATCCACCTGTGCCTCAGCCTCTCTGCATTTCTTCTCTAAGCAATGTGGTCCCCTCTGCCCCTACCTTCCTTTAGCTGCTGCTGCTGTTGCTAAGTCGCTTCAGTCGTGTCCGGCTCTGTGCGACCCCATAGACGGCAGAGGGGATTAAAAGAAGCGGGGGGTGGGGGAGAAAGTTTCCCTCTCTTTAACTTTGGCTTAGACTTCTAACTTTATCTCTGGTCATGATATTTACATTCTTATTCACCACTATAGTAGCTACTAATAGTAGCATTTCCTGAGGACCCACTCAGATATTATTCCCACTTACCATCACTTCAAAAAGAATAATATGCCTAGGAAAAAAAAGCCTACCCAAGGAGGTAAAAGACCTGTACTCAGAAAACTATGAGACCCCAATGAAAGAAATTGAAGATGATACAAAATGATGCAGAGATATACCATGTTCTTAGATTAGAAGAACTAATATTGTTAATATTGTTTAAATGGCAATTCTACCCAAGGCAATTTACAGATTCAATACCATCCCTACCAAAAGGGAAGTTTTAAACCTTTCTTATATGTATCCTGCTCTTCTGGATAATCTGTGAGCAACTGAGACCACCTGGACCTGTGGGTTCTGCAACCAGCTGCACACACCCTAGATGCACACAAAGACAGGGAATCCTTCTAGAGCACTAGGTACTGGGCTGATGTTCTTTGAGCTCTGCTCATAGTGGGAGCTGCAGCCACATGACAGGTTGACAGGTTGCCAGGAGCCAGAGCAGCAGCCAAAGGCAAGGTCATGAATATGATTTACTCCCTCAATCATCTAGCCGGGAATTATTCAGCATATGTTCTGTGCAAGGAGCACTGTAAAGCAAGACACAAAGATGTGCGAGGTGGGCTTCCTTCCCTCACTGGTAGTGGAGCTCACTCATACATTACACACACACACACACACACACACACACACACACACATACAAATAAATAACCGTAGGATGTGGAGTCTTATATGTGGCACAGACCAAGTGCTCTGGCCCTGAAGAAGAAAGGGGTAGGGGAGGCACCTGCAAAACAGTGGGCCTTTAAGCCCTAAAAAGAGAGGATTCAGAGTTGAAAGGAGGGACCCAGGCCAAAGAAAAATGACTAGAAAATAAGATTCATATGGAAGAGAAGAAAGAACAGAAATAAGCTGGGAGGGAGGGCTTCCGTGCTGGGTTAAAGAGTCTGAGTTTAGCAGGTAGGTCACTGAAAAGTCTGGAGGATGAGAAGTCACACAATTATAGCAGCTGTGCTGAGGGATTAGGGGAGACAGAAAGTCATCACTTCCCTTATTCTCTATCAGAGAAGACTCTAAAAGCAACTGCATTTTTTAAAGATATACTTCGTAAGTCTAGGGCAAGGGGAGGATACAGCTATAGAAGGATTCTTGGCATGTCTGAGGTTGCACAGAGGTGGAGGGGCTGGTAGGGGAAACCAAGGAATGGGTGAGGAGGGAAAACAGGAAGAGTGGAAGCAACTGGAAGGGTGGTCCCTGCAGCAGGAAAAGAGACTGGACTTCGCAGGTCTGAGAAAGCTGACCAAGGGAAGGGAAGCAAGACCCAAGGTGAAAGCCCTGACTTTAGTCTTCTACCGCTGCTGTTTCCTGGCAGCGAGGCCTTGGGCAGGTGCTGAAAGCAGTGGGTGCCTTCGCTTCCTCAGACCCCAGATGCGGGTAGTCCTTCCTACCCCGAAAATGGCTGAAGTTAAGGAAAGCAATGTTATAAGGAGGCAGAAGGGAGATATGGAAGTATCTTGACAATAACTAGGTTTTCACTACTTCTAAGAAATCAGCCCCAACCAAATCTCATTGGAATTGACATTAGATTAGAAATCTGTATATTAGCATCATTGTTCAAAAGCCCCAGGTTCACCCCTGCTTTGTGTAAGGCACAGGACAGATTCCTGGAGGAATGGAGAATGGGTGATAAACTGACTCTCCCTCAGTTCTCCCCTTAAATAGCTCAAGTCTCTTCCCTGCTTACTGCCTCAGTATTTACATCTGTCATATGGGGACAGTAATGCTTGACCTGACTCCTAATGGAGAAAATGAGAAACAGATGTCACATCACCAGAAACCTAGTAAGAACGAGAATTTGTTATCACTCAATACTGACAAAGAATTTTCAGATTAGGCCCTTTGATCTTCACAATGCTGCTGCTTCTACTGCTAAGTTGCATCAATCATGTCCAACTCTGTGCGACCCCATAGATGGCAGCCCACCAGGCTCTCCCATCCCTGGGATTCTCCAGGCAAGAACACTGGAGTGGGTTGCCATTTCCTTCTCCAACGTATGAACATGAAAAGTGAAAGTGAAGTTGCTCAATCGTGTCTGACTCTTATCAACCCCATGGACTTCAGCCTACCAGGCTCCTCTGTCCATGGGATTTTCCAGGCAAGAGTACTGGAGTGGGGTGCCAGTGCCTTCTCGGATCTTCACAAGAGTAGGCACTCTATAGAAGAAATATTTTGTAAAATCATCTTGCTGTCACAAGTATAACTTTAACTGCAAATATAACTTCAGTACATGTAGATTTTAAAAGATAATTCTCTATATAAGAGGAAAGTTGTTAAAAATTTTTAGCATGGTTATTAAACGTGGGTTCAGGGAGTCAACCCAGTTAATCTTGCGTCACTGCTATGATCTTACCAGGGCTTCCCTGATAGCTCAGCTGGTCAAGAATCCGCCTACAATGCAGAAGCAGAGAAGACAATGGCACCCCACTCCAGTACCCTTGCCTGGAAAATCCCATGGGTGGAGGAGCCTGGTAGGCTGCAGTCCATGGGGTCGCTAAGAGTCAGATACGACTGAGTGTCTTGACTCCCACTTTTCATTTTCATGCATTGGAGAAGGAAATGGCAACCCACTCCAGTGTTCTTGCCTGGAGAATCCCAGGGACGGGGGAGTCTGGTGGGCTGCCGTCTATGGGGTCGCACAGAGTGGGACACGACTGAAGAGACTTAGCATCAGCAGCAGCAGTAATGGGGGAGGCCTGGGTTTGACCTCTGGGTTGGGAAGATTCCTGGGAGAAGGGAAAGGCTACCCACTCTAGAATTCTGGCCTAGAGAATTTCATGGACTCTATAGTCCATGGAGTTGCAGAGTTGGACACGACTGAGCAACTTGCACGTTCATGATCTTTCCAGAATCCTCTAAATTTTTTTTTAATTTTTCAATTGGAGTATGACTGCTTTACAATGTTGTATTAATTTCTACTGTACAGCAAAGTGAATCAGATATATGTATACCTATATCCCCTCTCTCTTGAACCTCCTTTTCACCCCTCCATAAAGTTCTTTTTAAAATTAAAGACAATTAAAATTAATATTTAAGAATTCCCTAAATGCCACCTTTTCCTTTCCTCGGAAAATAGGAAAACATTGTTTATTCACCACAGTACCCTTTCATAGCAAGCCGAGTCTTGCTGCACTGGTCAGTTCTACAGCAGTAATAACGCCCGATGCTCAGTGGCTTGACAGTGACATTGATTGTTCACTGACACTGCTGAAGGCTGAGGGCTGGCTGCAGCTCTGTTGCAGTGTGTGGCCTCTCCAAGCCGGAAGCCAGCTGCTGGTCTGCACCATGCATTCCTGTCCTGCTGGGGTCCAGGCTGAAAGCTCATGAGGTGTGTGACTCTCACAGCGGAGGGATGGAGCCAGAGAGCTGGTGATAACCCACGATGCGTCTTAGCCACTGCTTGGATCTGCACTCAGTCATAAGGCAGTGTCAGAGGTGTTGTGTATAACCCTCTTACAGGGAAAGTGAAAGTGTTAGTGGCTCAGTCCTGTCCGACTCTTTGCGACCCCATGGACTGTAGCCCGCCAGGCTCCTCTGTCCATGGCCTTCTCCTTGGACAGGCAAGAATACTCGAGTAGGTTGCCATTCTTCTCTTCTCCAGGGTATCTTCCCGATCCAGGGGTTGAAAATCCTGCATTGCCAGCAAATTCTTTACCGTCTGAGCCACCAGGGAATCCCTTCTTCTAGGAAAGGGGAAATAGATAATTGCCAACAAGGCAC
The DNA here is from genome assembly GCA_006410935.1 of Redunca redunca. NCBI lineage: Eukaryota > Metazoa > Chordata > Mammalia > Artiodactyla > Bovidae > Redunca > Redunca redunca. The sequence continues at coordinate 60,167 of SJYQ01020784.1, forward strand.
TCTACCATAACTGGCCAGACCATCATGGTCCTCCAGGCAGTTCCTAGCAGGCTGGAGGCAGCACATAGAAAATTTACTTGCCATCTTTCTTGAAACCAAGTTTCACAGGTGCAAGCCCTCAAGGAAATGGTAGGACCCTTGGCAAAGCAAAGAAGCCATCCCTCACTTAAGGAGCAGCTAGTACAGGCCCCAGGAAGTGTTGCAACGAGCAAATGGAAGCCCAAGTCCTCTGATTTCTCAAGAGAAGTCAGCAAATTGCGTATTTATGTAAACCTCCTACTTTGAAAAATGTTGACAACTATCTTCATTAAAAAATAAACAAACACCACCCTGCAGACCAAACAAAGTATCCCAAATCCAAATCTGAATTTTAACTTAAAATTTTTTATCCTTTACTTTCAGAAAATTTGAGAGACGTCGCAAATGGGGTGGAGACATTGTTGTCCCAGTTAGGAAGGAACAGATTTTTCCCCCCCATTGTGTTTCAATAACTCAGAGGGTCAATGCTCACCCAGCCCAGAGTCACTTAGGCTCCATTAAATGACTTAGGACTCAGGTCACGGTCTCAATCACGGCCTTCAGTTTTCCTGTCCTGGGCTTGGCTCTGTGCACTGTGCCTTTTCCCCAGAGATGCCTCTCAGGCTGATTGACTTAAAAATTAGAGCTCAGATGGCAAAGAAGAGGGCAATAATAGGACAAGAGATTCCACTCATTTGCCTCTTTAAATTTTCATACAGAATGCGATTTGTTAACAAGGGGGAGGTCCCGAGGTAGGGAGGGTGTCAATAATTCAACAGAGGCTGTCAAGCTGCAAATAGCCCCTTGGTGCCCAGCTGAGGCTCCTGGTTTTGACATCGGCTACTCTTTCAAGCTCTAAGAGGAAGGGTCAGATGTCCATCATCCAGCCCGTTTCAGTCCCGGATTTCCTTAGCTCCCAGTTCCTAACATTACTGGAGACAATGGTACTTGAGGCTGTGTCCATGTTCAGAGCCTGAGGCTGACTGTCTATAAGGCTAAGCTGATCCCAGGTGAAACATGAACGTTTCCTGAGAACAGGTGATGCAGGACCTCCACCCTTGGTAGGAGCTTTAGTGTTAATATTACCTCCAGCTCAGATGCATTTAGTACCCAGGATTTAATAAAGCCACACCCCATCCCCAAAACAAATATCACTCTTCCCTGTTTGCAAAATCCCACTTCTCTCCTTCTTCAAAAATAAGCTTCATATTCACCTGGACCTGGTCTCTGACTCTCCTCGATTATGGCATACATTGGCCTGGGTGAGGGAAAAAAACAGGATCCAGCCTAAGATCCTGGAACATCTAGGCCGAGAATCACGTGACTCTGTACAGTAAGATGTATGACATGGGCAAGCTTCTGAAGTCTTTGAGCCTCTGTTTTCTTATCTTTAAAATAAGGATAAAAATACCCACGTCACTTAAGAATCCATTAAGACAGCACATGTAAACTTATTATGACTATTTTTACAAGTTTCTGAATGGATTTGCAGTTGGCTCCCTCCCCACCCTTTACGTGATGCCATTTATTAGGAACAGATGTCTCATGGGTGAAACTGGACATCTTTATGCCAAAGCACCAATGACTCAGCTTCTGTTTTTAACCAAGAGAAATAGAAATAGATGAAACTAATATCAGCCAAATGGTACCAGAGGCTGCCCCAGGCCTTTGTCCTAGAAAAATGGGTGATAACTGAACTCACAGTGTTGGCAAACTCAGCTTTCTTTGAAAGGCCCATGATACGTCAGCCCCGAAGGGCAATTTGCAGCTTCAAGATGGCATTCACTTCCCATCACCGTTGCCAGGCAGACACAGAGCCTCGGATGCTGCAGAGCCTCTTCACATAGCGGGACAAGCCCAACAATGTGGAGAGAGCAGGAGGGGGGCAAGTGTTAACCCAGTGGGTTCTGCTTAATGCATACACTGACTGCGATGGATTTCATAAAACATTAGCAGTTGATGCTATCAGCCAGCAGTAGGCTGGGAAATGCTGTTCAATTTTTTCCCCCCCATTTCTGAGGGAAACAGAGAGCTGGGAGAATAATTCTGTGTGCTAAGGGAAGCCTTTACTCCCAGCCAAAGGTGTGTCCTGTCCCCCATGTTGTCTGGTCACTTACTTGGGAAGAGGAAACAAGCAGAGCTGGGGATGAGGGTGGAGCAGAGGGAAACTCTTGTCCCTTAAAACAACGTAAACACTAGTTTATAGGCTTAAAGTTTTATTCTACTGTCATTGCCTTTGACTAGTTTATTGCTAAAGTTTGAAGTCTGTATATCACTTTGAGAAGTGATATCATGTAGAATAAAGGGATGGGAAAATATCAGATAATTTTTTTCCTCCCCTAGTCACACCTTCATGGCTCTCTGGAAGCCAACCCTTATCCATGGGTCCAGGATTTCTAGGTAGTGAATGGCAGAGAAGTGAATGGTTGCCAGTAGCAGGGCTGAGAGTGGTACAAATCTCAGGACAGATAGATAAAAGCCCTTTTCTTTCCTGACCCATCCATAAGAAGACAACCAGCAGAGAATAAGAGGGGAAGGCAGACAGGCTGAGCTTGCATTATACATTCATGGTCACACGAAGACAATCAATGTATGAAGGAAAAAAATATGCATGGTCCGAATATATAGACTTGGTACTTTAAATATGGTGACTTTTGTTTCTCCCTGTAGACTCTTCTCAGTTCCGCAATATCTCTATTGCCTACAGTTCCATTATTAAGCTGTTTGCTTTTTTTTAGTTTACAAAGAACTTCAACTTGGAAAAACGTTATATATTATTCTTGACCCATAACTAGTATGCATGGTGGAAAAGTTGGACCCAGATCTCCCAGTCTGCCCAGCGTGTGCATATCCTCTGCTGCCACCTCATTTTCACCCCTGCCAACTCCTTCCAAGGCTGGAACGATGGCCTCTTTCCTCATTGGCCTCCCTGCCTCTGTCACTACCCTTTAAGCCCTGTCTCCACTGAACAGCCAAAATGGTCTCTATTAAAGCCTGGTCCACTAGAGACTCAGTGTCACACTGAGTGAAGTAAGTGAGACAGAGAAGGAGAAATATCATACGACATCCCTTATATATGGAATCTAAAAAGAAATGATTCAAATGAACTTACAGCACAGAAAGAGGGACTCACAGACTTAAAAAACAAACTTACGGTTGCTTGGGGAAAGGAATAGTTAGGGGGTTTGGGAAGGTCATGTACACACTGCTCTATTCAAAATGGATAACCGACAGGGGCCTATTGTATAGTACATGGCACTCTGCTCCATGTTACGTGGCAGCCTGGATGGGAAGGGGGTTAAAGGAGAATAGATACATGTGTGTGTATGGCTGAGTCCCTTTGTTGTTCTCCTAAAACTACCACAACATTAATTGGTTACACCCCAATACGAAATAAAAAATTTGAAGTTTAAAGAAACAAAATAAACAAAGGCTGGTCCACATCACACTCCCCTGCTTCACACTTCAAAGGCCTCCTAGTGTCCTCAGGCGGAAAGAAAGCTAAACTGAATGACATTGGCAGCGACAGTCTCTGCTCACCTCTCCAGACTCACAACTCATTACCGTCCTCCCCCTTATTCTGTGAACTGTTTGTATGTCTTGCTCACCCCTAAGCCTCTGAACCTGCAGCTTTGCCCAGCATCTTCCCCTACCTCATGTGGACCAGCCCTACACCTCCTGGTCTGGATGTGGGCTCCTCCCACAGACTGCCATGGGATTCTACACAAATCTCGGTTACAGGCCACTTTATTCTCGGTCGTTATTGGGATGGTTGTTTTATCCTCCATTTCCCCTGATGGACTGTATGTTCTTAAATATTCCATTTACTTGGGCTTCCCTGGGGGCTCAGTCGGTAAAGAATCCACCTGCAATATGGGAGACCTGGGTTTGATCACTGGGTTGGGAAGATCCCCTGGAGGAGGGCATGGCAACACAGTCCAATATTCTTGCCTGGAGAATCCCCATGGACAGAGAAGCCTGGTGGTCTACAGTCTACGGTGTCGCAAAGAGTCAGATGACTAAGCAACTAAGCACGGTACACAGCTCTAGCATTGAGGCATAGCATAACATAAGTGAAACTGTTAGTCACTCAGTCATGTCCAACTCTTTGTGACCCCATGGACTGTAGCCTGCCAGGCTCCTCTATCCATGGACTCATCCAGGCAAGAATACTGAAGTGCATAGTCATTCCTTTCTCCAGGGCATCTTCCCAACCCAGTGATCGAACCCAAGTCTCCTGTATTGCGAGTTGATTCTTTACTGTCTGAGCCAGCAGGGAAGCCCATGGCATAAAGTGGTTCACAGTAAATAATGTTTAAATGAATACATTTGTTATTTTAATAAGAAAATTAATGCTCCAAAAGAGTGTTGGACTGACTCAAGGTCACTCAAGATATTTATTACTTGGGTCAGATAGGCATTTGGCAATCTTTCTGGTTAAGTTAGAAAACTCTTTTTCCTAAACAAGACACAAAACCCATAGTCATGAAGGAAATGCTTGTCTACAGGACCAGATACCATTTTGGGAGTTAATATAGATGTGAAGCATTGAGAGAAAATATTAAAACATAGATAATAGGCAAAGGATTAAAAGCCATAATATCTAAAAAATGCACATGAGTCAATAAGGAAAAAATATCATCAACCTTGTTTAAAAATAGGAAAGATAAATACTCTATTTGTTAAGGGGGAAGCAAGCACATAAAAAGAATGTCAATCTCAACAAAATAATAATAATTTTTCCACAAACTACTAAAAATACAAACGGTTGATAAAATTTAGTGATGGTAAAGGTATTAGGAAATGAGCTTTCTCTTACACTGGTGATAGAATTGTCAATTGAAAATGCTATTCTGGGTGAGAGTCATTTTTATTATTCATCAAATTTTAAATATGTATTCCTAGGGCCCAGGAAAAGTAGAATAATTACATAATTCCATGTAATGGTTAATTAATATGTCCATTTGACTGGGTCATGAGGTACCCAGATATTTGATCTAACATTTTTCTAGATGTCTCTGTAAGAGTGTTTTTGGATGCAATTGATACTTGAATTAGTAGACTGAGTAAAGCAGGTTGCCCTTCCTAACATGGGTGGACCTCATCTGATCAGCTGAAGGCTTGAATAAAATAAACAGGCTATCACTTCCTTTGGTAAGAGAGAATTCTTCTTGCCTGATAGCCTTCTAACGGGCGTTTTGATTTTTTCTACCTCTGGACTCAAACTGAAACATGAGCTCTTCTTGAGTCTTGAGCCTCTAGGCCTTCAGGTTAGAACTAAACCAATGGCTTCCCTGGGCCTCTGGCTGTGACTAAGCCTGAACGCTGTAGGACTTGTCAGCTTTCATGATCACATGAACTGACTTCCTAGAGTAAATTTCTCTCTTTCTCTCTCTAATATATACATCCTATTGGTTCTGTTTCTCTGGAGGACACTAATACATCCTATAAAAATGTGCGGCCATCATAAACAAGAAGACAGAGCTTTGTGGACCAAGATAGAATACTCACGGGGTAGAGTTATGTGAAATAGGGAAGTGTATGCATGCTGTGCTAAGTGGCTTCAGACGTGTCCAACTCTTCACAACCCCATGGACTGTAGCCCACCAGGTTCCTCTGTCCATGGGATTCTCCAGGCAAGAATACTGGAGTGGGTTGCCATGCCCTCCTCCAGGGGATCTTCAAACCCGAGTCTCTTATTGGCACGGGTCCTGCATTGGCAGGTGGGTTCTTTACTAATAGTGTAGCGCCACTTGAGAAGCCCTAGGGAAATGTATGCTGCTGCTGCTAAGTCACTTCAGTTGTGTCCGACTCTGTGAGACCCCATAGATGGCAGCCCACCAGGCTCTCCCGTCCCTGGGATTCTCCAGGCAAGAACACTGGAATGGATTGCCATTTCCTTCTCCAATGCATGGAAGTGAAAAGTGAAAGTGAAATTGAAGTTGCTCAGTCGTGCACAACTCTTAGCAACCCCATGGACTGCAGCCTCCAGGCTCCTCTGTCCATGGGATTGGCCAGGCAAGAGTACTGGAGCGGGGTGCCATTGCCTTCTCCAGGGAAATGTATAGTATGATCTAATTTCTATAGAAATAAAAAAGGACACATTCACATGTCTCTGTATAAATGTATAGAAAAGGGACTGAAGGCTGCATATTGGACTCCTAATAATGATTATCTCTGAGACTGGTAGTGGAATGGGTGCCCGGTGGTGAAAGGGGCTTTCGTGTATATTTATTTCAATTGTTTGAATCTCTTACGATAAGAAAGTATATATGAATTATTTGTGCTATTTTTAAAAAACCCATTCTATACATGGAATTTTTTCTAACTTTAAGAAACCGACTCCAGAGCTTGAAAGTTGCAATACCAATGTGTGTATTTACAAGGAAGAAGGTTTCTTTCTAGTGACTGGAATATTAGTATCTGCTATCAAGAGGATATTTTCCTAATTGAAAAAAAAAAGTAATAAGCCAAATTAGTGAACAAAGACATGTTAAGCATGAAATCGGAGCACAGAAAGTCAGATGTCCTTGAGGAATGTTTTATCTTAGCTGAGGTTTTAACTCTAATGAATTATCCAATTGACCCTAACATTTGGGGTCAGACACAGCCTTTCTTTCTGATAATAGCTGTCTCTCTGTGTGTTCTGAAGAGTCACTTGAGAATTACTAGCAAACTCTCACTCTTCACCATCATTTTGAGAATCTACATTAAATCTACCTTTCCCATTTGCACAAAGCACTGAACAATGTCCATTCTCTCTTTTTTAAGATTCTGAGGCTATCTTCCATCTCTTTTGGTATTTTCAGTTTCCTGGCAAGGACAGAGGTCTTTTGCAGTCCCTTGCAAACATAGAATAGAGCAGGAAACCTCAGGGGTATTTTCTGCTACAACTGAGTCCATTCATGGCAGAGTTCTTTCTTTACCTTCCCAAACTTGTCCCTGGGTCTATGATTTCAACTTACTTTGGGGAACTGAATTCCTATTAACTATACTGAATCATCTTCCTGGCTGTGTGACCTTGGGTCATGCCATTATTCTTTGCCATGTTTGTTTGTTTGTTTTAATCTAACATAAGGAAGTCAGGCAGTAACACAGAAATAACACTCAATTTCTGCCACTTTACATGATCAATGAGAGGTTAAAAAAAATGAAATATTTACCCATCCAACAAATGTTTGCTGAGGTCCTTTACTCTGCCCAGCTCAATACTTGGTTCTGGAGACACAAAAATGAATAAGACAGTCCCTGCCTTCACGGCACTCATAGTCTTATGGGAACGTGATACAAACAGTAATAACATAGAATAACAAATGCTGACATAGTGTTTTGCATTACACCTGGAGAGAGTGGAGTTAAGAAGGGTTTGGGGAGATACTGTAACTCTTAAGCACAATCTTGAAGAAAGAATAGGACAAGGTGAAAAAAGCTTTCAAGACCGAAGGAACAGCGTGTGAAAAGGAAGGGATGCAGGGAGACGACCCCAAGAGGAAGATTGAACATAGAGTGTAATAGATTAGAGAGAGCCTTGAATCTCCGATACTCCCCCCAAGAGTCTGGGTGGGCTCTTCTGCTTGAAAGTGAAAGTCGCTCATTAGTGTCCGATTCTTTGCAACCCCATGGACTATACAGACCATGGAATTCTCCAGGCCAGAATACTGGAGTGGGTAGCCTTTTCCTTCTCCAGGGGATCTTCCCAACCCAGGAATAGACCCAGATCTTCCACATTGCAGCCAGATTCTTTACCAGCTGAGCCACAAGGGAAGCCCAAGAATACTGGAGTGGATGCCTATCCCTTCTCCAGCAGATCTTTCAAACCCAGGAATTGAACTGGGGTCTCCTGCATTTCAGGTGGATTCTTTACCAACTGAGCTATGAGGGAAGCCCGGCTTGACCAGTATATAATACAGCAGAGACCTGGACTTAAGAGACCAGTGTATTCCACTTCTTATCCCTTGGAACTCAGTCACCATGCTATGAGGAAGCCCAGGGAGCCTCAGGGAGAGACCCAAATGGAGAGGAACTGAGGCTCCCTGGGTGAACTCCCTACTGCCCATCAGCACTATCTTGCCAGCCATATGAACAAATCATCACTAAGTCACTAAGTTTGACATTAATAATTAACAGTGATAACTGAAACATGGAGGGACAAAGAGAAGAGAATCAGCATCAGGCCCCCAGGTCAAGTAACATGATGGAGATTCCTTTCCTACAAGATAAGATTTAGAGGTAGACCAGGTTGGAGCATGGAGGGAGCAAGGGGAGCATTGTAGTTGCTGTTGTTTGGTCACTAAGTTCTATCCGACTCTTTGTGACCCCATGGACTGCAGCACGCCAGGCTTCCCTGTCCTTCACTGTCTCCTGGGGTTTGCTCAAATTCGTGTCCATTGAGTCAGTGATGTTATCCAATCATCTCATCCTCTGTCATCCCCTTCTCTTCCTGCTTTCAATCTTTCCCAGCATCATGGTGTTTTCCAATAAGTCAGCTCTTCGCATCAGGTGGCCAAAGTATTGGAGCTTCAGAATTCTCAAAAAGATTTCCCCAGAAGTGGAGCATTAGAGGGTGATAATAAGTTTAGTTTGAAACCTGTGGAGTTTGAGTGGCAAAGGGCTACCTGGTAGAGATAGATGATATAGTTAGAAACATAGATCTAAAAAGAGAGAAGGAGAGATCAAGATGGTGTGAATGATTATTGATGGAGGGTGAATGCATGATTGTGGGTGCGAACACCTACGGGAATATACACAGTAAGAAGAGAAGAGGGTTCAAGGCGAACAATCACAGTTAAGGGTTAACAGAAAAAGTCTATGAAGAAGCATCCAAAGAAGTGAGAGCAGGGAAGGGGGCAGACAGTTTACTTGGTGCTTCTGATCACAAGGAAGAGGCTGAACTCAGGGCATCACACTGAACCTGATTCAAGGTCAGGCAAGCGTCCCCAATAGAGAAGCCATGGCTCCCTGTGCCCCTCTCTACTGTGTATGGGGAAAACGAGCTCAAGCTGAAATTGGGGGTGTGACAACCAGCCGGCCAACCTCATGAAGACTTTCCTTCTGGGGCTACTATATGTCCAGAAGTCCAGTAAGTCAGCCTGACTGTCCTTTTGAATAAACCCCAAGAAACGAAGAAGTGCATTGGTGTTCTATTACTGCGCTAAACATGAAAAGTCTCTTTTCCATTTTGTGTGAAGCTTTTCTTCCCCAAACTGCACACCTAGACAGATGGGGGAGCAATGGTTTATTGATGCAGTGGAGCAGTGACTAGGAGAATGGATGAATATTTCATGGGCACCAGTAACAGTTAATAAATCATGAGGTGCTGCAGACAAGTGGGTCGCTCCTTCCACCCTGGACAATGGTTTCCTGAGCTCGAGTCAAGTGAAACCTCCTTTTCTGGCATCTCCAATCCGTCCTGAGTGCTGGCGGATTTCTGTGGTTGATTTCTCAATTCAATATATGCAGAGGAAAGCTAGTGCTTCTGTTTTTAGCTACTGCCAACTAGATGAGGCTCTAACACAGGGACACTCAGAAGAAATTAACCAAGGAACCAAAAGCTTTGGCTTCTGGTCCCAACTCTGCTGATGGCTAGCTGTGTGGACAATGTACTTAATCTCTTGAATAACATTGGGTTGACCAAAAAAGTTCATTCGGGGTTTTTTTGGGTTAAAAACCCAAATGAACTGTTTGGCCAATCCATAGTTCCCTATCTTAAATCAAAGAGATGGATGGATTGGTAACCTTGAAGCTCCTTATCAATCTTACGATATTCTGAATCAATGAGTTTCTTTAAGCAAGAGTAAATAATTGATAATGTTGAGTGATCTGTTTCATAAATGGTCCTTAATAAAAGTTTCTAAGTGTGCTTTGTTTGTAAGGAGTATTGACAAATTCCCCTCCATGTCTGGGGAATGAGGGTGCTTCATTTTTAGAAAACTAAGAAAGAAAAGAAAAGCAAAAACATAGACCTATTCAATACTTACCTTTGGAAATAAGGACAGAAATTATAAGTACCATTTTGCCAGACTCAATATTTAAGGTTTGTTTATGTATCCATTTATGATTTATAATTTTAACTATTCAGTTCAGTTCAGTCACTCAGTCATGTCCAACTCTGTGCGACCCCATGAATTGCAGCACGCCAGGCCTCCCTGTCCATCACCAACTCCTGGAGTTCACTCAGACTCACGTCCATCGAGTCGGTGATGCCATCCAGCCATCTCATCCTCTGTCATCCCCTTCTCTTCCTGCCCCCAATCCCTCCCAGCATCAGAGTCTTTTCCAGTGAGTCAATTCTTCACATGAGGTGGCCAAAGCACTGGAGTTTCAGCTTTAGCATCATTCCTTCCAAAGAACACCCAAGACTGATCTCCTTTAGAATGGACTGATTGGATCTCCTTGCAGTCCAAGGGACTCTCAAGAGTCTTCTCCAACACCACAGTTCAAAAGCATCAATTCTTCGGCACTCAGCTTTCTTCACAGTCCAACTCTCACATCCATACATGACTACTGGAAAAACCATAGCCTTGACTAGATGGGCCTTTGGTGGCAAAGTAATGTCTCTGCTTTTGAATATGCTATCTAGGTTGGTCATAACTTTCCTTCCAAGGAGTAAGCATCGTTTAATTTCATGGCTATATCCAAAAGGAATTTTAGCTGATTACACCAGTAATGGCTATATAAACAGAAGTTTTGGCATTGTTAAAATTGCCAACTTTAATAATAAAAATAATACTACGAGTATTGAATGTTTACTCTGTGATAATCCCTATATGGAATATTTTACAAGCATTATTCTAGTTATTCCTCACTAGTCCCAATATAATGGCACACTGATAAGAAAACTGGGCTGAGAAAGATGAATTTCCTTGCTTAATGTTACTCAGTTAGTGAGTGGCTGAGATGAGATTCAGAACCAAGCCTGTCTGATTCCAAATATACTCTTACGGTAATAACAGTGAAGTGCATGTTGCTCAGTCATGTCCGACTCTTTGCGACCCCACGGTCTATACTGTCCGTGGAGTTCTCCAGGCCAGACTATTGGAGTGGGTAGCTTATCCCTTCTCCAGGAGATCTTCCCAACCCAGGGATAGAACCGAGGTCTCTTGCATTGCAGGAGGATTCTTTGCCAGCTGAGCCACAAGGGAAGCCCAAGAATACTGGAGTGGGTAGCCTATATCCTCTCCAGCGGATCTTCCCCACCCAGGAATCGAACCAGGGTCTCCTGCATTACAGGCAGATTCTTTACCAACTGGGTATCAGGGATGATAAATGATAGCTAAAACTTACATTGAACTTACTATGAACTAGAAACCAGATTAAGCAACTCACCTGTCTGGATTCGCTTCGTTTTTCATATTCTTTGAGCTATTTTCTAACCCTGTAAATTGTAGAATGCAGAGAAAGATACAAATTATTCATATCCATAGAAATGCAAATGAATTGATTATTGCCCTGTGGGTGGACTAATCAATTCATTTCTAAAGTCCTATTCCCTGTTTCAGTATGGTTCTTGGAATTCTTTACACCAGTTGTAAAGTCTTGTGGGTTCACCCACGTATTGAATTAAACACAATATTTGACACATGTTATATTTGTAGGGCACCATGATTTTATCCTTTAAAGAAAATCCTTTAACGGTATATTCTGCACATTCATACATCTTCAGGAGGGAGAGGGCGACACAGCTCTGCAACGAGGCTGCTGCGGCTGCGAGCACAGCAGGAGCTGAGGCTGGGACAGGGCCCTAGCCTTCTCCACCTGGCACATCTGTGGTGTGGTGCTGGGGACTGTTGCTAACTAAGCTGGTTGCAATCAGTGGCTTGGCTAACATGCCCTCTGGGTGGCCTGTCTAATGACTGTTCCTACACCTCTCTGCTGCAGCTGTGGCCAGAGCACTGCCTCTTATTTTTCTGAGTCTCTGCAAGGTCTGTCTACAGCCTTCTAGGGCCCTGCTTTCTCCAAAAGAGCTAAGTACAAGGACAGTAGAGACTGAAGGACAAAGCTAACCAGCTTTCTGGAGACATCTTTCTATTTTTCTAAAATTGCCTTTTATGAATAAATTTAAAGTTAGCAGGGGGTCACATTCGATGAACGTAGGATTGTGGACCATCACAATGAAACCACCAGGACAGCGTCTCTCATATGGCATGCCATGGAACACTGGTGTTCTGTGAATAATATTAATCTGTGAATAATAATGTACTGTGATAAATGGACAAATACTTTTAAGTCCTATGATAACCATTTTACCACAATAGTGATAAGTATTGAAGTAATTTCATTACCTTACCCTTCAAGAGCAAGTCACTTACTTTTCACCTTGTATAACTTTGGGGATTTCATTGTCCTAACAAAATAGTCTTTACAAAAACATATGCTTACGCATAAAAGTATTATCAGTTGGGTTTTGTGATATCAAAACTTTAATAAATGTTCTGTTACAGACCCAAAACCTTTCCTCCTCTAACACAGAAAGTGTAAGAGTTGAGGACTAGGGACTTCCCTGGTGGTCCAGTGGTTAAGATTTGGCCTTCCGATGGAGGGAATACAGGTTCCATCCCTGGTCAGGGAGCTCAGACCCCACATGCCTCACAGCCAAAACAAAAAAACATAAAAACAACAGAAGCAATATTGTACCAAATTCAATAAAGACATTAAAAGTGGTCCACATTAAAAAAAAAAAAAGAGTTGAGGAGTTCTGAGAAAAGATGGAGATCTTTTTAGCAATACAAAACCTAGACATTTTCCTTGCCCTTAGGTTTGAGAGCCATGAAAATCCCCTCCTATCCCCTTCCCCTCCCCTACCACAGGGCAGGCCAGTGTAGGAGACCCCATGTGCCAGTCCTCAGGGGGCTGTGACATTCCACAGACAACAGGTTTAACAGAGAAAAACTATGTTCCAATCAGATCTTGAACATCATTGAAAACAGTTGTTGAAGATACTGTTCTCAAAATCAGAACTTTCAACAATTATAAGCAGAAACACAGAATTCTCTGCAGTTGATATTATAATTCCTAAATAAGTGAATTACCATTCTGATTAAAACTAGCTTGAAAACAGAAAATGCAAAAGGGATTGACTGCTAAGCATTGGTGATTTCTAAGAATCTGGAATTATTCCTCTCCTCCTTATGGGGTATATTCTTTCTCTCATCTTTATTCACTCTCTGGACTTTAGCCCCTCCTCTGTGGAACAGAATCCCAGTTCCCATCTCAGCCTAGAATTCTTGCCTCAGCTCCTGACCCTACCTGGCAATTCTGTTTGGATGTCTCACAGACACTAATATTTTTTTTTCATTCTCCCACTTTACCTCCTTCCCAAAGTCAACTCTTTCCCTTACATTCTTTGTAATGGAGAATCATCCACCAAAAACATGGAAATTATTCTTAAATCTTCCTCATTTACACACATTCAACCTATTACTAAATTCTTTCTATTTTATCTCCTAAAAGCTGGAATCAAGATTGCAGGGAGAAATATCAGTATGCAGATGACACCACCCTTATGGCAGAAAGTGAAGAGGAACTAAAAAGCCTCTTGATGAAAGTGAAAGAGGAGAGTGAAAAAGTTGGCTTAAAGCTCAACATTCAGAAAACGAAGATCATGGCATCCGGTCCCATCACCTCATGGGAAATAGATGGGGAAACAGTGGAACCAGTGTCAGACTTTATTTTTTTGGGCTCCAAAATCACTGCAGATGGTGACTGCAGCCATGAAATTAAAAGACGCTTACTCCTTGGAAGGAAAGTTATGACCAACCTAGACAGTGTATTCAAAAGCAGAGACATTACTTTGCCACCAAAGGCCCATCTAGTCAAGGCTATGGTTTTTCCTGTGGTCATGTATGGATGTGAGAGTTGGACTGTGAAGAAAGCTGAGTGCCAAAGAATTGATGCTTTTGAACTGTGGTGTTGTAGACACCATTCTCAAGGGACTCTTGAGAGTCCCTTGGACTGCAAGGAGATCCAACCAGTCCACTCTAAAGGAGATCAGTCTTGGGTGTTCTTTGGAAGGAATGATGCTAAAGCTGAAACTCCAGTACTTTGGCCACCTCATGAGAAGAGCTGACTCATTGGAAAAGACTCTGATGCTGGGAGGGATTGGGGGCAGGAAGAGAAGGGGATGACAGAGGATGAGATGGCTGGATGGCATCACCGACTTGATGGATGTGAGTTTGAGTGAACTCCAGGAGTTGGTGATGGACAGGGAGGCCTGGCGTGCTGCGATTCATGGGGTCGCAAAGAGTCAGACACAACTGAGTGACTGAACTGAACTGAACTGAATTTTGTCTCCAGTGTCTTCCTTTCTCTTCATCTTCTCTTGTCATTGTATCAGATCAGAGCCTCATAATCTCTCTTTTCATTCCCGAATGCTCATTTTTAGCTAGTTTACCTGGCTTTCCTTTAATTCTCACCAGTGGCAAGCTGACTTTTGTACAGTGTAAATTTGATGTCATTCTCCTTTACAAAAACCATCTGGGATTTTCTGTTACCTTTAAGATGGCATGCTTCATTATCTGAGCCCAGTTTACCAGTTCAATTCCGAATTTTACTAGGCTCTCATCCTACCATAAATTTTATTCCAGCCACACTAAATTGCTTACAGATCCCCAAATATGACATATTCTCCATTATGGCCATAGCCCTCTGTTGTGCTATTTTCTCTGCTATTGCTGTGCTATTTTCTGAAACCTGTTTACTCACTTATGCAACTTCCCTTTACCAGGGAAGATGGTCCTCCCTGGTGGTACAGACAGTAAAGAATCTGCCTGCAGTGCAGGGGACCTAGGTTTGATCCCTGGGTCAGGAAGATCCTCTGGAGAAGGGATCCCATTCCAGTATCATTCATCCCACTCCAGTATTCTTGCCTGGAGAATTCCATGGACAGAGGAGCCTGGCAGGCTGCAGGCCATGGGATTGCTAAGAGTCGGACACGACTGAGCAACTAACACTTTCACTTTTCCTTGAACCTCAGAGTCAGCTTTAAGTGCCTCTCTCGTGTGTGCTCACGACCCCCTCCAACACACTTTACACCAGTAGGAAAACCCGTATCGGGCACACTCTACCGAAACTGCCAAAATGCAGAGAAGCATTTAGCAAAGAAATCTATGCTTCTTTCCCTGGTGTTCTCTGATAGCACTGTCCTTTCCACCATTTAAGGCAGATGAGCTGTCTCTCCTCACTGCCCTTCAGAGTAAAAGGCTGCTAGATAGAAACTTCAAAGAGCAGGAAATCAGTTAATATTAGCTTTTTGAGTTTCCCCAAATAGACTCAGGCTGACAGTTCATTGTTTAAAGGAGAACATTTTAAAAGATCAAAAGCCTAGGTCCAGAGGATCTTACAACACAAAGTTCATTCTGATTTGGAAGATCTTATGGACTGGAACCAGAGAAAAGGGGAGCCAGAAGCAAGAGGGAGTAAGTCACTGGCAAGTAATTCTGAGAGTGGGTGAGGGTGGCCCAGGAGGGGAGGAGAGCTTCTAAGAGCTTCGCTTCCCCCATCCGAGAAGGGAGCTAAAGGAACTGGGCGAAGGGCCAGGGAGAAACCCCTAAAGGTCTATCAGTCTGAATTGACTAGGCATTTTCCAGACAATTTCTCACTATTAGAATAATAAGAGATCAAGATAGAAATTTAATGCAGTTATAGAAAGGACTGTTAACAATTCTTGCTACCCTGAATTTATGACCTAGAATGCCCACTTGTAGCTCCTGTTTAAAATTCAGCTTTCCCCACTGAACTGTGGGGTCCTAGAGGACAATGACCATTTGTATTCATCTTTGTAACCCCCGTCCGGCCATAGCGCAGAGACTCAGTAAATGCTGGTCAAGTGGAAAACCATGAATCCAAAGCCGGATGATGGATGAGGAACTAGAGAGAGCTAAGGCAGGACATTTTCCCTTGTTCAGATGTGATTTTTCCTTAATGGCATTAGAGCGGAATATCAGAAACAAAGTGCATATTTTTTTTCTTTTTGTTAAGATAATCTTGTTCAAATTAACTAGTAATTGGCTGTATTTGTTTTTCACTAAGTGTGAATTTAGTCATTCTCATTTAATCTCGTTGAAATCGTCATGACAATAAAACTGAAGATCTGTTACTTTGTCCACTTGGTATGGTGTCTAAAACTTCCCTTAAAATACTTTCGCTTAGAATAGTGCTACAAGTGTGTGTGTGTGTGTGTGTGTGTGTGCGCATTGGTTTAAATCTCCATGCTAGGAGTACCTTAATATCCTTAACATCTTAACCTGGAATAAACTGTCCAGATGTGCTTAGCTAGAATTTTAAAAGTCCCACTGAGGAGTCCACACTCCAGAGTACTTCGAGTGTTTCAGTGATCTCTGCCTCCATCAGCAGTGGAGGGGTTATTCAGCATCAAGGGAGTTAGACACAATTTTCAAAGACAATTTGAGTAGCATCCTATTGTGACTGACAGGGTACAGATGCCTCCATCTATGCGTAAATCTGTCCCACGCAGCATCCTAATACTTCTCAGTGTGATGCCCCAGCCTAGAAGTCCCACTTGGTCCTGTGTCGTCTCTAATCGGAGGATTTACTTCTGATTCTGACTCGATGGCTAGCTGGTCATCTCCAGAGAATATTTCTGTATCTGCCTCTAGTGAAATTGGCAGGCAGGGGGCCTAGCAGAGGGACCGAGGGAGGGAGCCAGTAAGAGCACATTCTATGGCTCCTTATGTTAGTGTGCTACTAAAGGTTTGTGTGTGTGTCACAGGATTTGGTCTGAGATTTGCTTTCTTTGTAATGGACCACTTGGCGGCAGTGAGTGAGTGGGAATGAGACCTAGACACTTTCTATATCTTTAGTCACTGGCGATTACCATTATTTGCCAAAAGAACCCAACAGTTGTGAATGACCAAACTGACTTAGATGGATTGACAACACAGCATTTAATACAATGCACATCATCAGTGCTGTTTCCTGATAATATTTCAGATTTCTGTAAAGACATAAATATATACATTACAACTAAAAAATTTCCACAGCATTTCTCTCCTTAATAGCTTGTCTCTAATGTTTTCGTAGCATGGCTGACCCTTGCATATGGCATCCACTGGAATGCCATTTGAATTTCTTTCTGGCTTGGACTTTACCCTGTTTATCTTGAATGCACCTCTGAGCCTGCTAAATATCTCACCAGAAAGAGTGAGTGAAAGTCACTCAGTCATTTCTGACTCTTTGCAACCCCATGGACTATACAGTCCTTGGAATTCTCCAGGCCAGAATATTGCAGTGGGCCAGAAAGAAGCCCTCGTCATTAAATGTTTGTTGGCTGGAATGTCACGAAACAAGCTAAATGAAAGACTACAGTGGTATCAGGGTCTTCTTTATTGCAAAGCCCTACCACCCTCTGAGATCTCAGCTAATACCTACAAGAAGAGAGAGGAAAAGGCAGTATTGTCATGAAGGAGTGGTCGAGCCAGGCCCAAAGTAGTTGGGGGGTATAACTACAGAGCAGACACCTGGCGGCTACGAAGATGGAGAGAGGGCAGAATCTGCTCGGACCAGAGGCTGCCTTCCCATCACGGGGTGGACAGCAGACCAAGAGAAGTATTGTCCAGCTTTGCTGGGAGGAAGGAGGCCACCATGGAGAGGTGATGAGTATCCCAAGAGAGCATCTTTGCAACAATTAGATTTTTCAACCCGGTGGCCACGTTTGTCAATCAAATGATGAGGCTGAAGCACTCCTGTTCTACCTGCCACAGACATGACTTGTGCAACAAGCATGACAGCTTGCCATCCCTGGACTGGGGTTGCCGAGGAGAAGCTCTGACCCAGCACAAGCCCCTTGAGAAGGCAGAGTAGGCTCTCAGAGAATTAATCTGACTCCAGAGGCTGGCCCAGAGGCTCAGAGGAGAGTGGGGAGGTGCAGCTCAGTCACTACACAGGCAGCGCCTGGTGCAGGACTGTGTTTGAATTAAAGCCATTCAGGTTATGACACCACCGAGGCAGTTTTAAGGAAAAGAGGCAAACTGTGGAAAAGATATTGGTAGGAACTTCAGCCAGGCTACAAAAGAGAACCAGAAACTGCTGTTATGATGAGCAGCTGTTCTTTCCTTTAGCCAGGGTGCCATGGTGAGTCACCTGGCATTGCTCGTGTCTGCCCTGGAGCTTTGTGGTCATTCTGGCTCTGTCCCTTCTCTCCAGACTGGCTTGGCTTGGATTTCTCAAACACTGTGAGAATGGCTGGACATAGACGCTCATACCTGAAAGGGCTGTTAGCCAAAGAAGGGCCCTTGACCCAAGGTTTGATCATTCAGACCTCCCGAATCACTGCCTCAGCCCATTACAGCTACCACCACCACCATCACCACCCAGTCACATCGCTGGCCAGCCACTGCAGAGCAGCATTCCTCTGCTTGCCAGCTTGACAGTCACTTGAGGACACACTAAAAATGCACAACATTAAAAACGCACATCATCAGTCTTCGTTGGAACTTCTGGGAAGGGGGAGGCCCAGGAATCTCTGTTTTCATGAAGTATCCCCAGGCCACTCTGTAACTGGACAAGTTTGAAGACTGCACTGGAACAGTTCTAGAATTTTATTTATTTAGCTTAGGAATAGCCTGGGTACTAATTATAATACTTCTCCTTCCATGGGATTCTCCAGGCAAGAATACTGGAGTGGATTACCATTTCTTTCTCTAGGGGATCTTCCGGACCCAGGGATCGAACCTGGGTCTCCCACATTGGAGGCAGACGCTTTAACCTCTGAGCCACAGGGAAGCCCTATTATAATGCATAGCCCTATTCCCAAAGCCCACAAAAGATTCTACTCCAAAATGGCACAGCACTCTAGGAATTGCAAGTGAATAGGTGATTCTGATAGAGAGGTTCATGGGCAACACTGTTGAGAAGCATTATTTTAGAATAACTCCATCTAGCTTCACATTCTCAGTCTATGCCAGTATGAGCTGGAAGTAGCAACAGTATGATCTAGTCCAAACTGTTACGGATGGATCAGAGAAGGGCTTTGGCCCTTGGGGGAGGCCCAGGGCTACAGGACCAAAATTACTGTGCAGGAGGGACAATGGGCAGAATGTTTAAAGAGATAAGTCACAGATAAAGGTAGATTTCAACACAACATTGTAAAGCAACTATACTTCACTAAACATTTAAAAAAAAAAAGATGATAATTTAAAAAATAAACCATAACTAGACTCACCAAAAAAAGTTTTATTTCACACTTAAATGAAACAGATAAAGCTGCATTTAAATAAGATGGGGGTACAAGTGTGCTAAGTTGCTTCAGCTGTGTTTGACTCTTTTCGACCCTATGGACTGTAGCCCGCCAGGCTCCTCTGTCCACCAAATTCTCCAGGCAAGAATACTGGAGTGGGTTGTCATGCCCTCCTCCAGGGGATCTTCCCAACCCAGGGATCAAACCTGCATGTCTTCTGTCTCCTGCATTGACATGCATGTTCTTTACCACTAGCACCACCTGGGAAACCCCAAGATGGGCGGAAACCAAACTTTATGTGTAAACACTCTAACAACAAAAAGACTAAGAAGTGCTCACTAACATACTGAGCCCTTATCATGCCTCAGGTATGCTATCTCATCTAATATTTGCAAAAATGTTAATTTTGTATTCGTGAGCAGATAAAAGACTTACCCACACAAATAGCAAGTAAGTAGCAGAACCTGACCTCAAATCCAGGTCTTGCTGAAGTTAAAGAATACAGTTTTAAACACCAAGGTATACTTTAGCTAGAAACACAGATTACTTCTGAAGTCAGGACAAAGAAATCCATACACATAGTGTTATGAACACGAAGAGAATTACAGATTAATAAAAGGGACTCTGATCACAAGAGGGATCCTTTTGTGGAAAAGGAAACCAATTCAGGACTATAGAGTAAATAATTAAAGATCCCCGTGGAAACACTGTTCCTGAAATAAATCAGCCAGCCAGCCGCAGGCTCTGTGACTGGCCTCGGCCTCAGCCAGCAACATGTTCTGGAGCCTCCTGGTTCGTAGTTTAGCACAGTTTCTGCTGCATCCACATTGCCCAGGAGGCCGCGCACCCAGGTGCCATAGCCTCCCTGAGCCCCAGCTCCCAGGGCTGTGTTCCCCAGTTTGGTCCTGTAGTCACAGGCAGCCTGGCTGTGTAGATTCCTCCTGAGCAGCAAGAAGAGGCAGGGTCTGACCTCCAATTCTCTGCCAACTTGCTGTGTGTTGACATCCAATAGCTATAATCAAAATGCCTCCTGTTGACTCTGCAAAGCCTTGGAGGAGGAGCTTACAAGTGCTAAACAGATGTTTCCAAATACTCATCTTCAAAGCAATCCTTTAAGGCATAAACATGTAGGGGCCTGTGAGAGGGAATGGGAGAATAGCAGTGGAGCCAGGTGTGCTGGCTAAGGGCCAGAGGGAGGCTGAAAAATAGAGGTGGGTCTCCAGCCCCACTTCCCGTCTTGCTCTCCCTCTTCCACCATTCCATCCTAGCAGATTCGTGTCACAGAAAGAGCTTGGGATTCCTAGGAAAGGCCTTTATTTTGCATTTGGTCTAATCCAATCATTACCAAAGATGAGAAGCAAGCACTCTCAGGAGCTATAAGTGTTTCTTAAGCTCTCTGAAAATGGACAACAAAATTGATAACATATAAGTAAGTAATCCCCAAACCACTGATAACCCCAAACCTCCGTACTCTCAGGGAGCAGCCTGAATAAGTCAAGAGGCCTTAGAAAGCATCACTACAAACAAAGCTACTGGAGGTGATGGAAATCCAGTTGAGCTATTTCAAATCCTGAAAGATGATGCTGTGAAAGTGTTGCACTCAATATGCCAGCAAATTTGGAAAACTCAGCAGTGGCCAGAGGACTGGAAAAGGTCAGTTTTCATTCCAATTCCAAAGAAAGGCAATGCCAAACAATGCTCAAACTACTGCACAATTGCACTCATATCACATGCTAGTAAAGTAATGCTCAAAATTCTCCAAGCCAGGCTTCAGCAATACGTGAACTGTGAACTCCCTGATGTTCAAGCTGGTTTTAGGAAAGGCAGAGGAACCAGAGATCAAATTGCCAACATCTGCTGGATCATCGAAAAAGCAAGAGAGTTCCAGAAAAACATCTATTTCTGCTTTATTGACTATGCCAAAGCCTTTGACNTGACTAAGGTCCATCTAGTCAAGACTATGGTTTTTCCTGTGGTCATGTATGGATGTGAGAGTTGGACTGTAAAGAAGGCTGAGCACCGAAGAATTGATGCTTTTGAACTGTGGTGTTGGAGAAGAGTCTTGAGAGTCACTTGGACCACAAGGAGATCCAACCAGTCCATTCTGAAGGAGATCAGCCCTGGGATTTCTTTGGAAGGAATAATGCTGAAGCTGAAACTCCAGTACTTTGGCCACCTCATGCGAAGAGTTGACTCATTGGAAAAGACTCTGATGCTGGGAGGGATTGGGGGCAGGAGGAGAAAGTGATGACCGAGGATGAGATGGCTGGATGGCATCACTGACTCGATGGACGTGAGTCTGAGTGAACTCCGGGAGTTGGTGATGGACAGGGAGGCCTGGTGTGCTGCGATTCATGGGGTCGCAAAGAGCTGGACACGACTGAGCGACTGAACTGAACTGAAACAATTAAATTTTCTAGTTCTTTACTCAGTCACTTTACTAGCAAGTATTTATGGGCTGCTGCTGCTGCTGCTGCTCAGTCGCTTCAGTACTGTCCGACTCTGTACGACCCCATGGACGGCAGCCCACCAGGCTCCTCCATCCCTGGGATTCTCCAGGCAAGAAAATTGGAGTGGGTTGCCATTTCCTTCTCCAAAGCATGAAAATGAAAAGTAAAAGTGAAGTCGCTCAGTCGCGTCCAACTCTTCGAGACCCCATGGACTGCAGCCTACCAGGCTCCTCTGTCCATGGGATTTTCCAGGCAAGAGTACTGGAGTGGGGTGCCATTGATTTATGGGCTACCATCTGTAAATCCATCACTGAACTGAGCAAGAATGAGAAATACAGGACCTGGAAGTGACTTCAAGAAGCTCATTGTTTGATAGGCAAAACATTCTCTGACATAAATGTCACCAGTGTTTTCTTAGGTCAGTCCTGAAAGGCAATAGAAATAAAACAAAAATAAACTAATGGAACCTAATCAAGCTTGCAAGCTTTGGACGTCAAAGGAAATCATAAACAAAACAAAAAGACAACCTGTGGAGTGTAAGAAAATATTTGCAAATGGTGCAGCTGACAAGGGCTTAATTTCCAAAATATACAAACAGCTCCCACAACTCAACAACAATGAAACACAAACAGCCCAACTGAAAAATGGGCAGGGCACCTAAATGGATATCTCTCCAAGAAGACACACAGATGGCCAACAGGTGCATGAAAAGATGCTTAACACTGCTAATTATAAGAGAAATGCAAATCGACACTACAATAAGGTACCACTTCACTCCAGTCAGAATGGCCATCATGAAGAAGTCTCCAAACAACAAATGCTGGAGAGCGTTTGGAGAAAAGAGAACCTTCCTACATTGTTGGTGGGAATGTAAATTGAGGAAGCCACTAGGGGAAAACCGTGGAGCTTCTTCAAAAAACAAAAATAGAGTACCATATGATCCAACTCCTGGGTATATATCTGGACAAAACAATAATCCAAAAAGAAACATGCATCCCTATGCTATAACAACACTATTCACAATAGCCAAGACATGGGAACAACCTAAATACCCATCCACAGATGACTGGATAAAGCAGATGAGTATATACATGATGGAATACTACTCAGCCATAGCAAAGAATGAAATAATGCCATTTGCAGCAATATGGATGGAACTAGAGATTGTCATGCGAGGCGAAGTAAGCCAGAAGACAAATACCATATGATATCACTTATATGGGGAATCTAAATATGACGCAAATGAACTCATCTATGAAACAGTGATAGACTCACAGACACAGAGAACAAACTTGTGGTTGCCAAGGGAGAGGGGAGGGAGGGAAGGGATGGAATGGGAGTTTGAGAGCAGCAGATGCAAACTATTATATATAGCATGGATAAATAACAAGATCCTACTGTATAGCACAGGAAACTATATTCAGTATCCTGTGATAAAATGTAAGGGAAAAGAATATAAAAAAGAATGTGTTATATATATATATATACACACACATATACACACATTTATATATCTGAATCACTTTGCTATACAGCAGAAATTAACACAACATTGTAAGTCAACTATACTTCAATAAAATAATAAAAATAGAAGCTCACTGTTTAGAGAAGGTTAGCTTGATAATTAGGGGACAATGCAAGGCAGTAGGATCTGAGCACTACCTTGAGGAGAACTAGAGATACAGACTTTTCCATCAGAAAAAGACAAGAGATTACAGTGGGCCAGCCAGAGGTATCAAGGGAAGCTTCATGGAGGAGGCAGGCTTTGAATTTACTCAGATTTGGAGAGCAAGAGAGAAAAGTTCTGAGAACATTCCAGTGGTGGAGAAGAGCATGAAAGGCATCCTGTCTTTCCACTGATCAAAATCTTAGGCCGGCCCTTGCTGTCTTCACCATGAAAACTGTGATGATGAATGCCTGCAGACATTTTTGAGTCTTCAGAGAAAACAAATTTATATGCAGAGGTACAAAAAGCATCAGTAAGGTTGGATTACATTAATAACAATTAAAGTATTATGGGCTTAAAAAAAGGTAACATCGTATATTCCAAATAGCACAGAATTAGAAAAACTAAACTTTTGCCCTTCCCTTTGCTTGTACATGTTTAAAATATTAACTTCTAAAGGAAACAATTCATTGGGATGGATAAGAGCAAACACTCCCTTCTATATGTGGTGATTTATTTCCTCCATACTGTATAAACCAAACAGCTGCATTTCGAACAGATACATAAGTACCATCATAATTACAAACATTCCCAACCTGCCATGTTTCTGAACATTTGGAAACACTGAGGATGTAGCTGCAAAGATAACTTGCATCATATTTGATTACGAACAGGCATCGTTCCATGATGTTAGGTGAAAGCTATATTGACGACCTACACCTGCTTGCAAATAGAATTTTAACTGGCAATTTGGCTTCTAGGTAATATGTTACGACTTACAAATTAATGTTTTTTCTTTCATACAGAACACAAGGCCACAATCGGTGCCAAGTCTGTTCCCCTAGAATTGCTTGGCGATATTCCCATGTGTTCCAACAGTCTTGTAGCAGAAGCTTTCTAACCCATTTGGTAGATGGGACTTTTATTTTTTTTCTTCCAGTTTAACAGACTGCAGTATGTCCCACCCTTCCTGGTATCCTTGGACAATAGTGTTTTCAACTCTGTTGTCTGATGATAAGAAAGTATTCATTTACTTTCTGTATCTATAGAGTTTCCATTTTGTACAAATAGAAAAATACAATATGTAGGCTTTTATGTCTGGCTCCTTTAGCGTATTATCAAAGTTCATTAGTGTTGTAGCGTGTATCGCTATTTCATTCCTTTTCATTGCCAAATAACCCTCCACCATGTGGATGTCTTGTATTTTACTTATCCATGCATTAGCTGATAGACATGTGAGTTGTTTCACTTTGGCTATGATAACTAATGTTCTTATGAGTAGTCATGCACAAGTTCTAGCGTGGATGTATATTTTCACTTCTCTTGGATACACACCCAGGAGTAGAACTGTGGAGTCCTATGGTAATTCAGTGTTTAACATTTTGACTGTTTTCCAAAGTGGCTGCGCCACTTTTCATTTCCACCAGCAGCGTATGGGAGCTCCAATTTCTCTGTGTTCTCAACACTTGTTATTATGTCATTTTTATTCCAGCCACGCTGGGGGGTATGACGTGGTATCTCATGGTGGTTTTGATTTGCATTTCCCTGAATGCAATGGCATCCCACTCCAGTACTCTTGCCTGGCAAATCCCATGGACGGAGGAGCCTGGTGGGCTGCTGTCCATGGGGTCGCGAAGAGTCGGACACAACTGAGCGACTTCACTTTCACGTTTCACTTTCATGCATTGGAGAAGGAAATGGCAACCCACTCCAGTGTTCTTGCCTGGAGAATCCCAGGGACGGGGGAGCCTGGTGGGCTGCCGTCTATGGGGTTGCACAGAGTCGGACACGACTGAAGCGACTCAGCAGCAGCAGCAGCAGATGGCTAATGATGTGGCTCATCTTTTCATGTGCTGATTGGCCATTTCTGTATCTTTTTTGGAGAAACATCTATTCAGATCCTTGAATCATTTAAAAATTTGGTAATTTATCTTATTATTGAGTTGTAGCAGTTCTTTTCATATTCTAAATATAAGTCCTTTATAAGATAGACAATTTGCAAATATTTCCCCCAGGCTATGGGGTGTTCTTTTTACATTCTTAGGATGCTCTTTGAAGCATGAAGATTTAAATTTTGATAATGTCCAATTTGTCTATAGTTTCTTCTGTTTCTTGTATCAAACCTTCTATTATTTTCCTTTAACCTGTGTCCTTACATATAAAATGGATTTCTTACAGATAGCATATAGTTGGATCTTGTTTTTATTCAATTTGAGAATCTGTTTTTCAAATGAGGCATTTGGACCATTTACATTGAATGCAATATTCAATATGTTTTGGTTGTTGTTATTCTCTTCTCTTCACCCCATTCATCACTTACTTATTTTGGTAGTAATTCATTATGTTTTAGCATTCAATTTTTCTCAGTTATTAATTTTAACATGTCAATTTATCTCTGTCTACTATCTTATTACCTATGGCTCTTTTTATAATGGTTGCTCTAGTGTTTACAATATATATATTTAACTAATAAAACTACCATCAAATAGTATTATATCAATTCATATATAAGGCACTTATTGGTTTATAGTGTGTTTCTACTTATCTCCTCCCTTCTTTTATGCCATTTGGGTCATTTGTTTCNAATATCTTAGTCACATACAGATTTCCCCCCTTCTAGTATTTTAAAGATGTTCACTGTCTTCTGGTTTGCATAGCTTCTGACCACAGGTATACAGTAATTATGTTTTTTCTCTCTCTGTTTTTTTTAAATTTTTATTTTAACTTTAGTTTACTTTACATTACTGTATTGGTTTTGATGTTTTTTCTCTTTATAGACTATCTTTATTCTTTGGTGGCTGCTAAGGTTTTTTTTTTAAAATCACTGGTTTTTAGCATTCTATAATGTGCCTGATACCAATACTCCAATACTCTGGTCACCTGATGCAAAGAGCTGACTCATTTGAAAAGACCCTGATGCTGGGAAAGATTGAGGGCGGGAGGAGCAGGGGACGACTGGGGATGAGATGGTTGGATGGCATCACTGACTTAATGGACATGAGTTTCAGCAAATTCCAGGGTTTGGTGATGGACAGGGAGGCCTGGCGTGCTGCAATCCATGGCGTCACAAAGAGTCAGACACGATTGAGAGACTGAACTGAACTGAACTGAATGCGCCTTGTGTCACTCTGTATGTAGGTATTTGCGATATCTTATTTGATGTTCTCTGAGCTCTCTGGATCTGTGAATTAATAGTTTTAATCAAATTTGAGATGTTTCAGCCATTGAGCCATATAATATGTTTGCTTTCTCTACTCCCTTTCTTCTTATTCTGGAACTCCAATCACATGTACCTGGAACTCCTTGGTATTATCTCAGAGGTCACTGAGGTTTTGTTCATGTTTTAAAGTCCTTGTCTGCTTTATTTTGGATAGATTCTGTTGCAGCGTCTTCAGATTCGTTAGTCTTTTCTTTTGTAGTGTGACATCTATTTTTAATCTCCTCCAGTGAATTTTTCATTTCGAATATTTTTTTTTCCTCTCCAGAAGCTCATTCTCATGGATTCTTTTTTATATATTCCATTTCTCGTCTCACCATATTTATGCCTTTTTCTATGTACTTGAACATTACATTAATAACTGTGCTATCATCTTATAACTTTCTGCATCACTGTAATTTATGGATCTAATTTTACCGAATGTCTTTTCTCCTGATTAGAGGACACATTTTCCATCTTCTTATCACATCTAGTTAAAAAAAAAAAAAAACTTACTCGTTCTGGACTTTGTAAATCTTACATTGCTGAGCATCTAGATTTTGTTGTGATCTTTTAAAGAGGGTTGGGTTTTATATTTGTAGATACTTAAGTCACTATCAGATCAAAATAATCTTGATGACTGTTTTTAAGCTTTAGTAAGTAGTGCTGAGGTAGTTTTTACTCCAGGAATAGTTCATACTTACTTCTAAGGTGTGACCTATCAGGAATCTCCACTATATGCCCCTGGTGATCACCAAAGATCCTACAGCATGGATATTCAGAGTTTGAACAGTCATCCTGTGCAAGCTGATAATTCACCAGCATTCTCTGAACAGCTTTGTGTAATTTCACTCTATGCAAGTATAGCCCAATACTTGGCCAAGGTTCAAAAAGATCTTAACAAAGATTTCTGGAGTTTTTTTTTAAAAAAGCTTTTTCATTTCTGGAACTTCCTGAACATGCTTTTTAAAATCAATACATTAGATTAACAAGTGACTGTTATTTCTGAAACATGCATAACAAACATATACTATAACTAATACAGACACCTAATAACAAACCATAACAAACAACTAATCTGATTATCATACAAATGATAACGTGCATTACCATGTTATTCACATTGATAACTGAGAATTTTAGCAGATTTGTAGTGGTATCACATTGTGTTTTTAATTTTCCTCTTTATTGTTGGTATTAAGCATTTTTTTGATGGCTGCTCCTGGGGCATCAGCACCATTGGCTACTCTACTCCTTACAGCTTGTGGGAGCATGGCTGAGCTCAATCCTGCAGCTAGACAAAGCCATCAGGCAGTCACAGGAATTCATCAGGGTGTGTGTGGGGACCACAGGCAGGTGACCACTAGGATAAGCAGAGAGGATAGGGGTGAGACATCAGCAGGTCCTCCTTTCCTTGGAAACAGGAATTCATTCAAATCTCCTTTTCTGTTTACTTTAATCAAGCCCAACCATATTAACAGCAAAAAAGAAGAAGAGCAATGCAAGTCAGGTGCTCTCTAATGGAAACATGACCCTGCAGGATACTGAGGGGGCGAGGAGAGTGACAAAACAGTTACTAATAGTTGCTGAACGTGCAAAGATTAAAAAAACAGCCTGTAAGCAAACCAACCTTTCGGCCTCTTCAGCAGATTCCTTCTTTTAACCTTCTGTTCATCTGGCGTGAGGTCTGTGATGCAGCTGTGTCTCCATGGCAGTCAGACTCACAGTTATTGTATTTCTGTTGGGAGTGGGTATGTGTGGTGTGCTCTTCAAAGGAAGGGACACAGCCCAAAGTCTGTTCCCAGAGAATAGCTGAGGCCATTGTATTTGTAATCATTCAGGTTCTCCCCCAAGGGATGTGAAGGGGGCAAGAAGTCTTCCCATAGAACTGCAGTCCAAGCTTTTTTTGGCACTAGGGACTGGTTTCATGGAAGATAATTTTTCCATGGACTGGGGCGGGGGAGGGGAGATGCAGCTATATAATTGAAGTCCATCAACTCACTTGCCACTGTAGAATCGATGCCTGATGCAGCTTAACTCACTCACCGCTCACTGATAGGGTTGTCATATGAGTCTGCAAACAACTGATTTATTATGGTCTCTGTGCAGTCTGTGCTTCCCTGGTGGCTCAGACGGTAAAGCGTCTGTCTACAATGTGGGAGACCTGGGTTCGATCCCTGGGTTGGGAAGATCCCCTGGAGGAGGAAATGGCAATCCACTCCAGGACTATTGCCTGGAAAATCTCACAGACAGAGGAGCCTGGTGGGCTACATACAGTCCATGGGGTCGCAAAGAGTCGGACACGACTGAACGATTTCACTTTCTTTCTGTGCAGTCAAGCCTCTCTGCTAAATTATAGTCTGTATTTCCATCCACTTCCCAGATCTAGCATCACCACCTCAGCTCCACCCCAAGATCATCAGGCATTAGGTTCTCTTAAGGAGTGTGCAACCTAGATCCCTTGCACGCACAGTTCACAGCAGAGTTCGTCTCCTGTGAGAATCTAATGCTGCTGCTGACCTGACAGGAGTTGGCTCACAGGCAGTAATCTGAGTGATGAGGAGTGGCTGTAAACACAGAGGAAGCTTTACTAACTCACCTGTCACTCACCTTCCGCTGTGCAGCCTGGCTAAGAGTATCAGTCCATGGTCCAGGGACTGGGGACCCCTGCCATAGCACATAGGTGGCATAAGCACTCAAGCCAAGCCAACTGTCATAATCATCAACTCATTTTAATGCCTGCAAGAACCCTGCCCAAACTTATGCAAAATAGTTACCCTTTTATCATTAATTTTAATTTTGAAGCAAATTCTTAGAGAAAACAGTACTCAGGATACATCCATATGATG
The DNA here is from genome assembly GCA_006410935.1 of Redunca redunca. Classification (NCBI taxonomy): domain Eukaryota; kingdom Metazoa; phylum Chordata; class Mammalia; order Artiodactyla; family Bovidae; genus Redunca; species Redunca redunca. The sequence goes on from SJYQ01020784.1 coordinate 89,538, forward strand.
ACAGACTCAGGGACCTCATGCAGATAATTTCACGGATACATTTGTCCTCACCATATCTAAATCCTAAAGTTCCTTGAGAGGAGATATGTTTTTACTTTTGCATTGAGAGATAAATCTCAATCGCAAGTACTCCTGCAATAGGTCACAGTCTGATTTAATGTCATCCCTTCATTCAATAGTGTCAAGCACTGTTTGAGGTGCTGGGGATATAATAGTGAACAAAATAACTGAAGTTCCTGCCTTCATGTAGCTGATAGTTTATTGGATGAGATCAAACAATAAACAACTAAACATACAATAATCAATTGGTCATAATTGCTAAGGCTCACAATAAAGCAGAACAAAGGTTATCAGGACTGCAGAGGTGTTGGGTTGTTATTTACAGTCGGTGGCTTCTCTAATAAGGTGACTTTTGACCACAACAGAAGGTAAGTAAGGTTAGAGTGTATGCTAACCATACACATAAGAGTGTTCCAGACTGAGAGATAGCATGTGCAAAGATGCTGAGGTAGGGGCACGACTCATAATTCAAGAACAGCAAGGAAACCAAGAGCAAGTGAAGATAAGAGAAGATATAGGATCAAGGTATTTGTGTGGGATTAGGACATTGCAAAGCATATAGAGCCAATGAACTAATGAAGAAATTTGGTCATTGCTCTGACTGACATGTGAAGCCATTACACTTTTTTTAATTTTATTTTTTTAATTAGAGGAATATTGCTTTACAATGTTGCATTGGTTTCTGCCATACAGCATGAATCAGTCATAACTGTATATACGTACATATCCCCTCCCTCCAAAGCTCCCTCCCACCCGTCCCATCCCACCCTTCTAGGTTATCACAGAGCACAGAGTTGAGCTCGCTGTACTGTGTAGCAGCCTCCTACTAGCTAACTATTTCATACGTGGTAGTGAATATACATGGAGGAGGGCATGGCAACCCACTCCAATATTCTTGCGTGGAGAATCCCATGGACAGAGGAGCCTGGCAAGCTACAGTGCATTGGTTTCCAAAGAGTCAGACAATGTATTCTTTTTAATGGCTGAGTAATACTCCATTGTATCAGTTCTAAGGAGATGGATGGAACTGGAGCCGATTATACAGAGTGAAGCAAGCCAGAAAGAAAAACACCAATATAGTATACTAACGCATATATATGGAATTTAGAAAGATGGGGATGATGACCCTGTATGCGAGACAACAAAAGAGACTCAGATCTATAGAGTGAACTTTTGGACTCTGGGGGAGAGAGAGAGGGAGAGGGTGGGATGAGATGGGAGAATGGCATTGAAACATGTATACTATCAAGTAAGAAACGAATCGCCAGTCGATATCCAATGCAGGATGCAGGATGCAGGATGCTTGGGACTGGTGCAAGGAGAGGACCCAGAGAGATGGTATGGGGTGGGAGGTGGGAAGGGATTCATGTTTGGGAACGCTTGTACACTCGTGGTGAATTCATGTTAATGTTTGGCAAAAGCAATACAGTAATGTAAAGTAAACTAAAGTTAAAATAAAAATTTAAAAAAATTAAAAAAAAAACCAACAACAAAGAGTCAGACATGACTAGTGACTTGGCATGCATGCATGCAGTGTATACGTATCAATGCTACTCTCTCAAGGTGGCTTACCGTCTTCTTCCCCCATTGAGTCACCAGTTCCATTCTCTATGTCTGTGTCTCCATTCCTGCAGATGTCCATCACTACCATTTTTCTAGAAACCATATATGTGTGTTAATATGTGATATTTGTTTTTCTCTTTCTGACTTACTTCACTCTTTATAACAGGCTCTAGGTTCATCCACCTCAGCTCAACTGATTCACCTTTGTTCCTTTTTATGACTGAGTGCCTAGTGGCTCAGCGGTGAAGAATCTGCCTGCCAAGGCAAGCAATGCAGATTCGATCCCTGAGTAAGGAAGATCCCCTGGAGAAGGAAAGGGCAACCCACTCCAGAATTCTTGCTTGGTAAATCCCATGGACAGGGAAACCTGGTGGGCTACAGTTCATGCAGTCACAAAGAGTTGGACACGGCTGGGCGACTGAACAACAACAACAACAAAATTGCATTATATATATGTACCACAACTTCTCTGGGGGCTTCTCTGGTGGCTCAGACACTAAAGAATCTGCCTGCAATGCAGGAGACCTGGGTTTGATTCCTGGGTTGGGAAGATTCCTGGAGAAGAGAATGGGAACCCACTCCAGCATTCTTGCTTGGAGAATTCCATGGGCAGAGGAGGCTGGCAGGCTACAGTCCCTGGAGTTGCAGAGTCAGACATGACTGAGTGAAGGATTCTTTCACTTTCACAACTTCTTTATCCCTTCATCTGTCAATGGACATCTAGGTTGCTTCCACGCCCTGGCTATGGTAAATAGCGCTGGAGTAAGCATGGGAGCCCATGAGTCTTTTTGAATTGTGGTTTTCTCAGTAAATGCCCAGTAGTGGGATTGCTGGCTCATACGGTAGTTTTTATTCCTAGTTTTTTAAGAAATCCATGGTGGTGTATCAATTTACCTTCCCACCAACAGGGCAAGAGGACTCCCTTTTCTCCACATTCTCTCCAGCTTTATTGTTTGTAGAATTTTTCATAATGGCCATTCTTACTGCTGTGAGGTGATACCTCATTGTAAGTTTTGATTTGCATTTCTCTAATAATGAGCAATGTTGAGCATCTTTTCATGTGTTTATTGGGACATTATACTTTTAAAAGAATTCTCTAGCTTCTGTAGTAGGGCAGAAGAGAAGGAGTAGAGTGGTTAGGATGCCATGATAACAATTCAGGCAGTGGTGGAAGCGTGGGCCAGACAAGTGCAATAAATTGTGGAGATGGTGAAAATTGAAGATATATGTTGGTATTCAACTATATCGATACTGTTGATAGTAAAGTCACAGGATTTCTTCATTTGAATATGGGATAAAGAGAGGAGTCAAGGATGGCTTCCATTCTTAACTTAAGCAGCTGGAAGGGTGGAGTTACCATTTACCAATGGGGAGAAAAGTGTGTGAGAAGCAGGTCTGATAGAGTAAACCACAGCTTTGATTTCGGTTATAGTAAGTTTGAGATGTCTCTTAGACATCCAAGTGGAGATGCTAAGGTAGTAACTGAATATATGTGTCTGGATTTCTGGGACAGTGTCCTGATTGGAAGTATAAATTGAGGAATCATATTTACAGCCATGTGACTAGAAGTAATCACCAAGGGAGTGAGTATAGTTGTGGAAGAGAAGAGGTCCACCAACTGAGCCTCCGGTGTGGTGTCAGGAAGAAGTAGCAGCCACTGAGGTAGGAGGAAATCAAGAGAACAGTAATAACAAGGGCCAAGGGAAGAAAAGATTTCTGAGGAAAAAGGGAGTGATCAACTCTGTTGAATCCTGATTGATAAGGCACATAGAAGGAATATGAAGAACTTAATGCTGGACTCAGCTCAACATCACTTAGATATCAGCAATCTTGACAATTAAGGGATCAGAGGCTGATAAAGGATCTTTTCATGAAAATAGACTTCTTTGTTTTAAAAAGGGATAATTGAGCCTCTGAAATAAGATGAAGAGGAAGAAGATGAAGAATTTATGGAGAAGGAAATCTGAAGGCAAATAAAACAAATTTCAATAATTATATGCAGGATCCCTCTCTTCACCTGGCCTCAATATTGAAAAGAGCCAAAAGAAAGAATTTGCCTCTACCCTCAATTTTCTCTTCTGAATGATGGGCATATTTGTTGTACCTACCTTACAGGGTTATGGTTAGGACTCAATGATTTAAAACACGTGAAATATTTGAGATATTTCTTGGACATAGTAAGTTCTTAATGAATATTTACTATAATTATTGCATTATTGTCATCATGTTCAGTTCAGTTCAGTCACTCAGTCATGTCCGACTCTTTGCGACCCCGTGAATTGCAGCACACCAGGCCTCCCTGTCTATCATCAATTCCCGGAGTCTACCCAAACTCATGTCCATCGAGTCAGTGATGCCATCCAGCCATCTCATCCTCTGTCGTCCCCTTCTCCTCCTGCCCCCAATCCCTCCGAGCATCAGGGTCTATTCCAATGAGTCAACTCTTCGCATGAGGTGGCCAAAATATTGGAGTTTCAGCCTCAGCATCAGTCCTTCCAAAGAACACCCAGGACTGATCTCCTTTAGGATGGACTGGTTGGATCCCCTTGCAGTCCAGGGGACCCTCAGGAGTCTTCTCCAACACCACAGTTCAAAAGCATCAATTCTTCGGCATGTCAAATGTTCTTAAATTCACTTCAGCTTGGAAATTTCATGACTCTACGGCATCACTGTCATCTTACTAAGAACCAACCACCCCGAGGGCTAGCTCTAGCGTTGTACCCCAGTGACGGGTGGATTTGCTTCCTGTTCAGATGTTAGTCGTGGCTTCCTTGTCATCTTCTTTCTAAGAGTCAATGTTACGTCAGAGTAAAGTAGGTTAAAAAACAAGAAGTTGGGAATGTTTTTATTTGGATGATTGGTCCTTTTATTGATACTATGGTTTGCTAGATACAACAGGCTTTAATGTTAGGTCCACTTGGCTTAAGATAAAACATTCTCTTGGAAAACTGGTCCCTGAGTTTGCTGTGGTTTGGAAGTGGCTGCTCTTCACAGTTTATTTATTTCTTTTGCCCAGTTGTTTTTAAAGCGTTTACACTGCCCTCTCCAACTAAAATTGCTCTGCTGACTTTGTTCATCTGGACTTTATATTATGCCATAATGATTCTTGAGCAGTACCAAAGTCAGCTAGCAACTAAGTACCACTTGTACTTTCCACCTCCAATGAAAATTCATGCTAGCCTGGAGTGTGTACATGATAAATGTCCAGTCTTTGTCTACAGTGCACCTAGAACCTTGGGTATAACATCATGATAGAGATTTTTTAAATCAATTTCTTACTTGTTTTTATTCCTCTTTTTCAAACTTTGAGATGAGGGGGCCATTGTGGACATGGGACTGAAATTGATAAAATTCAGAGGGGAAGAAAGAGCCAAGAAAGGGTGACAATTAGTTGCTGCTGCTGCTGCTGCTGCTGCTAAGTTGCTTCAGTCATGTCCAATGTTGTGCAACGCCATAGACAGCAGCCCACCAGGCTCCCCCATCCCTGGGATTCTCCAGGCAAGAATACTGGAGTGGGTTGCCATTTCCTTCTCCAATGCATGAAAGAGAAAAGTGAAAGTTAAGTCGCTCAGTCATGTCTTGACTCTTAGCAACCCCATGGACTGCAGCCTACCAGGCTCCTTCGTCCACGGATTTTCCAGGCAAGAGTACTGGAGTGGGGTGCCATTGCCTTCTCCGGACAATTAGTTGAGGTGTCACTAAATTTGATCTGTTTTCCCTCCTTGAGGCAAGAATGGCAGTGCAGAACCACCCCTCTGCCAAGGCACGCAGCCAGTGAGGTGAAGCTGCTACAGAGGAGACAGGGAGCCTTTGGTCACCATTGTCCATCTTTCTCAGGACACCTGGCAGACTCTTTGAGGATGAGGTGTGTATGTGTGTTTTGAGTCAGATGCTCTTATCTGTCTTTTCCAGATGTGGACAGTGAAGTTTAGAGAGAATGAGTACCTCAATAAAGTCACATAACCAATATGTAGTGAAGCCAGGACTTGAATCCAGGCCTAACTTCAAAATCTGTATTCTTAAATCAAGGCTGTATATTGTCACCCTGCTTATTTAACTTATATGCAGAGTATATCATGAGAAATGCTGGGCTGGAGGAAGCACAAGCTGGAATCAAGATTGCTGGGAGAAATATCAATAACCTCAGATATGCAGATGACACCACCCTTATGGCAGACAGTGAAGAAGAACTAAAGAGCCTCTTGATGAAAGTGAAAGAGGAGAGTGAAAATGTTGGCTTAAAGCTCAACATTCAGAAAACTAAGATCATGGCATCCGGTCCCATCACTTCAGGGGAAATAGATGGGGAAACAGTGGAAACAGTGTCAGACTTTATTTTTCTGGGTTCCAAAATCACTGCAGATGGTGATTGCAGCCATGAAATTAAAAGACACTTACTCCTTGGAGAAGGAAAGTGATGACCAACCTAGACAGCATATTCAAAAGCAGAGACATAACTTTGCCAACAAAGGTCCATCTAGTCAAGGCTATGGTTTTTCCAGTGGTCATGTATGGATATGAGAGTTGAACTATAAAGAAAGCTGAGCACCTAAAAATTGATGCTTTTGAACTGTGGTGTTGAAGAAGACTCTTGAGAGTCCCTTGGACTACAAGGAGATCCAACCAGTCCATCCTAAAGGAGATCAGCCCTGGGTGTCCATTGGAAGGACTGATGTTGAAGCTGAAACTCCAATACTTTGGCCACCTGATGCAAAGAGCTGACTCATTTGAAAAGACCCTGATGCTGGGAAAGATTGAGGGCAGGAGGAGCAGGGGACAACAGAGGATGAGATGGCTGGATGGCATCACCGACTCGATGGACGTGAGTTTGAGTGAACTCCGGGAGTTGGTGATGGACAGGGAGGCTTGGCATGCTGTGGTTCATGGGGTCACAAAGAGTTGGACATGACTGAGTGACTGAACTGAACTGAACTGAAATCCTAGTCAGTATTACCTCCTGGGACTTCCCTGGTGGTCCAATGGCTCAGACTCCACACACCCAATGCCTGGGTTCGATCCCTGGTCAGGGAACTAGATTCTATATGCCACAACTAACAGTTCACCTTCTGCAAAGATCCCATGTGCCACAGGGAATGAGATTCCTCATGCCACAACCAAGATTCTGTATGCTGCAGCTAAAGATCCCACACGCCACAATGAAGACTGAATATCCTGCATGCCACATCCAAGACCTAACTCAGACAAATAAATAAATAAATGTTAAAAAATAATATTGCTTCCTGATTCAATCTTACTTTTTTAAGCATACAATTCAGTTATTATTAGTATATTTAAGTTGTGCAAGCATCATCACAATGAATTTTATAATATTTTCATCACCAAATAGAAACTGTGTGTCCTTTGGCCATCAACTCCTAAACCTACCATTCTGCCAGCCCTGGGCAATTGCTATCCTTCTTTCTGTCTATAGATTTGCTTATACTGGGTAATTCATATAAATGGAATCATACAATACTGGTCTTTTGTGACTGTTTTTTTTTTTTTTTAGTCAGCATAATTTTTGAAGAAAGGCTTTTTTGGAGCAGTTTTAGATTCAGAGTAAAATTAACAAGAAGGTATAAAAATTCTCTATACGCCTGCAGCCCCTATACATGCATGGCCTTCCCCATTATTAACATCTCCCAGCAGAGGAGCATATTTGTTACAGTTGATGAACCTACAAATGATGACTTGGGACAGTTACCCAAGTCATCGTTACCTGAAAGTGAAAGTGAAGTCTCACAGTCATGTCCGACTCTTTGCGACCCGTGGACTGTAGCCCACCAAGCTCCTCCATCCATGTGATTCTCCAGGCAAGAATACTGGAGTGGGTTGCCATTTACCTGAAGTGTTGTATATTCTATGGATTTGGACAAATTGCATGACAATATATATCCATCATTATAGTATCATACAGAGTGTTTTCACTGCCCTCAAATACTCTGTGCTTCATCTATCCATCCCGCCTTTTTTGTCCCCAACTCCTGGCAACCATTGATCTTTTTACTATCTTCATAATTTTGCTTCTTGAAAAATGATTTGAGGATTTATTCCAGAAGGATAAAGAAAACGGAAAATAAGCAATTCGAACAATAATTGACTAAACTCAGCTGCTCAGTATAAAGTGAAACTGGAAAAGACAAAAACAAAAATCTGGGCAACAAACAGAACAACATTCCCCACCCCCAACCCCCACCACCCAGCAAAATGACATAGAAAACCAGGCTCCAGGGCAACCCTAGTGACTCAGTGGTATAGTACCCACCTGCCAGTGCAGGGGACACGGGTTCAATCCCTGGTCCGAGAAGATCCCACATACCACAGAGCAAGTAAGCCCATGTGCCACAACTATGGAGCCTGTGCTCTGGAGGTCTGGGGGCCACAGCTCCTGAAGCCCAGGTGTCCTAGAGCCCGCGCTTCGCAACAAGAGAAGCCACTGCAGTGAGAGGCCCACACCACCACTGGAGAGCAGCCCCACTCGCTGCAACTAGAGAAAAGCTTGCACAGCTACAAAGCCCCTGCACAGCCAAAAAGAAGTGAGTAAAATCATAAAAAAGAAAGAAAAGAAAAGGAGGCTTTGAAAGTTAGCAGCCCAAGTTAGATTAGCAAGTCAGGGTGCTCTGAAAAGAATAGCTTCAAGAAGACACTAAATATCCCCTAAAGTGCTGTAGATTCTAGATTTTTATCTTAGTGAGAAAGTGGAGGCATATAATAATAATACATTATAAACATTCAGCACCTGGCTTCCTCTACTTCTTCCCTCTTCTTCCCAATTTGGTAGTGGTGGTGGTTTAGTTGCTAAGTCGTGTCCGACTCTTTGTGATTCCATAGACCTTAGCCCCTCAGGCTCCTCTATCCATGGGATTTCCCAGGTGAAAATAATGGAGTAGCCATCTCCTTCTCCATGGGATCGTCCCAACCTAGGGATCAAACCCAAATGTCCTTCTTGGCAGGTGGATTCTTTCCTGCTGAGCCACCTGGGAAACCCTCCTGCCAACTTCAATATGTACATTTCTTTTTCTACTGGCAAGGTCATATGCCACAGAATTTCTTCACTTCTTGTCTGAGTCCAAACATACATTAAAATGTAAGCTCTATGAAGGCAGGTATATTTTGTCTATTTTATTAATTGATCTAACCCTAGCACTTAGAACAGTGCTGGCACAGAGTATATGAAAGTGAAAGTGAGCTCAGTCATGTCCGACTCTTCGTGACCCCGTGGACTGCAGCCCACCAGGCTCCTCTCTCCATGGGATTCTCCAGGCAAGAATACTGGAGTGGGTTGCCATTTCCTTCTCCAGGGGATCTTCCCAACCCAAGAATCAAATCCAGGTCTCCCGCATTGCAGGCAGATGCAGGCAGACACTTTAACCTCTGAGTATATAATCAATAAATATTTTGTTGAATAGAATGAAATTTACTGGATAATAACTAATATTCATTTAATTAAAATAAGCCTTGGTTGTTTCTAAACTTAACAAAGAGTCAAAATACAGAAAAATTAAGCATATAATAAAGTATGAATTCTATAAACTCTTACTGTATAGAAATAAATATATGATGAACTGAAGCTATGACATTGGGGGTGACCATGAAGGGAGGAAGGGAATGTAAGGCTATCAAATCTTAGAGGGAAGTCAAGAGACGCCGTCTGAAACTGGTGGATCAAGAAATGGAGGGATGTATTGTATAAAGCTATAGAAGTGTCTAACAGAATAATAAAAAGTGAAATATATCTGGCAGTGGTTGTTGAAAGGAAGTGTGAGAAAAATCCTCATCTTTCATATAGGGGCCTATCAGATATACTTTGAAGTTAATACACTGAAGATACAGGGGTAATGAATTATTATTGTGGAGGATGGACTCAGTAAGATTAAAGAGGAAAGAATTTTAAGCTGTTACCTCTAGGGAATGCCATGGAGAAAGACCTGTACTTTTTGTTTTTCTAATTACTCTCCATTACCAACTGAACTGTTATCGCCATGTGGCCATATTTTAAAAGTGATATTTTTAATTTAAAAATAGTTTCTAGAAAAGAGAAGAATTTTTAGGACAGGAAAAAAAAAATCATCCAACAGTTTGCAATTACATACTGTCTACCAGCAAGGACCGTCAAACATTTTGCAAACATTATCTGATGGTGAGTGTCAGAATCTACATTTGCCAGATGGAGAAATTCAGACAAAGATGGAAGGGACTTGCCCATTTTCAGTGCATCTGTGACCAAGCCAGTGATAAAACCCAGGCTTCCTGGATTCTGAGTCCAAAGACATAGTTGGATTGATTTCTTCTTAGAAAAGCCACCACATATTTGTGTGATGATAGTTAAGGAAGAAATCCAAACTAATAGATAACACACTCTGTGTTTAGGGCTTGGAAAATGTCTGTATTTTTCCATCCAACAATTTGCTGCCAAAATGCACATTGTCTGTCAGGAGGAAGACCAGTGCTTCTCTGCAGCACCTGTTGGGAATATATATCATTTCAAGGAGTTGTGCCTGCAAAACTAAAATATGCCAATCACTATCACAACTACAATTAATTTTTAAACCTCACTGTATATAAAATGATTTCTGCCATTTTATGGCCAATTAGAAAACTAAACATGGTTAATTAGCTTGATAAATAATTCTGATTATTCTGCCATATGCCTCTAATATTATTCAGACTACTAGCACAGGTGGAAAGGAGAAACAATATTTGACTGATCTGGCATCCTTTTACCTATTGATTTCACTCAGTGTGATATATATATACACACACACACACACACAGGAATTACATCAAATTCATAATACACATATAACATCAAATATATAACATATAATATATATAACATCAAATACATACCATATATACATAACATCATATATATATATGGGGCTTCCCTGTTGGCTCAGATGGTGAAGAATCTGCCTGCAATGTGGGAGACCCAGGTTCAATTTCTGGGTTGGGAAGATCCCCTGAAGAAGGGAGTGGCTACCCACTCTAGTGTTCTTGCTTGAAGAATTCTATGGATAGAGGAGCCTGATGGGCTATGGTCCTTGGCATCTCAAAGAGTCAGACACGACTGAGTGACTAACACACACACACACACACACACACACACACAATTTATTATTATTTTTTTGCCTGACTTCCCTATGGGGCTAAAACTCAGGAGGGGAGAAAAAGGGAGTCATTACATTGCATGATCATAATGGTTTTCTCTTCTTTTATCAGTAAAGTTCCCTCCTCATTCATCCTACTCCCAAAACCATACATAAACGCTTCTGAAAACAGGTCTATAGCAAATTATACTGGCCAAAATGACTAAAGTGAGCACTAGATTGAAGCTGCTGCAGAATCTCCAGGACGATTTGGATAAGAGACTTGTGAGTCTGGACACAGTCTGGCTGGTTTCTTGAGAAAAGGAGTGCTGTTCTAGGTCAGAAGCTGTTGGCACCTGGACTGAGAAATGGAAAAAGGAAGAAGAAAATGGATGTGTGGAAAGGAGCAAACGTGAGACACCAAGATGGTAACCACAGATCAGTTCTTTTAAAAACCGTGGTAGAAAATCCATAACATCAAACTTAACATGTTAACCCTTTCTGAGGAAATGATTTAGTGTTATTAAGTACCTTCACATTGTTATATGACCATCACCACCACCCATATCCAGAACTTTTTCATTTTCCCAAACTGAAACTAAAGCCACTAAACAGTAATTCTCCATTTCTCCATTCCCCCAGCCCCTGGTAACTATTCTCTTTATAAATCTGACTATTCTGGGAATTAATCATTCTTACTAGGGTACTGTTGAAAGTCGTGCCAGTCAGCAATTTATCATCTTTCATCCAAAGTCACCCTGCAGTACAAACCTAGACAGCATATTACAAGGCAGAGACATTACTTCGTTGGCAAAGGACTGTATAGTCAGAGTTATGGCTTTTCCAGTAGTCATACAGGGATGTGAGAGCTGAGCCATAAGGAAGGCTGAGTGTCAAAGAATTGATGCTTTCGAACTGTGTTACTTGAGAAGACACTTGAGAGTCCCTTGACTCTCCCTAGAAGATTAAACCAGTCAGTCTTAAAGGAAACCAACCCTGAATAATCATTGGAAGGACTGATGCTGAAGCTGAAGCTCTAATACTTTGGCCACCTGATGGGAAGAGCTGACTTACTGGAATAGACCCTGATGCTGAGAAACATTGAGGGCAGAAGTGGGCAACAGAGAATGAGATGGATGGCATCATCAATTCAATAGACATGAGTCTGAGCAAACTCCAGGAGATAGTGAAGGACAGGGAAGCCTGGTATGCTGCAATCCACGGGGTCGCAAAGAGCTGGACACGACTGAGTGACTGAACAGCAACAACCTTCTCTGCAATAGTAGATGGAATTCCATTAAGCATTTCTCCTTTACAAAGAGCACTTGTTAAGCTTTCTCTGTAGAGGGCGTCAAGGAGGAATACAGGAGGAAAGGGCCCTCTGCTGTTCCTGGTAGCTACCCTGTCACCTGTGGTACTCTGACCCAGTGCTGGCACAGGCCCAGCCGTCCTGGTCCCTTGGTGCCCTTGCATTCTTGGCCTGCCCTAACGATCCCCTTCCTGTGGCCTTCTTGACGTGGACACCATATGCTCCAGGCCTCCTATCTACATTGCCACCACTATTGGCTCTGCATGACTATGTGCCAGGCCGCTCAATGTGGTTTTCCTTTCCTCTCTTAAAAAAATTTATTTATCTCTTCATTTTTGGCCGCCCGGGTCTTCATCGCTGCACGGACTTTCTCTAGTTGCGGTGAGCAGGCTTCTCATTGCGGTGGCTTCTCTTGTTGCAGAGCATGGGCCCTAGAGCTCCTGGGCTTCAGCGGTTGTGGCTCTTGGGCTCCGTTGTCCCAAGACAAGTGGGATCTTCGCAGACTAGGGACTGAAGCCTTGTCTCCTGCTCTGGCAGGTGGATTTCTTAACCACTTTAGAGTGGTAACTATGGTAAATCCACGTGCTTGTGTGCTAAGCCGTTTCCGTCGTGACCAGCTCTGTGACCCCATGGACTGTAGCCCACGAGGCTCCTCTGTCCATGAGATTCTCTAGGCAAGAAAACTGGAGTGGGTTCCCATGCCCTCCTCCAAAGGATCTTCCTGACCCAGATATCAAACCCACGTTTCCTGCAGCTCCTGCATTGCAGGTGGATTCTTTACTGCTGAGCTACCAGGGAAGTCTCCACTCCCACCATGCTAACTCTATTTTAAGTTTCTAAAGGAAACTCCATTCTTTTTTCGCTTTGAACTGTGGTGTTGGAGAAGACTCTTGAGAGTCCCTTGGACTGCAAGGAGATCCAACCAGTCCATCCTGAGGGAGATCATTCCTGGGTATTCATTGGAAGGACTGATGTTGAAGCTGAAACCCCAATACTTTGGCCACCTGATGCAAAGAGCTGACTCGTTTGAAAAGACCCTGATGCTGGGAAAGATTGAAGGCAGGAGGAGAAGGGGACAACAGAGGATGAGATGGTTGGATGGCATCACCAACTCAATGGACATGAGTTTGGGTAGACTCCGGGAGTTGGTGATGGACAGGGAGGCCTGGCATGCTGTGGTTTATGCAGTCACAAAGAGTCAGACACAACTGAGCGACTGAACTGAACTGTACCAATTTACATTCCCACTAACAGTGTAGGATATCACCTTCTAAACTTATGGTTACCAAAGGGGAAAGGAGAAGGGAGGGATAAATTAGGATGCTGAGATTAACAAATGCACACTACTATATATAAAATAGATAACCAACAAGGACCTACTGTATAGCACAGGGATAAATATATTTATATATGAGTAAATATATTACTTATAAATATTGAATAAATGTATTACTCAGTATTTTATAATAGCCTAGAAGGGAAAAGAATCTAAAAAATAATATCTACCTATATCTATATATCCACATCTGTATCTGTATATACATGTATGACTAAATCCCTGTACTGTACACCTGAGACTAACATGACATTATAAATCAAGCTATACTTCAATTAAAAAGTTTGAATCATGATAGGAGAAAAAATATCACCTTCCTAGTGAGATCTTATCTGGATATATATAAAGCAATCTTACTCTAACACTTCCTATTTCCCCTTTTAACTTTCTTCTTAGCATTTTTTTGCTAACAAAAACATTTTATATATTCCTTATCTTTCTTGCTTATGATCTAAATTCCTTGCAGGCTCATTACTATATTCCCATGCTTAGAATAGTGCCTGGCACATGAAAATAACATAATACATATTCATTGAATAAGTAAGTGAATGAATGTGAATTCTTCAAAGAATGGTAGGGTTGACTGAAAATGTTTTCTTAATTTTTAAAAACTGGCAAACTTAAAGCTCCCCAAATTAGATCTGTTTTTATCTAACTTCTCTCCTTGTCCACATCACGATCTTTGTCATAGCCTCCCTGAACTCCTGGCTGGATGGCTGCAATTGCCTCCCAACTATTATTTTCGCATGTGTCCTTCCCCCTACAACCCCTTTTCTCCATCATAGCTGGGCGTGGTCTTTTTTTTTTAACTCACATTTATTAATTTCTTTAGGTCACATTACATGGCATGCGGGATCATAGTTTCTTGACCAGGGATCGAACTTGAGTCCCTTGCAGTGGAAGCACAAGAGTCCCAACCACTGGACGACCAGAGAAATCCCAGGGATGGTCTTCTGAATGGGAAAACCTAACTGAGGCCGAAATCCTTAGCATGACCTCACAAGCCCTTCAAGATCTAGTTCCCCTCTCTTTCCACCCTTCACTCACACGTAACCCCTCTCCTTGCTACCTCACTAGTCTTGCCATTTCTTAAAATGGCCACAACCTTCCCTGCCTCAGGACCTGTACACCAGCGGCTCCCTGTGACGAAGAGCATTTTTATCATTCCTTGGCAGAGTCAATCCCTATGCATCTTCCTGGTCTCACAGCAAGGATCATTTTCTCAGGAAAAGCCATCCCTGAAATTCCAGAATCAAGTTTCTCTGGTAATCAATGCTTCTTTAAGGTACATCATACTGTTTATACTCCTATGTATGTGCGACGACTTGTTTTACATCTGCCTTTCCCAATGTGCTTCAAACTCAGTGAGGACCTAAAACTATTCAATCATTTGGCTAAGTCTGGTTTCTGGTGCTGAGAAGTCTTGGTAGGTGAGAGACTTGTAGTATCAAACAGGAAGCCCCTGAAGAAAAGGGCTTTCACATAATGAGTCAAGACTTCCAGGAAAGCCTCAGCTTTGATGATGTTTCTGTGCCTTTCTAAAGCCACGGAGGTTGATGAACCACACCTCCCCGTGACCATCACCCATTAGCAAGAGAGGTCAGAGCGAACACTTCCAGTCTAAGGGGGTTGTGCTGGAGAACAGCATCTCTGGCCATTGTTGCGTGTCACAATTCCTGCAGCCAGGTATTGCCGCAGATGACAGCAGTTAGGACGAGAACCAGGCACAGCGAGAACAGCAACAGTGCTGATGAACTCTAGGCAGGATATTAGTTTTCTGTGACTGTGAACAACCCATCACAGACTAAGTGGATTAAAGCATCTCAAACTTATTCTCTTCCATTTTCCATGGATCGGAAGTCTGAGCACAGCTTCGCTAGATCCCTGCTCAGGGTCTCACAAGGCTGCAGTCAGGCTTCCGGCCATTCTGAGTTCTCATCCTGGGTCCCCTTTGAAGCTCTTGCCACCGGATTGTTGGCAAAATTCAGTTTCTGGTCAGCTAGTAGGAATATGTTCCCCCATTTGCTGCTAGCCATCATCTGGGGATCGTGCCTGGCTCCCAGATGTCGCTGATATTCTTTGCCCTGTGGTCCCTGTAGGCCATTCAGAGCATGGATGTTTGCTTTCTTCCAGGCCAGCAGGAGCCCTCTTCTAGGCCTTCTCCCCTGTTACTAGCGAAGAAAGCTCGGTGCTTTTAAACCGACCAGGTCAGGTCCAACCCATGACCTCCCTTTTGCCATATAACATACCACAGGCATGGGAATGACACATTGTATTCACAGGCCCTGCTTTGCCCAAGGAGATTAAACAGAGCACCACATCAGGGGATCCTGCCTACCACTGCAGCTGATCGTATTAATAACAAACATTAGTAACAACAATGAACTCTCGGGTGTGTCTTTCTTGCCAGCACTGTGCTAAGCGCTTTTCAGCATTTAATCTTTAAAATAACCTGTGAGGAAAATTGCATTGCTTTCTTTGTTTTACCTGGAGTAGGAGCCAGGTGACTGACCGATGTACACGTGTAGACTTTAAACTCTGGTCTGTGACTCCAGAATCCATTCGTATCCACCTTACTTCATCAGAGCTACTTCTCTGTACCCAGAGGAATATGATTATTATGTTTTATGCCTATAAACACTGGTTTGGGAGATCAAAGAACACACTCAAGGCCGCCTGGTTAGTGAGTGATAGAGCAGCTGTCAATCTAACCTTCTCCTTCTCTGCCCAAGCTGTCAGCATGTAATAAGGGGACAGCCCAAACCGCTTGTCAGCTGGAAGAAAACTTGGTAATGAACCCTCCTCCAGAGACAAGAGAAATCAGCATGCCTCCAGGCTCCAAGGCTTGATCAAACAACATAACACGTTATTGGTGCTATTTCTATTAAACCGTAGTGAGTGAAAGCAGAAGTGTTTGATTCCTAAGCTGAGGATACTTACCTGGAAATCATTCTTTCGGACGTTTCCTGATACTTAGCACCAAAAACCACTCCTCCCAAGACAGTACAAGATAAGTGGTCATTAGCTTCTCTCTTCTGTGCATTTATACCTGAGAATGAAAGGTGTCCAAGGGCTGGAGCAAATAATTATTCAGCAGTGAAGATATGCTTCCTGCAGGGAGACAACACAGCTCTGGCCTTGATGGGCTAACAGATCCAGTCATCAATTGTGAATGTGATCCCCCACCCGATCTTGTGCCTTGGCGACCAGAGGTCAACCCCCCCACCCCACTCCCACCGCCAAACGTCATCCACCTTGTTTCTCTTGATGGCTCTCAATGCCAACAGTCAGTCTGGTGCAGAAACAGCTATTCAGATGGCATGGTTTCTCCAATATCTCCAGTGTGACCCCCTGTTCTGCTACTATGCTTCAGGCAAGAAATAGAAAACAAGGTTATCAGGAAAGTTTCATTGCATCTGTTTGCCATGCCAGGTGGTTTGGGTTAGACCTGCCTTCCTCCGTCAGCAGCCAGAGCTCCCAGTGGGCACCTATCCTGCCATGGCTGAAGCTCACTGGGCACTGAGAACACCATGCCCTCCCCAAGCCCCTCCAGGACAAGGGCTGGCAGTAGCTGCCCACCTGGCACTCACCCCCAGGTGCTGCACCGTTCCCTGATGACCCACACCTCAGGAAACTGCTCCATCCTAAAAATGTTCTTAATCAACCTTTAATTAATTAAAGTGTAACATATGCTATCAAGAACCCTGGCTGATAATCACTAAACTCTTAATAGCATTATTGACTTACACCATGACTATAAACTGATGATAAAAGCATCAAGCATACGGTCAATGGGGCAGTGGACATTTTGTATATTGCCAAAATAATACCACAGAGTTTACTTGCTGGTCACACAGGGAAAATCTCATGCTACAATGGAAGGATGAGACTGCCATTTGCCTTAATCGATGGTGTAATGCTAGGATCCTTAATAGTGAGTCAACCAGAATACATGTATCTTGTGATGAAAGGCAGTATAAAGTCCACCTGTATGATATAATCTAGCTAATAAGGCTTAACTTGCATTCATCAAGCCTTTGCTTTTTCCTTCCAGTTTATAAAAATTAAGTTAATTAGAGAAACAAGCTAAATGATATTGCAAAGAAGCAACTAGGCAAATCCAGAAGATGGATTTTCTTTGTATAACTGGCCAAATCCATTTAACAAGCATGATATCATGTCTATACTTAATTTTTTAAAGGGGACTTTAAAAATGGCCATATATTGTACATACTTAAATAGGTCCTAAGTGAACAAACCAGCTAGAAAGGACATTCAGGGAATGATTAATCAAATATGGACTAGGAACTGGGTAAGATGTATTGACATGGAAAGTTTCAGATCATTAACTGAGAGTAAGCGGCATTATCCAGGGAAGAGACCATGAAGAATAAAAGAGGGCTGAGGACATAGCCTTGATAAATATCAAGATTTCAGAGAAAAGACTGGAGGTGGAGAGCTGCTTGAGGACTGATGAGGAGCCGGGAGAGAACAGAGGAAGCAGGGAAACCAGGGGAGGAAGGTGTTTCCAGAAGGAGGGAAGATTCAGGTGGATTATCTGCTACAGACAGGCGAGCAGGAGGAAGAGAGAGAGGCCACTGATGTTAAGTCACAGCAGGAAGTCTGCGGAGACTTTTGCACGTGGAGGGCTAAGGAACAGAGATGGCTCTTGTAAGAATGGTTATCAATATTAGAGGGAAGGAGGGACACAGGACACCAACTGGAGGGAAGCAGCTCAGCGATGCCCATCTGCACACGAAGTGCAAGAGGAGGAATTACTTTCAGGCTGTGTCCTGGGTAAATGAAACTCGAGCACGACTCCAGCACCCAGAATATGGTGTGCGTGGCACCCCCTGGAGGACATAAAGGGAAGCGTTTATGAAGCAGGCAGAAGACAGAGTTGTTTCGAAAAGGAGTTAAGCAATTTGTAGACTATCTGGAAAAGGCCAGTGGGGGCCTGGGTTCGATCCCTGGGCCGGGAAAATCCCCTGGAGGAGGGTATGGCAAGCCACTCTAGTATTCCTGCCTGGAGAATCCCCATGGACAGAGGAGCCTGGTCGGCTACGGTCCATGGGGTCACAGTCAGACACGGCTGAGCGGTTAAGCACAGCACACAGCGCAGTGGGGATGGAGAGACTGAAAATCTAAGAGGAGAAGGAGAGAGCCTTTATGGCACAGGACGCAGAAGTTCCCAGAGGAGGGAATAAGGTGACGAGCAGCAGAGGAGGCTGATGAGGCTTCCTCCGTCCGAACCAACAGGGAAGGAAACAGGACCCCAACCGTGCAATCTCACCTATGGAAGTCACCAAGTTGGTGATGACGAGCAATCACAAGCCGACTTTGAAAGCAGGTTTTCCAAGTGGCAGCATGCTGGTTTTGCAATTCTGCAAAGCCACATCAGCAGTCCCTAGATTGCATGAGCCTCACACTGGGGTAGGGGGCTGCCAATATGATGGGATTTGAGGGGTGAACCCATTACCCAAAGCAAATCTTCCAGAAGCTTGTCATAATGACAAAGTGACAAAGTGAATAAACAATAGAAGGCTGTGTCAGGTGGATCTGGGACAAGCTCTTGGTCACAGGGCTTTCCCCCTGGTGACTCTTCGCAGTTAGGCTACTCATCTTTCCAATTTATTCTCCAAGCAAGNAATGTGGGAGCCTCAGTTATGCAGCTCATGGTCACGAGAACTTCCCAGCCTTAGCCGATCCTGCTGACAGCTCCTTCAGCAACCGAAAAGGGCGTTTGGAAAAGTGTTCTCCAAGGCCCTCCTGCAAGGGGGATGGGGAAGATACGTCATCTCCACCCAAACCCAGCTTTGCAATGCTGTCACTTCAGTGCGCCCTGGCTTTTTCTAAAAAGGTCTCTGTCTTTTAAATTTCATCATTTACACCACTTGCTTCAGTGACTCTGAACTTGGCAGGCCGCTCCGTGGTTTTGCTGTGCTCTGAATCACACGCTTTGGCCTACATTACGTAGCAGGGCTTGGAGTTCAGCCTCAGAAGTTGCCAAGACTTCCCATTCCTTCACCAAGCCTGCTGGTGGGACGTTTCTGTAGTTGTCAGAAAGACACTCTCCTCCTCGAGGTCTTTTTTTTCTAATTCTAAATTAACCTTGAAGGACGATCCCAGGCTGGGCCATGACTACCTCGCAGGTCAAGCCAATTCAGATTAATGAATATTTGGGTACCTACTCTGTGCCAGGTATGATGGGGGTTCCGAGTTAAGGATACTTAGTTTCTACTCTGTAGGGCCTTACTGCCTGTAGAGGAAAAATTTTCACAGTCCATATAGAATCTGCATAGGAGACTGACTTCTGTAGGCTGTGAGTAGAGTTGACTGGAACAATAGAAACAGCTCGTTGTTATTTGCTGTTTTGCTATTGGTGTTCAGTCCTTAAGTCATGCTGACTCTTTGAGGTCCCACAGACTGCAGCACTCCTGGCTTCCCTGTCCTTCACCATCTCATTCTCTGTTGCCCCCTTCTCCCCCCACCCTCAATCCTTCCCAGCAGCTGGTCTTTTCCATTGAGTCGGCTCTTTGCATCAGGTGGCCAAAGAATTGGAGCTTCAGCTTCGGCATCAGTTATTCCAATGAATATTTGGGGTTGATTTCCTTCAGGATTGGCTGGTTTGATCCCCTTGCTGTCCAAGGGACTCACAATATTCATCCAAAAGATATTGATCAAGTACTGGTTAAATACATACACTTTTCAATAACTTGGGGACACAGTGAAGAATAAGAATGTGGGATCTGAGGTCAGGCAGAACTGAATTAAAGCCCTACCTCCAATGCAACTCACATCTCAAATTGAGCTTCAGATGTTTTCATTTTTAAATTGGGATCATAATAAAAATAATATTAATAATGTTATCTACTTTGCAGAGTTCTTGTGAAGTCAAGGAGTAGTTATGATAGATGCTTATTATGGCTGATTGGTTGTTCTAGAATAGATGAATAGATGAGGATAATGGCAGGATATACAAACAAGGGAAGTAAAGAAAGTTAATTTTGTTCCTTGGGCATGACAAAATGCCATGGGTATGGTAGGAGATATAAAGTCATATACAGAGAGATGGCATTCCAGACCAGATTATGCCCCAAAACAGTATTTTTCTGCAAGGGACCACAAATTTTCTAAAAGAAGAATGTTTTACTCTTTTATTTTAAAAACTGAAACTTAATGATTATTTCATGTACATAAATGCATATGCATCCATACATATGTATAATGTATGTAAAATAAATATATGTTCTTATAAGAGCATATATTCTAAATTGTCTGATTATTTAATGTGTAATCCACAGTCATCACATGATTGCAGCCTCCATGTTTGTGTCTGGGATCACATTAATACCAAATAATGTAACTTTATTTATTTTCCTCTAATGAAAAATGGATAGAGGTGGACTTAGCGTATAAATGTATTTTCATCTGCTGGAAGTTAAAACAGCTTTTTATCGAAAGAAGGCTTAGAAGTGGTGGAAGAGAGAAAAGCTGAGCGAGAGAGAGTATGTCTGCACTTGGCCAGGGGTACAGGGATGGGTTCATTGGGAAAGAGCTGGGCTTGGACAGTTAGGACCACACTGTGTTGTGAATAGAGACTCGGTTTTAGGAAATCAACATGATGTCACCTTTCATTAGTGTTATTAATGCTTTTTGTGACTTTTTTGGTGTTTAAACCATATATTGATGGCTGGATGGCATCACCGACTCGATGGACGTGAGTTTGAGTGAACTTCGGGAGTTGGTGATAGACAGGGAGGCCTGGCGTGCTGCAACTCATGGGGTCACAAAGAGTCGGACACGACTGAGCGACTGAACTGAACAGAAACCATATATTTGTTTTAGTCTTATATAAACACTAAAGTAAAATGGGTTAATACCTGATTTTTTTATTGCACAAATTTAAATGACATAAAGTGAAAGTGAAAGTTGCTCAGTCCTGTCCGACTCTTTGTGACCCCACAGGCTATATAGTCCATGGAATTCTCCAGGCCAGAATACTGGAGTGGGTAAACTTTCCCTTCTCCAGGGGATCTTCCCAATCCAGGGATTGAACCCAGATCTCCCACATTGCAGGCAGATTCTTTACCAGCTGAGCCACAAGGGAAGCCCAAGAACACTGGAGTGGGTAGCCTATCCCTTCTCCAGTGGATCTTCCCAACTCAGGAATCGAACTGAGGTCTCTTGGATTGCAGGCAGATTCTTTACCACCTGGGCTATCAGGGAAGCCCTAAATAACATAAATAAAAATAATTTAAGTCTAACCCGGTGTCCATTAAATCCCTGAAGGGCAGGCGTTGTCCTGCATCAATGAGCAGGCTGCTGGCACTCATTCCAAGTATAGGAAGAGAAGGGGCTAACTGAAAGAGTTGCTTTCTAGGTGAGGGTCTGAATCAACAGTTTCATGCGAACTATGAGCAAGTTCTGGGGAGAAGTGAGGTCATCACAGAAGAGCTTGGAAGGGTACAAAGCAGCATGTGCTACAGAGAACAGATCCCCTTTCCCCAACTTTCTCCTGGCCTAACTTGTGGACTCACAGAAGCATCACCTCCTGTTCCTTCTCTCCACTTCTCTCACCACTGCAGATCTGCCTGGTGGAAAATTCTGTGCTGGGCACAGGAATACAGGATGTGTACAAGGCCCTCAGGGAGCTTATACTGAGAGGGACCACTGAATTCATACTTATTCAACTCTCATTTCTTGTCCTTTCCTACAAATTTAGTCTTTAGAATCCTATACAGAATTCCCACCCCCATTTCTACAAAGAAATAATCAAGCATCCTTTGATTTATTCAACCACATACCTGCAAAGGGGCATCTACCAATCATGTCAGGGATATTTCTCCTGCCTTTTTCTTGGTGATGTCTGAGTCTAGGCCAAGACAGAGAGTTAGAAGAGGCAACAGGACACAGGGCATGATTGCCTAGGAGGTCAGGATCCCCTAATAAGGCTAACAGGTCCTGTTTCCTAGGCTGTAGTTTCCTTGACAGTGAGGCATTCCCCATAAGTGAGAAATTATTTATGTTTAGATTTGTGATGGGGGCCCCTGCCACTAGGGTGGCCTCCATTTGGGAGGTCCTGATATTTGAGTTAATTTTTATCATATCTTGGGCTTCCCGAGTGGTGTTAGTGGTAAAGAATCCGCATGGCAATGCAGGAGACATAAAAGTCATAGGTGTGATCCCTGGGTTGGCAAGATCCACTGGAGGATGACAAAGTAATCCACTCCAGTATTCTTCCCTGGAGAATCCCATGGAGAGAGGAGCCTGGCAGACTACAGTTTATAGGGTCACAGAGTCGGAGATGACTGAAGCGACTTAGCACGCAGCACACATCAGATCTTAGTTTATGTTCTTTGGAAGCAGGGTTCTAGGGATACCTGATTTATTGATTTATTCAGGAAAAACTTATAAGGGAGGAAGGGATGCTGAAAAGTGAAAGGAAAAGAGTAAAGCATGCAAGAAGTCCAGATCTGATCCACAGAGAACTCTGAAGTATAAAGATATCACAGAAATGTCCCCACCATGAAGGAAGAAGGCCAGACTTCTGTGGTTGGGAGGATGTGTGTGTTGGGGGAAGGTTTGGTCAGGGGCATAACCTCGAAGTTGAAGCAGCTCCCATCAGCTGTAAGGGTAACTGCTAGATAAAGGCGGAGCTGTGGGCTCTCCATCTCTGTAGGATAGGGGCACCAACCCAGTCAAGGAAACCCAAGTGAGGCACCAAATGAATCCAACCCACATAGATTCAAATGCAGGGTTCATGTCCACAAGTTAGCATGACCATTATATCAGATGATTATGAAGAGCCCCTGCAGCAGTAACTCTCCCCTTGAGACAGGCTGGGACATGAGACCCTTGGCTGCAAAGCTTGCTCCTGGGCACATTTCTCCTCAAGCAACAAAATATAAGGAAACTATATGGGACTAAAAGTAACTGCATGAGATGAGATGATCCTCTACATAGAAAACCCTAAAGATTCCACCAGAAAATTACTGGAATTAATCAATGAATATAGTAAAGTTGCCGGATAAAAAATCAACACACAAAAATCCCTTGCATTCCTATACACTAATAATGAGAAAAGAGAAATTAAGGAAACAATTCCATTCACCATTGCAATGAAAAGAATAAGATACTTAGGAATATTGAGTGAACTCCAGGAGTTGGTGATGGACAGGAGGCCTGGCGTGCTGCAATTCATGGGGTCGCAAAGAGTCGGACATGACTGAGCGACTGAACTGAACTGAAAGAAACTAAGACCTATATATAGAAAACTATAAAACACTGGTGAAAGAAATCAAAGAGGACACTAATAGATGGAGAGATATACCATGCTCATGGATTGGAAGAATCAGTATAGTGAAAATGAGTATACTACCCAAAGCAGTATAGATTCAATGCAGTCCCTATTAAGCTACCAATGGTATTTTTCACAGAGCTAGAACAAATAATTTCACAATTTTTATGGAAATACAAAAAATCTCAAATAGCCAAAGCAATCTTGAGAAAGAAGAATGGAACTGGAGGAATCAACCTGCCTGACTTCAGGCTCTACTACAAAGCCACAGTCATCAAGACAGTATGGTACTGGCACAAAGACAGAAATATAGACCAATGGAACAAAATAGAAAGCCAAGAGATAAATCCACGCACCTATGGACACCTTATCTTTGACAAAGGAGGNATGTACCCCAATGTTCATTGCAGCACTGTTTATAATAGCCAGGACATGGAAGCAACCTAGATGTCTATCAGCAGATGAATGGATAAGAAAGCTGTGGTACATATACACAATGGAATATTATTCAGCCATTAAAAAGAATACATTTGAATCAGTTCTAATGAGGTGGATGAAACTGGAGCCGATTATACGGAGTGAAGTAAGCCAGAAAGAAAAACACCAATACAGTATACTAACACATATATATGGAATTTGGAAAGATGGTAATGATAACCCTGTATGCGAGACAGCAAAAGAGACACAGATGTATAGAACAGTCTTTGGACTCTGTGGGAGAGGGAGAGGGTGGGATGATTTGGGAGAATGGCATTGAAACATGTATAATATCATATAAGAAACTAATCGCCAGTTCAGGTTTGATGCAGGATACAGGATGCTTGGGGCTGGTGCACTGGGATGACCCAGAGGGAGTACGGGGAGGGAGGTGTGAGAGGGGTTCAGGATGGGGAACATGTGTACACCCGTGGCAGATTCATGTTGATGGATGGCAAAACCAATACAATATTGTAAAGTAATTAACCTCTAATTAAAATAAATAAATTTATATTTTTAAAAAAGTAACTGCATGCATGCACAGTTAGGTCAAATTCTGGATGAAAAATACAAAGAGACTAAAACACTCAACTGCCACTTTTGAAGAGCCTGGAACAAAAGCAGTGTATTGTGCGTGCCCCCTGCACACAACACCACCTAATGGGTGGGCAGACCACCTAACAGGTGGGCAAACCACCTAAGCCACTCCTCTACCCCGACCCCTGGACACACCCATACCTCAAATCATATAAGGAACAAGCTTGCCCTCCCTCCAGGGAGTGAACAAGCAAGGGAAACTATTGTTTGTTCTCACTTTCTTCTGCTACTGCAGGGGCCCCATAAAACCTCACCTGAATTTCTTGTCTGGCCTCTGATCTATTTCTATCAATTAAGGAGGCCAAGATCCCTGATTGGTAACACCTTCCTCTCATTTCTGGCATTAGAAGCAGAAGTTCTTGATAGACCAGTCCAATCAGAAAATCTACCTGATTCATACTCTGGCTAAGCAAGAAGATAAACCTTCATGAAATCTATTCCTCTGCACCCCTGGCTCCAACTTCACCTGGTCTTGTGCTCACTCAGTGCTTTCATTTTTTTAATGGCCTCTAAAGAATGGGTTTCTTTCCTGTCTAGAATTCAGCCCTCTACAGCAGTGCTTCCCAAACTGTATTCTATGGGGGTTGGGGAATGAAGGTTGTGGTAGGTAATGACTCTCCCAAAGATGTTCATACCCTCATTCATGGTACTTGTGACTGTGTTGTGTTACATGGTAAATGGAACTTTGCAGATGTGACTAACGGCGTAGATCTTCAGATGAAAAGAACATCCTGGTATACCCACGTGGACTCAGTCTCATCACATGAGTTCTTAAAAGTTGAAAGTCTTCCCTGGCTGTGGTCAGAGAGAAATGAGACAGAAGAACATGGAGGAGAAATTCAACATGTGAGTTATTCAACCTACCACTGCTGGCTTTGCAGATAGAGGGAGGGGCCATGAGCCAAGGAATTTGGGCAGCCTTTAGAAGCTGGGAATAGCCCTCAGCTAGCAAGGAGACCTTGGAGACCTTGGTCCTATAGCCACAAGGAATTCTGTTCTGCCAAGAGCTGGAATGACCAAGGTAATGTCTCTTCCCCTTGAGCCTCAAGAAAGGAAAATAGCCCTGTTGACACCTTGATTTTAGCCTGCAGAGATCATCATGAGACCTCTAATCTGCAGACTGTAAAATAAGGCATTTGTGTTGTTTATGCTGTTAATTTTGTAGTGATTTGGTACAGCAGCAATGGAAAACTAACACAGGGGTCTTGATCAAATTAATTTGGAAAATGCTGCCATAGATTATAGAACATGTTAATTATTTTATTATAAAAGAGTCATAGTAAAAACAAAGCCAGTAATAAAACATTAATGGAATCAAGTAGCAGATAATTGTTCACTACAAAGGGAGGGGCTGACACTAACCTGATTCACAATTCTATGTTCCGACAGCATTGTGTGTGCATATAGAGGGCTTCTGCAGAGTCACAGCATCAGCATCACACTCCGTTGTCATAGTTACACCCTGAAAAGGAAGATGCCCTGACAAAGACCAGATTGGCTGTGGTAAGTGGTAGGAAGTTACCCTGAGGGGAGCCAGATGCTTCTACATTCATGTCAGAGATGTTTTCTGAAATTTGTATTCAGTCAGCTCTGCCCCAAAGGGACTCATGGTCATTTACGTTTCAAAAACAGGAGGCCTATATTCATGATGGACACTTTCTAATAGGATTTGTCCTTCTAGGGGAGCAAACATTCGAAAACGAAATGTTTTGAAATAGATTTTGCCCCAAATTAAGCTTCAACCACTGGTAACTTCTTATACCTCATTTCCTACCCTACTCCAACTCAATCCCTCCATGGGATTCCTCCAGGGCTTCCTGTTATACTTTGAATACTTCAGGCTTATCCTTCTGAAGGGGTTTGACACCTGCTCTTCCCTCAGGCTGGAATGTCCTTCCTCCAAATGTTAGCATGCTTCACTTCATCCACTTAAGTGTCTGCCCACCCCAGAGAGGCCATCACTAAGCTCTTTATCTAAAATAGACACATACACCCTTATATTGTCAGTCTTCTTACTCAACTTTACAGTTACTGTAATTATTTGAGCGGGTGTTTATCATGTCCCCACCAGATTATAAACTACGTGAAGGCCAGGGCCTTGCTTCTTGCTCACTGTTGTATACCCAATTTCTGGCACATGAGAAGTACCCAGTAAACACTTGTTAACTGTAAGAAGGAATTGCTTGGAGTCTTGATTCTCCTTTCCCCTCCCAGCCCTCTAGCACGTAATCCTGGCTATAGTCCCTCATTCAATTTCTCCCAAATTCAAGTTCCTCCCTAGTCCAGTGTGATTGGTATAGAAGATTGAATCTTTCAAAAATGGCCACCATAGTATATATCCCATCTCACATGGCTTTCTTAAAAATTCATGTTGATTCTCCTCCCTTTGAGGAATGTGTCTGTATTCTATCCTCTGGAATCTGGCCTGGCCTGGACCATGATGGGACTATAGATGACACTGTGTGACTTCTGAGGTTAGGTAATAAAAGATGAGATATAGAGTGCCTCATTCTCTTGGGTCTCTCCCTCTGAGAACACAGCCCTCTTCCTATGTGGATATTCAGGCCATGTGGAGAGATGATGTATAAATGTCCTGACACACAGCCGAGGTGACGTCTCAATTCACAACCAGCATCAACTTCCAGATATGTGAAGAAGACTTTACGATGACTCCAGCCCCAACCATTGTCCAGCTGCAACTGAAGGAGAGACCTTAGTGAGGACCAGATAGACAGCTGCCCCCACATCCTCGTTGTTGTTCAGTCACTAAGTCATGTCTGACTCTTTGCAACCCCATTAACTGCAATGCGCCAGATTTCCCTGTCCTTCACTGTCTCCCAGAGTTTGCTCAAACTCATGTCCATTGAGTCAGTGATGCCTCTAAACTATCTCATCCTCTGTCATCCCTTTCTCCTCCTGCCTTCAATCTTTCCCACATCCACAGGAGATCATAATAAAATGATTGTTCTTCTTTTAAGCCCCTAAGTTTAAGGGTGGCTTGTTATATAAGAGTAAACAACTGAAACAGAGGGGATATGGAATAGTCTATTAAAAGGTCTGATTTCTAATCTCTATTTCTGTGCCACTCATGTTTGTCAATCCCTCTACTTTCCAACCTACAAAAGAGCATGCGTATAACTAACTTTCACCTAGGATGCTCGGTCATCCTCAAGAATTGTGCTCAGAAAAAAAGTCCATATAGCTTTCAATATTTTCCTATTATCTCAATTTGGAATCTGCCTGGATTCAGCCACTCTGAAGATTAATAAGTCACTCAGGTCAGCTGGGTAGTGCACTGTACTCCCGTCAGTCTTTTTAGTTCCAGTCCCATGCCATCCCTTGTGGCAATTCCTATTCCAACAACACTTGTCATCTACAAGGACAAATTCCATACTTCTCCCTGCACCTCTGCAGCTGGGGCAGACTCTTACAAGGCTGCTCAACTGCTTCCATCAGACACATCTTACTCAAGGCTGAGGGCAAAACCAAGAGCCCCCCTGCCTCACCTGGCCCCGTTTCTGGGCCCAATCTGGGAGAGGTTTTTAGAGGAGTCAACACAGTCACAGTGGGGCTGGATAACAAACCTATGGCCAGAAACTCTCAAATACCGTCAAACATTCAATCTGGAAAACAAGCTGCAGATGGAAATACTAGGCAAAAAAATTACAGTGTCTATTGCAAAGAGATTCACTGGGTAGGAGATAGAGAACTGGTCAGTATGATAACCATAGTCTGGCTGATGATCATGGTCTGGTTTCAGTAAGTCCAAGCTTGGATTCTGACTCTGCGAGTCCCTGAGCCTCTCTCAGCCTCAGTTTCCTAGGCTCTAAGCTGGGACTAAGACTAGAATCTCCCTCATAAGGATGTCATATGGTCAAAATGAACTGATGCTTATAAATATCAGCACTGGAAACTGAAGCCCTCAGTAAATGGGAGACCTTGTCTTTCACTGAGATGGACCACAAAGGCAGTACGGGCTTGGTTAAGGCTGAAAGAGTCTGCCCAGTGATTTATGGATCTGGCATGGGGGAGCTCTGAGATGGGAAAAGCCAGCATGTTGCCTCAGGGATGCTGCAAAAGCCTTGGGCTTTTTATATTTCTTCCTCAAACCCAGAACTTCCCTCCGCCTCCTCTGCAGCTGCCACCCCTGGATTGCTTTTGAGTCACTGAAAGTGTAGACCCCTGGGACTCACACCCTGGGAAAACCCTGCCTCCATCCTCTCCTAAGTCACATTTGAAGGTTGGTTGAAGGACTGACTCACAACACTTAACATAAAACCCGGAGCATCCACTTAATGCCCCTGGTTTCCCACGAACTAGCGGTGGAGCAGTCACATTTGCACAAACCGGCACATACAAAAATAGGCAGTTTGAAATATTCCTGGCAGATGATGCTAAATATAGCGCCAGTGACAGATTGGCCCCATAGCTCTTCTCCTGAGCATTAAGAATGTGCAGGAGCCAAGAAGCTTCTCTTTCCGGAAGACTGCAGCAACAGCCCCAGGATCACTATGCCAGAGAGCTGCTAAGATGCAGAGAAGGGAGGTACCTGAGAGGATGAACACTGGTGCCGTGGTAAGAGGTTCCCAAATTCCACAAGTGCTGGAATGAAAAGAAACGGTACAGAGAAGAAATTCTGATGAACTGGAATTATTTATTGGTCCTTCTGAAGGATTAACTACTCTTTCAAGAGGTGTCTTCTAGGAGCAAAACTTAAACAGAAGCAGAGGCAGTGGAGTACATTGATTAAGGGTGGAGGTTTGGGGCTGCAGTGAATGCTTTGAACTCTGGTTTTGCTCCTTAGTAGTTAGTTAGTTATACGAGGGCTTCCCTGGTGGCTCAGATGGTAAAGAATCTGCCTGCAGTGCAGGAGACACAGGTTTGATCCCTGGGTCGGGAAGATCCCCTGGAGAAGGGAATGGCAACCCACTCCGGTATCCCTGCCTTTTGGAAATCCCATGGACAAAGGAGCCTGGTGGGCTACAGTTCATGGGGTTGCAAAGAGTCAGACACGGCTAAGCGACTATCACTTTCATACACTTTCAGTTATATGAGATTGCTCAAGTTATTTAACCTTTTGCTGCTTCAGTTTTGCGTATACAAAGTGGGATAAGAATAATACTTATCTCATATGAAGATTAAGTAGCATAATGTATGTAAAAGCCGTGCATACTGCCTGATACAGAATCACTGTTGCTTGGGTGGTGGCTATCTTATTTAATGGACTTAGGAAGGAGAGAGAGGTACCTAAAATGGCTGAAAAGCTTTAAGGCTTGGAGGAATATTTTGGATATAAACCAAGCCTAAATTAAAAATAAAATCAAGTTGCAAATTCTTAAGCAGTTTCTATATCCACTGAGATTGTATTTGGAATAGGCGATGCCATAAATAGCTACCTTAGGGAAAGCGATCACTGTGGGCAGGGTGTTGGCGTGTGAAAGGCTGGCTTCTGCGGGAGGGAGCTGATCTAGAGAGGGTTCAGTCATTATCTTAAAAGGGAAGGGAGATCTCTCTTTTCATAAGGAGTGGGCCTTTGAATACTGTGAAATTCAGTGTCTAACTTCCATGCAGTAAAACTTTTTAAAAGCCAGGAGGATTTTCTCTTAAATTTTGATGCCAGTACCAGCCAGTCTGTGGCAAGTGCAACTGAGGGGCCCAAAAGGTGGCCCGGTGCTCTGTTGTCTGCATGCAGGCTGTGCTCCATTGTGGCTGTGCCTCTGGTTCCTTCTATCTAGTCCTGGTTTCTCCAAATGCTGGAGTTAGAATTTTGTGCATTTTACAATCTGTGTGCTGCTAGGACCATGTCCCACTGACCAAGAGAAAGGTTGGCTTTAAACTGTCTTTGCAGGACCAGAGTACTCCTGACAGCCCAAGTACTGCCCCCAGGAGCCAGAGGAGTCTTTTCTACAGAATTTTCTCGGTGGGGATTGTGGTAAAGGCAACTTCTGCAAGAGAACGATGCGACTATATTTAGGGCTCTGGGCCCAGAAATAATAAGCAGCGCATCGTCTCATGATACAGATGTGCCTACATTCTTACACCCTCTCTTACTTCAAGTAAGCTAATTAATGTTACGACCCACCCCCAAGAGTTCAGAAGCTTAACAGGGTAAAAGGTGATTTCTCTCTCAGGCAAAGTTCATTTGCACTGGGATGGGGAAGTGTGGGGGTGGGAAGTCCCTGCTCCATATAGTTCTTCAAGAACCCAGGCTGACAGAAGCACTGCCATTTTCAATCTGTGACTTTCAAATCTGCCTGGCTATCATCATCCAGAAAGGTGCATGGAGAACCGCAGGGGGAATTCTCTATGGGTCAAGCCTAGAAGAGGTGTATGTCATATCACTTCCCCTCATATTCAATTGATTAGAACATAGCATATGACCATATATAGAATGCAAAGGTGTCTGGGAAGTGTAGCTTATTTGTGGTTGCAGGAAAGAGAAGAAAATCAAGAATTTTGGTGATCAGTAGGCACGATATTGTACTTTTTAAATCTATTTCAGAAGAGATGTTTTGAAGCACCATTTTGAAGAAGTTCTAGAACTTTTTTCAAATTTCCTGTGCTGTTTACATTCAATTTTAAATCAGATTTATTAAATAGTTGCTTCTAATCTACATCTCTTCCTACTCAATTTTGTAGTCAAAGAACATCCTAGGTTCCCTGCAGTGAAAGTGGAATTGATCCATCCTTCTCAGCCTGTTTCTTTGTGAATGGCACAGTGAATGAGTGCCTCATTTTAATGAGAAAACACCAGTTATTCTTTAAAAGAAAGCTTATTTTCCTCAGTGCAAGATATAGAGTTTTGCACTTTGCACTATTGCTGGGGGTTTAGAAACTACTAATATTCCTCTAATGCTGTTTGTATCAACAGGCTGTAAAAGCGCCTAGCAGACAAAGGAAAAAAAGGAAAGGAAAGAAGCCTTTCATTTATGAGAGGACTAGTCCTGTAACAACCGCAGAGTATGCTCCCCACTGTTTAAGCAGAAGCTGCCTCATTCCTATAAGGGAAACTGTATGCATGGATATAACGATATGTGTACGTTTATAGCATTCTCTTACCTTTATGATCATTTATGCAGATATTAACATTTTCTGCAATATTAATGAAAGTAAACCATTTTGCTAAGCCCTAACAAAAAAATTCCATTAGACCTTAAAATTGCAATAATATTGTTGAGTGTACCATCTACTGCTGTAGGGAGATACAAATGTAATAAAATTTAATATATACTCTACCCTGTGTGTACTTGTATCTGACACCTCTTACATTTTATTATATTTAAGTTTTTCACTAAAAGCCTTTACATAGGAAATAGTTCCAAACTACATCAGGATCACACAGAGCTTGTTATACATAAATTCGCAGAAACTACTCTGGGACCTACTGAATATGGGGGTGGTGATTGGGGCATATGTATTTTTAGCAAGTCTTCCAGGTGATTCCAATGCATACCAAAGCTTGAGAATCACACCTGATGTGTCTTAACATTCCTAGTGTCTGGCATATAGTTGGCACTTAACATATATTTGATGGATAAATGAGTGAGTGAATGAACAAAATAAATTTGTTGCTGAGTCTAAAGCTATAAAATAAAAATTCATTGGGAATCTACTGTCACTAGCATTAAACACAAAAATAATAATCTCATCCTCAAGAATGCTTCGGTAATAATTCCACATTTTTTGTACAATGCTTGTCATCTTGTTTCACTAACATCAAATATTCAAATTTACTACGAGAATGCCAAAAAGCCATCAGTGAATAATAGAGCTTCTGGAAAGGGTATGTCACACTTACAGGGGGAGGTAAGATTGGAGTGAAAAAATAATTTTGCTGAACACAATGTCTTAATAATGCAAAAATCTACATCTTTCCAGTCTTGTAGGTACATCTGGCTGAGAACTATTTATCTAGTGTCAAAAATAAGTTCAGAACCACCCACTTAATGATAACTTTTAATTAAATGACAAATACTTTACTAGGAGTTAGACTCCCCCAAAACAAACTCTGTTATGACAGTTGCAAGCTTTCAGAAAGCTGACACATACCTCCCTGCATTTAACACCCTCCCTGTTTACCTCTAACCTCTATGGATGCTTCTTCTCTGCCTTTCCAGGCTCATCATCTTCTACTCAGCCATTAAAAGTTAAATTTCTCAAGGTTTTGATCTAAGCTCTCTCTTCTTCTCACTCTCCAGAGCATGTGATCTATTCCTATAGTTTTAATTATCATTTTTTTTATAATTGATACTCGAAATGCTGTCCCTAGCCCAGATCACTCCTCCAAGCTCCAGTTGGTTATACACACCCATGTAAGGGTGGTTCATAAAACTTAGGCCTAATATTAATGAGTAAGAGAAAAATATTAGTCTTTTATTTTTAACTAATTAAATATATATGTATGTAAAGCATCTAATATATAGGATACATGTGAAATATCTTGCTATCAAACAAAAAGCACTCAGTAAATATTAGATGCTTTTTTCCCTAAAGCTGTTGTATAATATAGTTCTCCAAAGCAGAATAAACCTAAAATTTCAAAGCTACATCAAGATGTAGATCTGAGTAGACAGTGTCAATTGTGCTAAGATGGAGTGATGTTTGGTTGGAATCGTGAACACCCAATCTTGAACCAGCCACTTAAGACTACCTCTTCAGGTTTAGGAGGAAAAAGTATGGATACCAGGGAAAGCTGTTTGTTACTCTGAAGTTTCAGCCCGCCCTTGCCCTCTACATTTGGACATTAACCTCCACTGGCAGCACAGGGACGTCTAGTACCAGGGGGGGATTGCTTTGCCTGGAAAAGGCAGCCAAGCAGTCTGGGTCTAAATCAAATGCAGTAGCCAATTTCCTCAAGATCTACATCTAGTCCTGGTCCTCAGGTCCTACCACTTTGATGACTAGAGAATGTAAGGAGAGAGATAAACCCAAAGGTAAAACATGCAGGGGGAAGGAGAGTGTCTACATATGACTACCCCATCTCATTATTCCGCTGGTATTGACCCATCACAGATCTCCTCCAGGTGGTAGGGTAAGGAGTTTTATACTTGTCCAAGAGAATAGCAGGTGCCGTTTGTTCAGTGATATATTTATTCATCCAACAAATATTTTTGAGTGACCCTATGCATCAGGCACTGTTGCAGATACTATGGATATGGTGATAATGAAAAGATGACAAAATCCCTGCCATCATAGGACCTATATATTCTAGCATGTAAGTAAAATATATTCTATGTCAGATGATGGTTAAGTCCTACTGAAAAAAAAAAAAATAAAGCAGGGAGTGCAAGCTATTACAATAACTTAAGCAGGAGATGATGCAATTTAATAATGATTACTAAAAATCATTGAATTGTACACTTAGAATAGGTGAATTTTATAGTATATAATTATACCTCAATAAATCTGTTTTAAAAAGAGAGAGAGAGTTGATGGTGATTTGGACTATGATGTCTCGAGAGGAGGCGATGAGAAGTGCTATCAAAAGTTGCTAGAAGACATTATACTAATGGGTGGGCAAAATGGGGAGAGCAAGGTCTTTAGAGAGAAACAGGACCAATGGGATACATATGTATATCTATTTATATTTAAGAGGAAATTTATTATAGGAATTGGTTCGCACAGTTATGAAGGAGGCAGGTTTACTATCTGCTATCTGCAAGTTGGAGAAGAAAGCCAATGACGTAATTCAGTCCAACTCTGAAGGTCTGAGAACCCAGGGCGCTGGTGGTGTAAGTCCTGATCTGTGTCTGGCCAGGAGCACTGATGGCTGAGGGCAAGTCAAGATGGTTTTACCAAGCAAAGAGAGCAAATGTGCCCATCCTTCTCCTTTTTGATCTATTCAGCCCCTCGCTAGATTGGATGATGCCCACCCATAGAGGTATGGGTAATTGTTAATCAGCCTACTGATTCAAATGCTAACCTCTTTTAGAAGCACCCTCACAGTCACACCAAGAAATAACATTTTACCAGTTATTTGGACATCTGTTAGTCTAGTCAAGTTAACACATAAAACTAAGCATCACAGTCACTTAATAGATCAACATATGGATAAAAGCAATATTTGTGCTTCATTTTCTCACCATCGCCTATGACTGCAGATCTGTTTCTTAGGAAATCCTAGGAAGATAAAAAGAGAATATTTGCCTTTGTATACCACAAAGACCCTTAACATGAATGCCTCTATTGCTGTGGTCCTCAGTTCTATACCCAAATTGGCTATTGCTAGTCAAGCAGTCAGTTCCTGAGGGAACTGACTTCAGACTCTTGACTGGAGTCCAGAAGATGGCTCTAGGAGGGCGGGCAGGGGGTGGTGTGCAAAGCAGTGTTTGAAGGAGGAGGAACCCCAAAGTCCTCTGAAAAGAGAGGCAGGGGAAGATAAGTTACTTTATAAGTCATTACAAGGTAACACAGTCTGTCCAAGGGCAGGACAGCCAACATCCTTACAGGGGGCCTTACATGATCGGTTTGCATGACCTCTTTGACCTTATCTTGTAATGCTTGGCTCCAGCCACATCCTGCTCTTCAGTGTTCCTCAAACCCATTTAGCACATCCAGCCTCAGGGCATCTGCACTGTTTCCCCTTCTTGGAATGTTCTTCCCCCAAATATCCATATGCTGATCCTCTCATTTCCTTCAGGCTTTTACTCAAAAATCATCCTTTCGGTGAGATGTTCTCTGGTCACCCTATTTAAAACCATATCCCTTCAGTCTTCAAAGGTCCCATTACCATCTTGGTATAGTCACTGACTGACATACTACACATTTTCCTCTTCATCTTTTTTATTGTCTATTTTTAGTTGACAATCTATCTAAAAGCTGCCTTTAGAGTCTCTGGGATATAAGAATATACTGACCCTTTAAATGTAATTCCATAGGGCTGGGATTTTTACCTACTTTATTTACCTGTGACAGTATCTGTCATCTAGTATGTCATCAACAAATATTTGTTCAGTGAATGAACAGCTGACAACCAGGAGTCAGAAAAATACCGGTGGGTAGAGCCCAAGCCTGGGCACTCAGAGTGTAGCCCTAGGGCCCCTTTACAAGAATCACTGCCTCTATCAGGGAAGCTCGGCTCCCCATCCCATTAGCTAGACTTCACCACATCTCATGTCAATGTATTTTGACAACTGACTCTGACCCTTTGGGAACCAGGCAATATTTTTACCCCATTCTTTACCAAACAGTGGAAACAGTGTCAGACTTTATCTTTTTGGGCTCCAAAATCACTGCAGATGGTGACTGCAGCCATGAAATTAAGATGCTTACTCTTTGGAAGAAAAGTTATGCCCAACCTAGATAGCATATTGAAAAGCAGGGACATCACTTTGCCAACAAAGGTCTGTTTAGTCAAGGCTATGGTTTTTCCAGTGGTCATGTATGGATGCGAGAGTTAGACTGTGAAGAAAGCTGAGCACTGAAGAATTGATGCTTTTGAGCTGTGGTGATGGAGAAGACTCTTGAGAGTCCCTTGGACTGCAAGGAGATCCCACCAGTCCATTCTAAAGGAGATCAGCCCTGGGATTTCTTTGGAAGGAATGATGCTAAAGCTGAAACTCCAGTACTTTGGCCACCTCATGCGAAGAGTTGACTCATTGGAAAAGACTCTGTTGCTGGGAGGGATTGGGGGCAGGAGGAAAAGGGGACGACAGAGGATGAGATGGCTGGATGGCATCACCGATTCGATGGATGTGAGTTTTGAGTGAACTCCGGGAGATGGTGATGGACAGGGTGGCCTGGAGTGCTGTGATTCATGGGGTCACAAAGAGTCGGACATGACTGAGCGACTGAACTGAACTGAACTTACCATCTTTTACTTCTTGTTAAAGCTCAGTCTTGAAACAAGTTCCCTGGCAACCAGCGGTTAAGACTTCACCTTCCAGGTACTTCCCTGATGGTCCAGTGCCTGGAGCTCCACAGTCAAAATGCTAGGGGTCTGAGTTCAACCCCTGGTTTTGGAAATAGATCCCACATGCCATAGCTAGGGTCCCCCTTCTACAGCTAAAAGATCCTGCATGCCACAACTAAAGATCATGCATGCTGCAAGGAAGAGCAAAGATCCCGAATGCTGCAACTAAGACCTGGTGCAGCAGAAATAAATTAAAAAGTTGTTTTTTTTTGTTTTGTTTTTTTTTTTTAAAGAGGACTTCACCTTCCAGTACAGGGGTGTGCCAGTTCAATACCTGGTCGGGTATCTAAGACTCTACATGCCTCACAATGAAAAATCCAAAACACAAAATGGAAGCAGTATTCTAACAAATTCAATAAGACTTTTAAGATGGTCTACATCAAAGAAAGATCCTTAAAAAAACACACAAAAAAAACCAAGTTGTTCAAAATATCTCCTCGGACCTACAGCATTCACTTAATTCCTGCTATTGCCATTGTAATTTTCACTTGTCTTTAGGATTTTGCTTTACTCCTTTGTATTTCTGATAGAATGGAATGTCTCCCACTTGCCATATGCTTCTAAGAATCCAGCAACCAAAGACATGACAGAAACATTTTTTTAAATTTAAATTTATTTATTTTAATTGGAGGCTAATTACTTTACAATATTGTATCGGTTCTGCCACACGTCAACATGAATCCAAGGCATGTGTTTGAGTATGAGCACAGTTTCCTTGTCTCCCTGCTATCCCGTGAGTCAGTCCACTGCGTTGTTCCTGCCCACTCCCATCAATGTGACATTTACAAGTGCACCCAGCCTGACGGTTCACTATAAGGTCTCTGATTTAGATCCACAGCCTGCTGGGAGACCACCTACTATGCCAAGCTTTGTATGTTTTACTCATGGACCCTCAGACTGTGTAAAAACTTTTGGAGATTGGTTTCCCATTAATTATTTTTTAATAAAGGCACAAAAATAAAAACAGAAGAATCCTCCTATAAAAAGCCTACATTTCTGTCCCCTCAGCAATATGGAGCTTTTAATCTTTCCATTTATTGCAAATGCTCCCCCCAACTGCCCCCCAACACATGTTCACTTTTCTTGCCTACTTGTTTGTAGTTAGTTTCCAGCCCTAAGTAGTGGACCTGGATTCCATGTTCCATTTATTAGCGTCATTGCAAAAGCCATCACATCTTCCTGAGCTCATTCATCACTCTCCTTCTCTCTCAGAACCATTTTAAATATGCAAGGTCTTATCACCAGTATCGAGGTCTCTGGTCTATCGAAGGAAGTAAAGGAATACAATTTTAAGACACGGTCTGCCTTGGAATCATCCATTCATTTTTCATGTGTCCAGAAATTTTTCACTAAATTGCTAATATGTGAAGGTCACCATGGAGGTGCTTTAAGGAATGCTGAGATATAAAATAGTGTTTACCTTCAAGGAATTTACTGGCAAGTAACGTGGATTAAGAGAGATAGGAAAGACAAAGGCTGTAGAGGATAGACTCCTTAGTGAGCTGGAGTTTCAAAGGAGCCCAAGATCACTTCAACTTGCGTAGACAGAGAAGGTCTCCTGGAGACAGTGACTAGATGGTGGCATTTGACCTGAGCCTTGGAGGATGAACAAGTCCTTGGAAACCAGAGAAGAGAGGCAGAGGAGAAGGAATTTTAACAGGAGGATGCAGTACCAACAAAATCATAGAAACATGAGAACTTAAACTGTGTTTGAGGATACTATAGCCAGTTCACACTTTGGGACCCACAAAACAGAGGTCACCCCAGTGGCCTGGCCCATATCGCAGATCTAAACCTAAGTCAGCCTGCACTTACGAGAAATTCACTGTCAAGGAGACCTACACCAGTCACAACCTTCTAATTCATGTTTAGCCAGCTTCCCTCACCCTAGAAGATGGGAAATGTGAGCCTTATCAGGAAATCCTGGACCTCCTCGTCAATCATGCCTTGTTGCCACTTGCCTCTTCTAACACTCGGTAGAACTCGTTCTTCCCCCGAGATCCCCTGGAAGAGTGCTCCCCTGCTTGTGAGGTACTGTCTTCCTCTGGCCTGTGCAGTGCTTCCCCTTGGATATAGGGCATCAAACTTGTTGCTAAATTGTTTGGGTTGTGTCATCTGACAAGGACATTGTCAAGACCAGGGGCTCCTTCATTAAAAGCACCCAGGAAACAGAGCAACAGCATGGATTCCCAATTCTTAGCCAGAGATTCTGTTGGAATGCTCCTCCCGCTTCTCTGTAGGCCTAGCTCCTTCTTATCCTTCAGCTCTGAGGTTATGTCAGTTTTGAGTCTGAGTATGATTCAGTGGTGTCCAATTCTTTGTGTAGCCCATCAGACTCCTCTGTCCATGGGGATTCTCTAGGCAAGAATCCTGGAGAGGGTTCCCATGCCCTCCTTCAGGGGATTTATATAACCCAAGGATCAAACCCGTGTCTCTTATGTCTCCTGCGTTGGCAGGTGGGTTCTTTACCTCTAGCGTCACCTGGGAAGCCCGTGTCAACTCTTCAAAAAAGACCACCACCTCAACAAGCAGGATTCCTTCCTGCCAATGTTCTCTCTCTCGGTGCTTCCGCCTTTAAATCTTAACGTGTGCCACGGTGTATAATCATTCTGTCAATATCTTTGCTTACTTGTCTAACAATAGCATCCAAAGTCTCTAATAACAGAGATCACATCTGTTTGCTCAGTGTCTAAAAAACAGTGGGAGCTTAATTAATATTTATTGGTTGAATGTATGAAAAGCCAGGGCTGCATGATGACTTTTATGAGCCTTAGATAATTTTGTTTTCATTAACTCCTTCTCCCATAAAAATTATTTGAAATTATGTTTTATAAATATGAGTATAATCCAAGCTGGATAATATTCATTTTTTATTTTGACTTTAAAAGAGATGAAAACATATGAAAAATGAAAACGTTTTATGGATCCCCAAAAGCATGATGGGCCCTAAACGCTGTGCCTCCTGTCCCCAGTGGACCAGTGAACCCTGTGAACAGCAAAGCATTTCAAAGAATTATTAGAAAGCAAAGCTAGACAAACAATATGGAAGTAAAATTATGGGAGGTCATGTACACCTGACTTTGAACTGCGTAAGTTTGAACTTTATTTAATAGGTGTGATATTTGGATTTATAATAAGAGATATATATTTGGCCTTTGTCTTGTTTCAAGCACAGAGCTCCTGAAACCCTTGGATATTCCTAAGTATTGAGAGAATAAAGATGTACTTTGGAAAGCTTTAGGTAACCTAAAGATGGGGGTCTTTTGCCATGGGAGCCAACCATGTGATTAGAGTACCCCTTCTTCAACATCCAAGTTGTGAGAGGGACTGAAGATTGAGTTCAATTGGCCAATGGCCAATGATTTAATCAATCATACGTATGTAATGATGCCCCCGTAAACACCCAAAAGGACAGGGTTTGGCAAGCTTCCAGAATGGTGAACCAGAACACATCCCCGTGCCATCACGTCCAGTCCAAACTCCATGATGATAGAAGTGCCTTTGTTTGGGAGCTCCCCTGTGTATCTCTGCCTCTGGCTGCTGATCCTTTAATATCCTTTGTGATGAACTTTTGTTCAAGTGAGTCAACTGACTTCCTGAGTCCTGTGGACTGCACGTGAAAAT
Source organism: Redunca redunca (assembly GCA_006410935.1). NCBI lineage: Eukaryota > Metazoa > Chordata > Mammalia > Artiodactyla > Bovidae > Redunca > Redunca redunca. Next base: position 129,804 of record SJYQ01020784.1, read on the forward strand.
TCATCAGATCCAAGGAGGGGTTGTGGATACCTCTGGTTTACAGCCAGCTGGGCAGAAACATAGGTGACAACCTGGACTTACAATTGACATCCGAAGTAGAGGGACATCTTGTGGGACTGAGCCCCTTAATTTGTGGAATCTGATACCATCTCTGGGTAGATAATGAGCCAAAATCAAGTTGAATTGTAGGATACCCTGCTGGTGTCCAAGAATCACTTGGTGGTATGGGTGGACACCCACCATGTTCCGCAAACCACTGGAATTGGTTGCAGAAACTTTTCATAAGCAATTAAACATCATGAAATCTAGAAAAATGGTAGAGATGATCTCATTAGCAAAAACAGAAATAGAGATATGGATGTAGAGAATAAACGTATAGACACCAAGAGGAGGGAGGGGGTGGGATGAATTGGAAGATTGGGATTGACGTATATACACTTCTATGTATAAAATAGAAAACTAATAAGAACCTACTGTAGAGCTCAGGGAAACCTATTCAGCAGTCTGTGTTGACCCAAATGGGGAGGAAAGCCAAAAAAGAGGGGATGTATGTATATGTACTGCTGATTCGCTTTGCTATACGGTAGAAACTAGCACAATGTTGTAAAGAAACTATGCTCCAATTAGAATTAATTTTTGAAAAAATCATGGAGAAATTTTGAGCTCAGGAATGATAGATACGTTTTCAATTTTCCAGAGCCACTGTAGGAAGAAGCTACAGAATGAGCGAAGAAGGGAAACATTCGCTTCCAGAGTGTGGTCCAGACGCCACGAGGTGAAAAGGGATCTGGACTGCGGAGCTGACAGCGATGAGAGTGCTGGAAGAGCAAAAGCAGAGCCCAGAGAATCTGTGCGAGTCTCTCACAGATGACTGTCGAAGGACGGCACCTCAAAGGCGGTTGCGGTTCTGAGCCTGGCCAAGGAGAACAGTGTCATCGGCAACAGAGACAGTTTCACCTGGAGAAGAGAAACTCGGTGGGGAACATGATGGATTTGATTTGGGATGTGTTTTGGAGAAGGGATACTGGCAGAACTATCAGATGGAGTGTTTAAACAGTCAGGCACTTAGAAATGTAGGCCTGGAACTTCAAAATTTTAAGTAATGATCAGCCAACTTTAAGGTTCTTTAAATCATCATTCATTCATCCCTGAAAATGGAAAGCGCCCATTGCCTGCAATGTTATTCAAGTGTTTGTCTGAATGCAGAGTTCTGGGCCCCACTTTCCACCAATGGGATAGTGATCTCTGGGGATGGGACCCAGAAATCTGCCTTTGGACAAGTTCTCTAAGAGGTTTTAGTCTCCCTGGAGTTTGAGACCCACCAGTCCACTGGGATTATATCAAATGTGGGCAGCATTACTGCCTTACTGCCTTGCCTCCGTGTCCTTCTTCCTGGAGTAACTATGGAAGTATTCCATCATCTAGAAACCCAAGACCTGAGAGGTGGTGATTGTTGGAAGGCATGATGGAGCCCAAGTCAGAGTCATGGAGCCCATATCAGCAAGATCTCTCTGAAGAACACCTGAGTATTGATCCACCCCTCAGCCTTGTAACAATTAAACTTCACCATCTGTTATGATCCATTCCTGACTGCAGTCACCGGAGGGAGTCTCCCACAGACATCAGCTTTCCTAGAAGGAGACGTGTTTGGGGAGCTGGGAGATGCTGTGAATACATCTGTCACCACATCAATCAAGTCACATCCACAACATACATGATTCCTGTTGCCTCCTGGCTGTGATTGATCTGATTCCCTGGCATGTCAGCATATCAGATGATTCATTTTGAACCTCAGCCTCACTGGATATGACATTCAAATTGGACTCCTCTGAGAATCCTTACCCCAGAGTAGTCATGGCATGTCTCATATGAGAATCTTGCCACGTCATCATAGTGATCACAATACGAAATAATAAGCCCTGTGTTTATAAGACTTAATGGGTGGTTGTCAAAAAACTTTCACAGCTATTACATACCAAGCCTTCACAATGAGAGTTAGGGAAAACAGGAGTCCCTTCTGCTTTATAGAAAGCAAAACCTCCAGGAGTTTATGCAACGTCTCTAAATTCCCTTCACAGTTTAGAGTCTGTTGTGACCAGTGAGTCGCCATGCTCTAGCCCAGTCTTGTCCTGGGCCCCACACAGCTTCCAGCCATCATGTCCTCAGGGTGGAAAAGAGGCCGAGTGATGAATCTGAGTCCATCACTTTGAATCTTGAGTCCACCGCTCACTAGCTTTATGATTTTGATAAAACTCACCTCAAATGGTGGTGAGATAAGGATAAAGTGTACAGCACAGAACTTAAAGGCGCTGCACGTGAACATCCTTGCCATCATTATTAGCCTCAGATGTTACTGACAGTAAGTGACAGTGGCTCTGGCCAAAATGGCTGAGATTCTATCATCTCAGAATATGTCTCCTCTCTTACATATTTTTTTTGAGAAAGAAGATAAATTGGTATTTAGGTTCTATTGCTTTGATGAAGTAGAGAAAACTTCTGGAATGTATTCCCTAGTTTTCAAGAACTTTAGATTAAATTATTATAAGATGTTATACTTGACATGGGGAATTGAGGTTTATTTTCCACAGAGAACTGAACCTAAATTCTACTCTCATCCCATATCAAATGAGTAAATGAGTTAACTTACTCTGTTTTGTTTCATTAATTTTTGACCAGAGTAAGAAGATGTCACACACACACACACACACACACACACAGAGGAATATTACTCAGCCATAAAAATGAATGAAATACTACCATTTACAGCAATGTGGATAGACCCAGAGAATATTATGCATAGTGAAATAGGTCAGACAGTGAAAGACAAATATTACATGATATCACTTATATGTAGAATCTAAAAAATAATACAAATGAATGCATATACAAAACAGACTCATAGAAAACAAACTTGTAATGGTTACAAAAGAGGAGAGGGAGATGGGGGAGGGACAAATTAAGGGTTTGGGATTAACAGATACAAGATATTGCATATAAAATAGACAAGCGACAAGGCACAAGGATGCCCATTATCTTGTGATAATTTAGAATATAATCTACAAAAATACTGAATCTCTATAGTGTACACCTAAAACTAACACAATATTGTAAATCAACTATACTTCAGTTAAAAAATTGAAAAATAAATTTAAAATGCCAAATAGATATGCTGGATCAGATGAGCAGGTGAACTATGACCAGGCCAAGGAAAATATATTTGTTGGATGAGTTTCCCTAATATCTGCTTGACTTGGTAAATTGGTCCCTGACTAATTTCTCAACCACATCTAGAAATTCAGAATGAAATATTAAATAAAGGAGTAAGTAAACATGGTGACACTTGGGGAACCATTTGCCTTTAGATGATGTGATTGTAACTTTCAGTTAATTACAGTCACAGAGATCTTATGCCTCTTTTCACAATCACTTCCTACTAACAACAATTTAATTCATTGCCACTACCTTTGCATCTTTCTGTTCCACATACAACACTCACCAGGAACTTAAAAGGCCCTCAGGGGAAAGCGCAAAGTGAAGGAGAATGAGCTACCTGTCACACAAAGGCCATGGAGATTCTGAGTGCAGAAAAAAACCCCAAGGAAGCATCATCCTACAGGATGTTAGTTAAAACTAACACCCAAAAAAGATGTCCTTTTCATTATAGGAGACTGGAATGCAAAAGTAGGAAGTCAAGAAACACCTGGAATAACAGGTAAATTTGGCCTTGGAATGAGGAATGAAGCAGGGCAAAGACTAATAGAGTTTTGCCAAGAGAACGCACCATCATAGCAAACACCCTCTTCCAACAACACAAGAGAAGACTCTACACATGGACATCACCAGATGGTCAACACCGAAATCAGATTGATTATATTCTTTGCAGCCAAAGAAGGAGAAGCTCTATACAGTAAACAAAAACAAGACCAGGAGCTGACTGTGGCTCAGATCATGAACTCCTTNTGTTGCACTCAATATGTCAGCAAATTTGGAAAACTCAGCAGTGGCCACAAGACTGGAAAAGATCAGTTTTTATTCCAATCCCAAAGAAAGGCAATATCAAAAAATGCTCAAACTACCACACAATTGCACTCATCTCACACTTGAGTAAAGTAATGCTCAAAATTCTCCAAGCCAGCCTTCAACAATACGTGAACCATGAACTTCCAGATGTTCAAGCTGGTTTTAAAGCCTTTGACTTTGTGGGTCACAATAAACTGTGGAAAATTCTGAAAGAAAAACGGGAATACCAGACCACCTGACCTGCCTCTTGAGAAACCTGTATGCAGGTCAGGAAGCAACAGTTAGAACTGGACATGGAACAACAGACTTCCGATATTAGAATCTTCAAAACTTTAAAAAAAAATATTACAATATAATTGCTTAAAATGTTGTGCTAGCTTCTGCTGTATAACAATGTGAATCAGCTATACATGTACATATTTCCCTCCCTCTTGAGCCTCCCTCCTCCACCCCAGCTCCTCATCCTACCCCTTCAGGTCATCCGAGAGCCACAGAGCTGAGCACTCTGGGCTATACAGCAGCTTCCCACTAGCTATCTGTTCTACACATGGTAGTGTAGAATTTATGAATTTATCTTATTTCAGCTTAAAAGGACCACATATCCACACTTTCTCTAGTAAGTTCATTCTCTCAGCCTTACAACTTCTATTTACATTTCCTCCTCTAGTCTCACACTTCCCAGCTTTCTTGTAAGAGAATCCCAGGAGTCGTGTATGCCTCTCACTCTGCCTGTGCAGTTTCAGCTTCCCAAACCCTCTTCTTTCCTGTGTTCCAGCCACAAGGGCCTCTTGGATCCTTGAATTTGCCCAGTGCTCTCCTGTCTTCAGGTTTTCCTTCTGCACTTCCTGCTTCACACCAGTCAGCTTGACCAAGTCTCATATTTACACCCCTCCATTGTTCTTGCCCGGAGAATCCCAGGGACGGGGGAACCTGGTGGGCTACCATCTATGGGGTCGCACAGAGTCGGACACGACTGAAGCAACTTAGCAGCAGCAGCAGCAGCAGCAGCAGCATTGTTATCCACAGGCAGGTTTCCCTTCATAGCACCTAGCATACTTTGTAATTGTCGATGTATTAGCATGGATTGTTGGCTTACATTGTGCCTCTCACCTAACAAAATGTAAGCTTCCTGAGGAATATAACCTGAGTTGTTCACAAATCTTATAATTGGCCCAGACTGATTGTCTAATATAATTTGTCAAATGAATGAATGGATGGATGGATGAAGTGATGTGAATATAAACTTTTTATTCCAATATAGCTGATGTAAAATATTGTATAAGTTACAAGTGTACAAGGTAGTAATTCACGATTTTTAAAAATCATACTCCATCTACACTTGTTGTAAAATATTAGCTGGATGTGAATATAATTTAAAACTCATCAGGTTTTCTTTTTCCACAAAAAACAATATGTAGTGTACAGTACTGAAAATGCCTTGTGCTCATTTGAGTAGTGCTTCCTAGTTTCAAAGCATTTTATATACAGTAATAACATTTTAGAATTCTTTAGAATCCTACGAGGTAGACATTACCTCAGCTTCACACTGGAGCCTCAGGGAGATGAAATGGTTGGCCCAAGCTGAACTAAGTGGTAGAGAGAGGTCTGGAATCCACACTTGTGTAGATTCAGTGACTCGGGCCCTCTGCCCCTGTGGCCTCAGGCATGTCACTGTGTCCACTGTGAGGTGCATTGGGAACACTGGAGGCTGGACGGTGCAGAGGCAATATCCTGATGGGAAAGGTGGGAGGCGGTAGGGCTAGAGTCTGGGAGAGAACCCTGGCCCTGGGTGGGGGGCGGGGGTTGGAGTGATGAGGCAGGGGGCTATGAGCCTCAGCTGTGGTTCTCAGGTCACCCTTTCACATGCAACCTGCAATTATTCAGCACCTCACTGTCGGTGTTACTCTGGTGGTTACACGAAACTATTGATTAATAATAATTACACAGGTGGCTCCACAGTCATCGAACACAACTGAATGGATGGAGTGTGGGCTCAGGGTCCAGACTTCTGGGTTGGGCGTCAAAGGTGTGGTCAGAAAGGCGACACAGAGAAGGCAAGGAGAGCCAACCTGTATATTTCAACACGATCACGCCGGCAAATCTATGACTATTCATCATATTGTTTTTCTTTCCTGAATATTTACAAAAATATACGCTCAAAGGGCAGAGGTGCGGTGGGGAAGGAATATGATATAAAAAGGTGAGTAACCCAATGAAGGCCTAATTCTGAAGGCAGAAAAATCCTTTTCTTGGGTCACATGATGTTAGCGCACCCTTTTCGTCATTTCCACTTTCACACTGTGTGAAAGCCTTCATCTTCTTTTCAACTCCTGTCTACAGCAGTTTTCCATAAGAAGCTTGATGACAGCTCTGTCTGTTGGGAAAACCATAACTTCATTTTTTTTCTCCTCAGAAGAAGAGAGAAAAAAATCTTAGAACGGTGATGCTTGCCACTACTTAACAAGGTGGGGCTGTGAGGCCAGTAGTGGAGAGGTCGGACATTTCTTCCCCCATAGCATCTGTAACACCAGCAGCTGCCTCTCGTCCAGTGGCCCGTGGTGTCTGATGTTGGTCGCACAGCCCCAAATCTGAGATTCACTCCAAACAACTATTTCCTAAAACAAATCAGGAGTTGAATGTTCATTGCCTTTCTTATGCTTTTTGCATTATTAAATTACAAAGATTTTGTGTTATGTTTTTGTATTACTAAAAAGAATACAGTTATTAACAATATAATTACTTGAAAGGAACACTGTAAGATTAAAACAAATCCAACAATAAACAGAGCTACCATTTTAAACACCTTGCCTATGTTACATTTTTCATCTCTCATCTCTTTTCATCTCTTTTTAACCAACAAGGAAAAGCAGATTCAGATTTACCCAGTAGGGTGTGGAGTCGGAAGTTAGGAGATTAAGTCTGTTATTAATTAGCTGTTATTAAGTCTGTTATTAATTAGTTATTAATTAGCTCTGTGGCCATGAGTAAGTGTGTTTACCTCTCTGGACTTTAATTTCCTTTCTGGAAGCAGAAATCAGTGAGTTAGACTTGTAGATGGCACAGGGACCTTCTTGTTCTAAGGGCCTTTATGTTGAATTTTTGGCTTCTCTGGTGGCTCAGACGATAAAGAATCTGCCTGTAATGTAGGAGACCTGGATTCGATCCCTGGGTCGGGAAGACCCCCCTGGAGGAGGAAATGGCAACCCCATAATTGTCTCATCATCCAACTCTCAGTATGTCACCTCTCAGAGAGATTTCACTGACCAATCCTGCTAAAATAGCTTGTCCAGCCTCTTCCACTGTTTATTACAGTCTAAACACTTGGCATGGCACACACAGTTGCTGCAGACTGGGTCCCATTTTCTCCTTCAGAATCTAGTAAATAATCAATGAATATGTGTTGATTGAATTTATTGATAAATCCAATTTGTTAAAAGTTTCTTTGGGTCTGTCATAAAAAACCCTAGAATTGTGCTGTTGAGTGTGGTAGCCAATACCCACATGTAGCTACTTAAATTTAAATGAAAAGTTCGTTTCCTTAATCTCACAGGCCACATGTCAGTACTCAATATCATATGTGGCTAGTGGCTAGTGTAATGGGCAGTGCAGAATAACACATATCCATCATTGCAGAAGGTTCTATTGGGGAGTGCTGATCTAAATCCCAGCACTTCCTCTCTAAAGTGAAAGTGAAAGTGAAGTCAAGTCGAATCGGACTCTTTGCGACCCCATGGACTGTAGCCTATCAGGCTCCTCGTCCAAGGGATTTTCCAGGCAAGAGTGCTGGAGTGGATTGCCATTTCCTTCTCCAGGGGATCTTTCTGAGCCAAGAAACGAACCCGGGTCTCCTGCATTGCAGGCAGACGCTTTACCGTCTGAGCCACCAGGGAAGCCCCACCTCTTCCTCTCTAACCCCGCCATGATTGATCACCTGAATTTCTATAACAGACTTGTAAAAGGTCTGACAATAGCCTCCTCCTGGGCTATTCCATTCTCCACCCTGCCTTCATTTCTTTAGTTCATTTATTCATGCAATGAATACTTAAGGAGGACCTTCTACATGCCAGATCTTTGCGGGAGACAAGCAGGGCATATATCAGAACTTTTCTTGCCTCAGTGAACCTCCAGGCTGGAGATAATGTGTGTATGTCATTCTCATGTTGCAAAACCAATGTTGCGTCCTCTACCAAAGTGCTTTACAGGGTTGGTTCTAGAATGCTGGACTCTGAGGGATACGGCGGACGGAGTCAGCTCTGTTCCCAGGAGAGGGTTAACCGATGGAGGTGTTCCTCTGTGTGGTGGGGGGTGGTGTGTGTGTAATAGCCGGAGGGCCCTTGGGCTGCACCAGTGCCTTCTGGCCCCTGAGCTGGAGGACAAATGGCCTCCTCATACACTGCGGCCTCAGTTCCAGTTCTCGCTCAGCGCCGCGCCTGCGTGTTCCGTTTCTCGTCCTCTGCCTCCATGCTCTAACGCTATTCCCTGGCCTCTACACCCCCTTCTCTCAGTGGTATTTTCTTCATCTTACTTTGATTGTCTTATCCTGAACTTTCATTCTTCTTTCAAAACCCACTTCAAATATCACTTTCTGCGAAGTCTTCCCTGGCAACCCCAGATAAACAAGCGGATCTTTTTCCTGTGCACACACAGCTACCTGCAATTGAGTCTAGCATAACACTCATTATGTTTACTCTTAACCATTTATTGTATATCCCTCCCTCCAGCAAACTGAAATTTTTCCAGATGAAAAACTTCTTATGCATCATCATAGCTCCAATACCCGAAATATAATAGGTCTCTAATAAATGATATCATACAGATGATTAATAAGTGATGATTGGAAAAATACATGAGTGGATAAATGTATGAATATTAGGAAAGTGCCTGGCTGTCTGAGTTCCCCAGGGAGATTGCACTGGTTCTGGAGCTTTAAAGTGAAATAAAAAGACCACAGCTATGTACTTACTCTTATCAAAGAGAAAACGCTATTTTTCTTGACATTCCTATTTTTAACCTGTTCTAAATATCCCTTCTGCTCTTTTTTACCTAGAGAAGATTTTTTTTTTTTTGATCTCACAAGCTTTCCATTGTGACTACCAAAAACTCAAGGATCAAATACTTCATTCCTAAATGCCATGCGTCCCAGGCAGCTCTTTCTTCTAACTGGGGAAGAACCTCAATACTGCCAGAGGGCTTACTTACCATTCCTCCCAGCTTTCATGTTTATGACTGCTGTCAAAACTGTTGTGCTTACACAGAAAATTTCTTCATTAAGCATTATTATACAATTTTGTGAGTGTTTTATGAACCAATATGAAGCAGGCCTAACATGTCTTAATTTTCCTCAGACTTTTAAAAACACAAATCTCGAAGCAAAGAGAATCTTCATGAAATAGTCCCACGAAGGTTCCCTTCAGGTGCCCTGGGGTAACCTTCCAGTCACCCAACTGTTATTGTTATTTCTGTGGTTTCTATGAAACCCCTCAACAAGCCACTTCAACAAAGCAAATATTAATTAACCTTCAATTAGCTCACAAACTTTCTGAAATTCAAATTGATTTTCTTGATATTTCAGGATATTTTAAGCAAGCAGATTAATCTCCCTTCATCTGCACCCCAACATGACTCTTCTGGCACCTCATCTGAGTTAAGAATCTGGGTATCTTTACCAAGTGTACTTTCGGTAAAGACATGAGTTTAAGTAAGCTCTGGGAGTTGGTGATGGACAGGGAGGCCTGGAATGCTGCAGTCCGAGGGGTCGCAAAGAGCTGAACACGACTGAGCAACTGAACTGAACTGACTGAGGGGGAAACTGGGTCTTCTTCTGATGTGCAGGGCCATGCTCAGTAAATCTTTAGTCCAGTGTTCTGTTGATGGGCAGGGCTGTGTTCCCTCCCTGTTGTTTGACCTGAGGCCAACTATGGTGGAGGTTATGAGGATAACAGTGACCTCCTTCAAAAGGCCCCATGCACCCACTGCTGCACTCAGTGCCTGCAACCCTGCAGCAGGCCGCTGCCGACCCACGCATCCCCAGAGACTCCTGGACCCTCATGGCGAGTCTGGGTCAGTCTCTTGTGGGGTCACTGCACCTTTCTCCTGGGTCCTGGTGTGCACAAGGTTCTGTTTGTGCCCTCCAAGAGTCTGTTTCCCCAGCCCTGTGTAAGTTCTGACAGCTCTATGGTAGGGTTAATGGTGACCTCCTCCAAAGGGCTTATGCAATACCCAGGTCTATGGCACCCAGAGTCCCTGCCCCTGCAGCAGCCCACTGCTAACCTGCACTTCTGCAGGAGACACTCCAACTCAGTTCTGGCTCAGTCTCTGTGGGGTCTCTGGGTCCTGGCGCACACAAAGTTTGTTTGAGCACTCTGAGTGTCTCTGGCAAGTATAGGGTTTGATTCTAAACACAATTTCACCCCTCCTACCATCTTGCTGGGGCATCTCCTTTGCCCTTGGACTTGGGGTATCTTTTTTTGGTGGAGTCCAACATTCTCCTGTTGACGGTTGTTCAGCAGTGAGCTGTAATTTTGGAGTTCTCACAGGAGAAGATGAGTGCATGTCCTTCTACCCTGCCATCTTGGAGTCATGGAATTTTTCCTAGTCACCTTAATCAGGAATACTCAGATGCAAAGCCACACCCAAGCCCTTGTTACATCTACAATTTTGGTATACAAAAGTATAATCCTTGAGGGTTTTAGATTATCTTCTGGTAAACTCCAGTTCTGATTTTAGAAATGATTCAATAATGTAAATTGCTGTGATCAAGGCTGCATAAAGGGAGTCAGGTATGTGTGTATGAGTGCTTGCATTCTCTTCTCAGGGAATCAGGGGACATTAAACCAGATCGGTAAAGGAGTTTTCGTAAAAAGATTTTAAAAAATAAAGGCTTACCAGAGACTCTGGCCTTCTCAGCTATGACTTTCAGAAGAGGAATTCTTTCCCAGATTGTAAGACCTTTGTTGACTTTTTTAACTACTAAAAGAATTGATCTTAATACGAGGGAAATGTTATGGGTTTCTTAGAACAAGGTCTTGTGTCCATACAATGGTTCTGCTTCATTATCCTGGCTTAGCCTGGAAAAGCAAAAGCTAAGAGAGATGCACTAGCCTTTCTCAAGTATAGATACAGGTTTGGTGAACATCAGACGTTTGCGTTCCATTTCATGGAAGATCAAACAAGAAAACAGAACTTAAGTTTCAACCAGGGAGAGTGTGATCTGGCTTAAGCGAGAACTTCTTGATTATTCAGCTGGTTTATGCAACTTTCCTAAAGAAGAACAGGGGATTTGACAAGTACTTACTGAGTGTCTGTTGCATCAAAGGGTTAAGTAGTGGAAGATACAAAGGAAAGAAGGGATATCCCATCTCTGCCCTTTAGGAAGTCACAGTCTAGTTGGCAAGAGAAGACAACCACTCAGAAAATGATGGTTAGTATAAAATAATAACTCAAGATATGGCCTGAGACGGTAGAGACAAGGGCCAAATGAGTAGGGGAGTTGTGTACTCTGAGTCAGCATAGGGAGAGATGCCCAAGGACTAAAGCAACTGGAAAATCTTGGTATTGAGCCTTGGAGGATGGAATGGGTTTTGAAAGGAGGAGAGAAGGAGAAGCAGGAAGGGCATTTCAAGTGTGTGTGTGTGTGCTCAATTGCTAAGTCATGTCTGACTCTTCGCAACCCCAGGGATGTAGCCCAGTCCCACTGGGATTTTCCAGGCTCCCCTGTTGATGGTATTTTCCAGGTAAAAATACTGGAGTGGGTTGCCATTTCCTCCTGCAGAGGATCTTCCTGACCCAGGGACCAAACCTGCATCTCCTGCACTGCAGGCAAATTCTTTACCACCGAGCCCCTGGGAAGCCCAGGGCATTTCAAGAGAGGTTACCAAATATCTTGAAAATAAGCTTGAAGAACAAATACATAATTTGACTTATTTATGGAGACTAGCCAAATTTAAAAGAGACAAAAAGTAGAATGACAGTTTCCAGGGAGAGGGGAAGTGGGACTTTACTCTTTAATGGGTATGGAGTTTCATCATGGAAAGACTAACTCTTTCTAGAGATAGATGATGGCAGTGGTTGCACAACAATGTGAGTGTACTTAGTGACACTAAACTGCACGCTTAAAATGATTAATTTTATGTTATATGCATTTTACCACAATTAAAAAAAAAATTGAGATAGACAATTATCTATTCCTAAAGGAGAAAGAATGGGTTTATACTGAACTTCTGGGGTCTTTTTTATAACTCTATAATAACTGTTTATGTAGCCCATGTGATAACAAGTGTAAAATTAATTAATGCATTTCAAGATTGTTTGATGCTTGTGATTGTCTTAGTCTGTTGAGGTTGCTGTGTGTGTCTATTCAGTCAGTCAGTCGTGTCTGACTCTTTGCAGCCCCATGCACTGTAGCCTGCCAGGCTCCTCTGCCCATGGAATTTTCCAGGCAAGAATACTGGAGTGGGTTACCATTTCCTACCACAGGGGATCTTTCTGACCCAGGGATCAAACCTCCGCCTCCGACACTGGCAGGCAGAGTCTTTACCATTAGCACAGGCGGTACGAGTGATGAAGAATCTGCTTGCCAATGTGGGGGACATTAGAGACGCAGGTTTGATCCCTGGGTCAGGAAGATTCCCTGGAGGAGGGCATGGCAACCCTCTCGCGTGTTCTTGCCTGGAGAATTCCCATGGACAGAGGAGTCTGGTGGGCTGCAGTCCCCGGGGTCATAACGAGTCAGACACGACTGAACTGACACACAGCGAGGAACGGTGCCGCCTTGGAAGCCCTGAGGTTGCCGTAACAGAGCACCGCAGACCGGACGGCTTACAGAAGTGCATTTCCAAGAGTTCTGGAGGCTGGAAGACTGAGGTCAGGATGCCGGCACAGTTGGGTCCTCTTCTGGTTTCAGACTTTCCCTTATATCTTCATGTGGTAGAAAGAGCAGAGAGGAAGCAAGCTCTCTTTTGACTCTCATAAAGGGCACTAATCCACTTCATGAGGGCTCCAGCCTTATGATCTCATCTAATGCTAATTACCTTTCGAAGGTTTTCAACATATGAATTTGAGGGAGACATTCAGACACAGACGTTCAGTCCATGACGGTAGTTGACTCCCTAGCAGCTTTCCCCCTCCTTCTTCCTTACACACAGACATCCACTTCCGCAGTAAAGGCCATTTACTTTCCCAGCTTTCTCATAGCTAAAGCATAGGCCTGTGACCCTATCTGCTGAAGAGGGCAGTTACTTTCACAGCTTCATCATAGGTAAAGCATAAGTATGTGACCCAAAGCATAGGCATAGGCCCTTAATACTAAGGGGAAATTTTCTATGGGGTAAAGTTTTGGAAAAATTTTCTCCCCTATTTAAGAAAGAGAGAAAGCTCAAATAGTATACACTTTCTCCCTGTCGTCCTTTGGATATTGTTGTATGAAGACAAAATGCTTAGTGCTAGATAGTCAACCTACATCCACAGGGAAAGACTAAAGAATGACTGATAGTCACTCTGGAATCCTGAATACCTTGTTACTATATTAAGTACCCTCTAAACTAGTTTTACTCCTTGTTTAAGTTACTGTTAGTTTAGCAGTTGTTTATTCGCAGCCAAGATGGTTCCAATGCACTACAGTGTTACAAAGGCAGCCTTACAACTCATTGCAGGAAATTTGTATTCAGCTGAAATGTGTTCTTTTCTTTCCTTAATGTGTTTATTATCAGTTTCTTCTATTACATGACAGGCAAAATAAAGAACAAAAAGAGCAGGACAAAAAGATTAGCTAGTGCTGGGTTTGGAAGGGCACAGGACAATCAGCAAATAAGCTGGCAGTAAACAAAGTAAATAGCCAGTGTTTTGCCATGCACTGGAAAGAATCTCATTTTCCTTTGTAACTGAGAAAGGTTGTATTTAAAGGGAACATTGGATAAAAGTATAAACAAAGACTAAGGACTCTGAAAATGGTAAGGGTCTAGAAACAAGAAAGCAATACCCAGTGGAGACCAGAGCAGGGCATTAACAGTGCAGCCTAAGACGTGGGTCCGTGGAGTCCAGAAGACAAACCCAAGGTTTACATCACACCTGTTTTCTCTCAGTTCAGATCTATATGTTTCAGAAATTCTCGACTAAACTTTTTGCTTTTCCTAGTAAGACTCAGGTTAAAGCACCCCTCAACATGGTACTCTTGCCTGGAAAATCCCATGAACGGAGGAGCCTGGTAGGCTGCAGTCCATGGGGTCACGAAGAGTCGGACACGACTGAGCAACTTCACTTTCACTTTTTCACTTTCATGCATTGGAGAAGGAAATGGCAACCCACTCCAGTGTTCTTGCCTGGAGAATCCCAGGGACAGGGGAGCCTGCTGGGCTGCGGTCTTTGGGGTCCCACAGAGTCAGACCCAACTGAAGCAACTTAGCAGCAGCAGCAGCAGCAACATATTGCTACAGATAGATACAAAGTCTCTGTGTGTCTGCTTTGATTTGAAATAAAAATCCTGGCATTCTTTTGTCAGATTTTTTTAATAGCATGAACACCTCTCTGGTGGTATTGCAGTTTAGATATTTATTAAGACTTTTATTAGCTGGTGGTGTGATAGCTCCTTCCAAAGCTGATTAAACAGGCACAGCCAAGGAAGGGAGGATGGCTCCATCTGTTCATTAAAGATGCTGGCAGTCCAGAGCGAGAGGTCCAGAAATGGGGCAATCTGTCACATCCCAGTAATGAACATCCTGTGGTGCTTTTCACAGGGAAAGATGCTTGCTCCTTAGAAGGAAAGTTATGACCAACCTAGACAGCATATTAAAAAGCAGAGACATCACTTTCCTAACAAAGGTCCGTATAGTCAAGCTGTGGTTTTTCCATGGCTTGTAAGAGTTGGACCATAAAGAAAGCTAAACACTGAAGAATTGATGCTTTCAAATTGTGGTGCTGGAGAAAACTCTTGAGAGTCCCTTGGACTGCAAGGAGATCTAACCAAGTCAATCCTAAAGGAAATCAACCCTGACTATTCACTGGAAGGACTGATGCTGAAGATGAAGCTCCAATACTTTGGCCACCTAATGTGAAGAGCTGATTCATTAGAAAAGACTCTGACGCTGGGAAAGATTGAGGGCAGGAGGAGAAGGGATTGACAGAGGATGAGATGGTTGGATGGCATCTCTGACTTGATAGACATGAATTTGAGCAAACTCCAGGAGATAGTGAAGGACAGAGAAATAGTGTGGTGCAGTCCATAGGGTTGCAAAGAATCGGACACAACTTACTTGCTGAACAGCAGCAACAGCAAGCTGCTGCACTGGGCAGTTTTCCCCTGAGAATAAGACCCTCCACCTGAGGCAACTAGAATTAAATCGCTTACTTCTCCAGAAAAGTGCATTCTTTGACATGGTCTACTTCCTTTCCCATTGTTCACACACTAGGTTTTTTAAAAAGAGGAACTTGAGTTCCCTGAAAGGAAGCTGAACATAATGTTTACAAAGGACTTTGTTACACACACACACACACACACACAACTCAGAGCTGTGAACAAATGCTGCAAATGTCCTCATAAAACTTTAGCAGCCCATGTGAAGTATGGCTGATCTAACTCATCAGGGATTAGCAAGCTTTCCCACAAGGCCCAGCTTGCTTTAGGGCTAAAAATGGAATTAGAAACTCCAACTCATGTCATCTGATTGTGATCTCGGGCAGAGTCTTTGGCCTATTCTCTCAGCATTCAGAGAACGTGGTATTTATTATTCCCCTGATAGCACACAAGCTCTCCATGAGTCCCATTGGAGATGTAAGTGTTTTGCCTTTGGTGAAAATGAATGTCCATGGAAAACGTGACACCAATGCTACCTTTAGGGTCTCAAATGAATCAGGTTTTATACCAGAAAGACTTTTCTCATTAAGACTGTACTCATTTGTGGAAATGGCTCTCAAAGGGCTTGTGGGACTTCCCATTGGTCCTCTAGGGCCTGACTGCCCCACTTCTGCCCCTTCAACCTGGTCTGTTTTACTTAAGTTTAAAAGGTAGAAAAATACAGAGCAGTGGGAAGAGTATGGTCAGGGAGTCAGATCTGTGATTAAGTTTTAAGCCTGCTGCTCCCTCACTGTGTGATACTGGACACATTAATTTCTCTGAGCATCTACTTTACAGGGTTGATGTGAGCCAACATATGTTAAGTACCTAAGAAAACACAAAGGATCAGGTTGTTAAACTCGTAAAAAAATAGATCTTACTGCATCTCAAGCTTTCCCAATAACATCGATGAAACGAGTCATTGCAAGATTCAGGTAAAGCAATGAGTGATCTGAAGGCTAAAGTAGTCCTCCAGGCCCTTTTTTGACACATCAAGATATTCTCTTACCCAGATGAACACAGAAAACCTTTGAGCTATATGTGTGGCCACATTACCTATACAGAAAAGAGTCATTGGGAAGTACCTTCATATTTATACTCAGATAGTTACCTAACTTACTTTTTCCCAGATGCCATGCTCAAAGCATCCTTAGATTCTAGATTTGTAACAAATGAGCAACCCAGACAGATCAGGTTTCTCCTTATAAGAGCATGTCATAGACAAGGACCCTGCAGCTAGCAAATATGATTAACTTTGTTTACTCGGATGTCTACCATTAACATGTTCACATGAAGATTTGATTGAGTTACCTTTCCCATGTGTTTCTCCCTGGTAAAGAAAGAGGATGGCTTGTAGGCCTGTTGTTAAACATATCCATCCTAGCACCTAACCCAGACTAGGACTTGACAGAAGCTCTTATCACGTTATGAAAAATCCTAACTACAATACAGCTGTGCTTACTGTACTTCTATTTCTTCCTGACTTTCCAGGCCTTGCCTAATTCAGCCTCTCTCTTTCATCTAGGCCTCACCTGCCCAATTGTGTGCAATTCTCATCTTAGCCTTTCGCCCCTAATTCCTGTCTACTGTGATACCCCTCTTTCAAGGACAGGTAAGAGCACCTTTCTCCTGAATATATTCGTGCCTACTTTTGCCCGCTGATCTCATCCTTTCTATCATCTATAATCCATTATCTAATACTGAGTCTAGAGTATCTTACATCATTCTGTTTCTTACTTTTGTACGCATGACAGTTTTCTTTCTCTAAATAGATTATAAATCCTAGGGGAACTGAGAACTCTGACTAACTTGCTCTGAGTCACTTTTACCAGGAAACATCGTTTGATCCACCTCCCCAACAGATGTGGTCCCACTGGTATTGACCCGTTTAGCACCCAACTTCCCATACTGTGATGTTATCTTAATTTCTTGTAATTCTTGATTTAACTGCTGTCTCTGTTTAAGGGTCACAAGCTACACGAAAACAGGGTCATGTCCCTCTTGTTCACTCTTATAAATCTAGTGCCTGATGCATCACCTGGCAAGGAGTAGGTAATTAATACATATTTGTTGAAGCCCTAGGCTTCCTAGTGGTAAAGATAGGTGGATCAAGGAAGCCTGATAATGTATACAATGAACATATTGAGCATCTACTCTGGGTACTCAGGGTACAGCGATGAGTAAGACATGACTTCAGTCATCTGATGTCTAGTCTGAGCAAGTTTGAGTCAATTTCCTTACCACCACAATCTGGGTCTATAGATATGTTTTTTAAAAAGGTAAGCAGATAAAGTCAAAATCAAACTTTATTAGTTAAGCCCAATGAGTTAATGGGAGAAAATTAGGGGATGTAGCTAGAAAGTAAGAGAATGTAGCTAGAAAACTCCAGAGGGGTTGTGGGTGTTCTCAGGAAGACCTCCTGCTTCCCCTGCCTCTCCTTCTGCTCCAAATGGCCACTGTACAGGTTTCACCACTGGCCTCGATTCATGTGAAAAGCTTACAGCAATCCTCAAATTGTGCTTTAGACTTGCATACAGGTATATGCTAGGGCACCTTTCTGGATACCTTTTTTTAGAATGATACAACCTGAATAGAATTCCAACTCATTTATAACAGGGGGCTTCCCTGGTGGCTCAGATGGTAAAGAATCTGCCTGCAATGCGGGAGACATGGGTTTGCTCCCTGGGTTAGGACGATCCCCTGGAGGAGGGCAGGGCAACTCACTCCAGTATTCTTGCCTGGAGAATTCTTATAGACAGAGGAGCCTGATGGGCTATGGTCCACGGGGTCGCAAACAGTCTGATACAACTGGGCAGCTAAGCACAACACATAACAGATTTTGGCCACCAACGTGTTTAATTAACTATCGTGTTCAAGCTATATAATAATTCATGCTTAATTTTATCCATCTTAATACCACCCTATGTAGTAAAAGACATCATATTATCATTGCTTTTCTTAAAATCAACAAAATTTCACAGGTTTTGTACAGGGCAAATTCATTCCTGCATATTCTGAGAAATAAGGGAATCAATGAATTGGGCGGTTATTCACTGTATCTTATGAAACCTAAACAAAGATTCCGATGGACCAATCTCAGCTCCTCCTGGGAAGAGGAGTTGGGATTATCAAATGGAGACAGATAGATCCATTTATACATAATATTTTCCCAAGTATATAAGGTGATTCCTGTCCTCCCTCCCTCTTTCCTTCCTTCCATTCAGTGCCAGATGATCACACAGTGCTGCTCCATGTGAGAAAGTTTCCTCCACTCAGGCTTTCACCAAGTGAGGCTACTTCTTGGTACCCAAGCTTAAACTGTCTGCAACCTACACCAACATCTTTAGCTGCCTTTGGCCATACATCAAAAAGACTGATTCTTTCAAAAGCAATCAGCTGGCTGCTTCTTTTTCCCCATTACATTTTCCTTCCTGCTAAGGGGCTTCTCTTCTTTTTTCCCTCCTGGAAGGTCACCTCTGTATCCCTTGGTACTCCCTTCAAAGCCTTTCTCCATGCTCTGTCCTCCTCCGCAGCCATATGTTAGTGACTATTTCTCTGCTCTCCCACTAAACTGGAGCCCTTTGAAGGCAGGGTCTATATCTCATTTGCCTTAGCATCCCCACTGACTTCAAGAGGGCTTGGTGCATGAGTGAGTATTGAGTAAATGTTTGTATTTAATGATATTGAATCAGAGAACAAATCCTTAGCATATGGGAGTTACAAAAAGAAATAAGCTTAGTGATTCATGTTGGAACATTTCATCCATCTGTGACAGAGGAATAAAGGGATCCTATAGGCTACAACATCCTTCCCTGTGAGGCCAGGATCAGTGGAGAGGCAGCAACAGGAAAGAAAAATAGAAATTTGAGCTGTACCTTATGTAGGCTTGGGGGAACACTGGGAAATTCTGATTTAAAAACAAATTTTAGAAAGGAACAGAAAAAAAGAACTTCTTTAACTGGTTTCAATTAAGCCAGTGTAATCCCCTTCCCATTTATCAGGACTCAGCACATTTTCTTCTCTTTCCACCCCACTTAGAACTCTGACCAATGACTCTGATCTCAGATGGTTCTTTTTTCCCACATAGATTTTAGTACCATCTCTAATGCATTCATTTGGGTTAAAAATGAAGACAAAAAGAACTGCAGTTTCTTAAGAAACTTCTTAGGGGATTCCCAGGTGGTGCTAGTGGTAAAGAACCCACCTGCAAATGCAGGAGATGCAGGTGGGTGGGGAAGATCCCCGGAGGAGGTCACGGCAACCCACTCTAGTATTCTTGCCTGGAGAATCTGGTGGACAGAGGAGCCTGGCAGGTTACAGTCCATAGGCCCTGTTGAAGTCAATGAGGCTGCTGAGGGAAAAGAGATATAGACCCTGCCTTCAAAGGGCTCCAGTTTAGTGGGAGAGCAGAGAAATTGTCACTAACACAGGGCTGCAGAGGAGGGCATGGCAACACAATCCAGTATCCTTGCCTGGAGAATCCCATAGAGAGAGGATCCTGGTGGGCTGCAGTCCACAGGGTCGCACAGTTGGACATGACTGAAGCGAGTTAGCACACATACACGCAAGAAGCCTCTTCTGCCCCCTCAGCGTTCTGTCCAGTGGAGGTCCAAAGCCCAGAAGTCTACTTGAAAGGGTCTGATGGAGGTGTCCTGAGGAATGTAAACAGCTTCATGAAACCAGAACCTCGGAATCTGGGGGAGAGAATGGAGTTTTGGGAGGTCCCTCTCCCTGATGTGTCCATGAGTCAGAGTTAACTATACTTCTTCTAAAAGAGCTGGAACAGCCATTAGTCAAGGCCAACTGAAGGGAAAATCTGTCTTGTACTGTAAGCTCAACCTTGCAGTTCCTAAAATGGGCCACTCTGGCCCACTCCCAGACTGCACAGTCTAAACTACAGATAGAGGGGAACAAATACGATTATCATATTTCATTAGGGCTCCCCTGCGCACAGTCCTGGCCTCAGGCGCCCAGCCATCTAAGACATCCTATTCGCTCATCCTCGATGCAAACATTGGCCTGATGGATAAGTAGTTGGCATCAGCACGTTAAGTTCCTCAGAGGAAAGACACAATCATGTTATTTGACACAAATCATTATGACTGAGACACAAAAATAGGATTGGAAAATTTCAGTGAGCGTGGTTTGCCTTCTTTCTGATGTCCTCAATCTCTCATCAGAAGCTTAAAGTGAATTTGTGACTGTTTGGTGCAGGGTTTCTAGAATTATCTTTCTCTCCTAGAAAGGTGGGTATTTTATTACAAGCAATAATAATAGCAATTGCTACACTTAATGAATCTCCACCTGTGTCAGCTACTGTAGCAAAGCCCTTGATATGAATCACCTCTGTATTTGTTTTCTAGAGCATTCATAACAAAATCTAGAGCCTGGGGAGCTTACACAACAGAAATTAATCTTCTCACAGTTCTGAAAGCTCAGAGCCCAAGATCAAGGTGCCAGAAAATTTGGCTTTTGCTGAGGCCTCTCCTCCTGGCTCGCAGAGGGTACTTTTTCACTGTGTTCTCGCATACCTTTTCTTCCAGGCACACAAGATGAGAGAGAGAGTGAAAGATCTCTGGTGTCTCCTCCTCCTCTGATCAGGACATTAGTCCTATTGAATTAAGGCCTCACTCTATGACCTCACCTTAACCTGATTACCTCCTTATGGGGCCTCCAACTCCAAATACAGACACACTGGGGACTAGAGCTTCAACACGTGAACTTTGCTAGAACACAATTCAGTTCATCGCAACCTCACTGAGTCCCCACCACAAGTTCAGGGCAGTCTCTACATTTTGCTGCTGAATAAACTGAGGGTAAAATAATTTGTCCAAAATTTCACTGCCAGCAAGTTGTTGGTGTTGCTCTTTTAATAGAAGGAGAAGTGGAAACACAGGGAGCTCGTGGGTATGAACATAGGGTAGCTAGTAGAAACGTCAGAGAGGAACTGGCAGCTGGCAACAAGAGCAGAGCACTGAATTCACTGAATATAGGGAGAGCAAGAAGCTAGGCCAAAGACCAGACATGCCCTCCTGTGCTGCAGAGCCTGAAGAAGAGGTTAGAATTTTGTGTCCAGCAGATCGCTGCCTGAAAGGAGAATGTAAAGTATGTGAAAAGTCTGGTGGTTCAACTACATGAACACAAAAGACCCGGAGAGTCCACACTGGGGTATACTCCAAAGCACTGCTTTCCCCTGCACTCATGGGGGTGTCCAGGTACAGAGAGGAAAGAAGAAACTATATTTCAAAATGAAATATTTCTTAAAAAAAGAAAGATGAGTTCGTTTAGATGAGTCACTGGTCACTGTGCTGAGCTCTGAATATAAAGACCAGAAGAGGTGGTCACTATCATCCAAGAGCTCAGAGTCCAGCAGCAGTGAAGGGAGTCTTCTTTTCCCAACCCTGATCTGGATAAAACTGGGAAACAGGAAATGTCTCTTTGGGTCGAATCCTTTCTTTTTTTAAATTTTTAAATAAAAAAAGATTTTGTGTGTGTGTGAGGACCATTTTTAAAGTCTTTATTGAATTAGTTACAATATTGCTTCTGTTATTTTATGGTTTTTGGGTTTTTTTTTGGCCATGAGGCATGTGGGTTCTTGGTTCCCTGACCAGGGATCAAACCTGTACCCCCTGCACTGGAAGGTGAAGTCTTAAACACTGGACCCTTTTCTTCTCTAAGACACCCTTGTGAGTTCCCATTGGTGCCACTCTCCCCAGAGGCTGCCTCCTCCGTGTCCACCTCCAGTCCGGCAGCTGGCACCCCAGAATATCCAGGGTCTTCAGTGGCGGTGACTCACCCCTCATTATTCTTCCCTGATCCTCACCTCATCCAGAAATTTCTTGATATTTCTTCCATTAAAACATCTCTGTTCCGAGTCCCTTTCCCTTGGGTTCTGGCTAGGAAAGGAAAGGTCACAGTGCGATTTTTCCTTCTCCTGAGTAATGTCCTGACATATTATTGGCGGTCTCTGGAGACTGGTGACTACGGCACGGATTTCAGGCCCCGCAGCAGGCAGTATGGGGGGAATGTTCTTGAGGGTGGGTGAGTCTGTCAATGGCTATCAGACCGACAGTGAGTGAGACATCATCCATCCTGGGCTTTTCACAGATGAGGCTATTCCTGCTCCTGCGCAGAACTGGGCGAAAGGTGTGTGCCAGCCCCTGTCAGTGCTCCATTCCTATGTCCTGGACCTCATGTTCCAGAATGAGGGAGGCCATGCTGCTTCTGGCTGCGGGCCAAGGACATCCCTGGGAGTCACCCTCCCCCGTGGCTCTCCAGGGATGGAGTATAAATACC
This sequence comes from Redunca redunca, assembly GCA_006410935.1. Taxonomy (NCBI): domain Eukaryota; kingdom Metazoa; phylum Chordata; class Mammalia; order Artiodactyla; family Bovidae; genus Redunca; species Redunca redunca. The sequence continues at coordinate 152,446 of SJYQ01020784.1, forward strand.
TCAGCTCCCTCAGCCCTTGGGTAGGAGCAGTCTGAGGCATGGGTTTTATCCTGTGACCTCACATTTCCCTGTGGATTTTCAGTGACTCACAGTGGAAAATGGATAATAATGTACCTCTTATTGGCTGCTTCCCCTTCCCTTCTTCACTACCAAATGGCAAACGATGTTTCCTGTGCTTCACAAATCAACCACTTGCACTGAAATCCTTTTCTCAGTGTCAGCTTCTGGAAGACCCAAAAGGAGATGGTGTCCCATCATGAAATGGCTGGACAGCGTGCGGGCTGCACTCTCTCATCATGCCACGTCTTTGGCAGCCCCCTGTGGGGAGCCTGGCCAGCACCCTACTCTTCCCTCCTCTGCACGGCCATGGGAAGAGGTTGGGGAGCCCACATCAGAGCCAGTCTCCCTGGGAAGATGTTTGTAAAGGGTAGCCCCAGCTGATGGTGTTTTCTAACTTCTCTGAGTAGAATCTTATTTGGAAATAATTCTGCCAAAGCCAGTACTAGAAAGTGAAGTGAAAGTGAAAGTCACTCAGTCATGTCCAACTCTTTGCAACCCCATGAACTTATACAGTTCATGGAATTCTCCAGGCCAGAATACTGGAGTGGGTAGCCTTTCCCTTCTCCAGGGGATCTTCCCAACCCAGGAATCAAACCCAGGTCTCTTGCATTACAGGAAGATTCTTTACCAACTGAGCTATCAGGAAAGCCCAAGACACTGGGAATAAATCTGTTTCAGAAGGATGCATGGGATCTGATGTTGGAAATGTCTTATCTGGATTGATTCTAAGTCTACCACGTGTGAGCTAGCTAGCTACTTAATGTTTTTGTGCCCTATTTTCCTCAACTATAAAATGAGATNATAAGTGCTCTGTGCAGGCAGCCAAAGAGGCAATAAAAACAAGCTAAAAGGGTACTAGGCTCATGCCAGGAAACACTAAGAACTTGCAAGGTCTTATTCTTTGCCCAAAGATAATTATTTTTTAAAAAAACAAGAGACAATAAAAACAAGCAACCTCTGCAAACTCACAGTGCTTTACAGTCTGGAACGCCTCATAGACTCAGGGCAGCTGAGGACTCAGGAGGGTAAGCAGGGTCTTCGTCTCTCTTTACAGAATTGAGTCCCTAAGGAGGGAACCTCAGCAGGTCTCAGCCTCAACTACTTGTGAAGTCAGGGAAAAATTCAATAGGGAAGTCATGGCCCTGGGTATCAGCTGCAACTCCACAGACCAAACCTGAACTCTGGTATTTCAAAAAGGGAAAGAAGAGGATGAAAGACGACTGAAGTTCATTCATTCATGGGTCTGAGGGCTTGAAGGGTAACCAAGGTCCAAGCTTCCCAGCCCCCTTGAGAGCCCCTTCTCTCAGAGAATCCCTTCCCCCAGAAGGTTGTAATTCCTCCATTATTTATGCATGCATGCTAAATTGCTTCAGTCGTGTCTCTTTACAATGCCACGGATGGTACAGCCCACCAAGCTCCTCTGTCCATGGCAATCTCCAAGCAAGAACACTGGAGTGGTCTGCCATACTCTTCTCCAAGGAATCTTCCCAATCCATGGATCGAACCCACATCGCTCATGTCTCCTGCATTGGCAGGTGGGTTCTTTATCTCTAGCATCATGTGGGAAGCCCCATTATTCATAGCCATAGATACTCCAATGATTAACTGTGAGAAGACTCTTGAGAGTCCCTTGGACTGCAAGGAGATCTAACCAGTCCATTCTGAAGGAGATCAGCCCTGGGATTTCTTTGGAAGGAATGATGCTGAAGCTGAAACTCTAGTACTCTGGCCACCTCATGTGAAGAGTTGACTCACTGGAAAAGACTCTGATGCTGGGAGGGATTGGGGGCAGGAGAAGAAGGGGACGACAGAGGATGAGATGGCTGGATGGCATCACGGACTCGATGGACATGAGTCTGAGTGAACTCCAGGAGTTGGTGATGGACAGGGAGGCCTGGCGTGTTGCGATTCAGGGGGTCGCAAAGAGTCAGACACAACTGAGCGACTGAACTGAACTGAACTGATCCTTTTTAATAAACTGCATGCTCTTTGAGGGTAAATAACAGTTCCTAGTTATTTTGTTGGAGAAGGAAATGGCAACCCACTCCAGTGTTCTTGCCTGGAGAATCCCAGGGACAGGGAGTCTGGTGGGCTGCCGTCTATGGGGTCACACAGAGTTGGACACTACCGAAGTGACTCAGCAACAGTTATTTTGTAGCCTCTATAGAAGTTAGCATGGTGGAGAGGTCTGACAGAATGTGGTCCACTGGAGAAGGGAATGGCAAACCACTTCAGTATTCTTGCCTTGAGAATCTCATGAACAGTATGAAAAGGCAAAATGATAGGATACTGAAAGAGGAACTCCCCAGGTCAGTAGGTGCCCAATATGCTACTGGAGATCAGTGGAGAAATAACTCCAGAAAGAAGGAAGGGATGGAGCCAAAGTAAAAACAACACTCAGTTGTGAATTGTACTGGTGATAGAAACAAGGTTCAATGCTATAAAGAGCAATATTGCATAGGAACCTGGAATGTTAGATCCATGAATCAAGGCAAATTGGAAGTGGTCAAACAGGAGATGGCAAGAGTGAACATTGACATTCTAGGAATCAGCAAACTAAGATGGACTGGAATGGGTGAATCTAACTCAGATGACCAATATATCTACTGCTGTGGAGAGGAATCCCTTAGAAGAAATGGAGTAGCCACCATGGTCAACAAAAGAGTCCAAAATGCAGTACTTGGATGCCATCTCAAAAACAACAGAATGATCTCTGTTCGTTTCCAAGGCCAAACCATTCAATATCACAGTGATCCAAGTCTATGTCCTGACCAGTAACGCTGAAGAAGCTGAAGTTGAACAGTTCTATGAAGACCTACAAGACCTTCTAAAACTAACACCCAAAAAAGATGTCCTTTTCATTATAGGGGACTGGAATGAAAAAGTAGGAAGTCAAGAAACACCTGGAGTAACAGGCAAATTTGGCCTGGAGTACAGAATGAAGCAGGTCAAAACTAATAGAGTTCTGCCAAGAGAACGCACTGGTCATAGCAAACACCCTCTTGCAACAACACAAGAGAAGACCCTACACATGGACATCACCAGATGGTCAACACTGAAATCAGACTGATTATATTCTTTGCAGTCAAAGATGGAGAAGCTCTAAACAGTCAGCAAAAACAAGACCAGGAGCTGACTGTGGCTTGGACCATGAACTCCGTATTGTCAAATTAAGACTGAAATTGAAGACAGTGGGGAAAACCACTAGACCATTCAGGTATGACCTAAATCAAATCCCTTATGACTATACAGTAGTAGTGAGAAATAGATTTAAGGGACTAGATCTGATAAACAGAGTGCCTGATGAACTATGGATGGAGGTATGTGACATTGTACAAGAGACTATGATCAAGACCATCCCCAAGGAAAAAAAATGCAAAAAAGCAAAATGGCTGTCTGAAGAGGCCTTACAAATTGATGTTAAAAGAAGAGAGGTGAAAAGAAAAGGAGAAAAGGAAAAATATACTCAATTGAATGCAGAGTTCCAAAGAAAGCCAAGGAGAGATAAGAAAGCCTTCCTCAGTGATCAATACAAAGAAATAGAGGAAAACAATAGAATGGGAAAGACTAGAGATCTATTCAAGAAAATTAGAGACATTAAGGGAACATTTCATGCAAAGATGGGCTCAATAAAGGACAGAAATTGTAGGGACCTAACAGAAGCAGAAGATATTAAGAAGAGGTGGCAAGAATACACAGAGAAGCGTACAAAAAAGATCCTCATGACCCAGATAATCACGATGGTGTGATTTACTCACCTAGAGCCAGACATCCTGGAATGTAAAGTCAAGTGGGCCTTAGGAAGCATCACTATGAACAAAGCTAGTGGGGGTGATGAAATTCCAGTTGAGCTATTTCAAATCCTGAAAGATGATGCTGTGAAAGTGCTGCACTCAATATGCCAGCAAATTTGGAAAACTCAGCAGTGGCCATGGGACTGGGAAAGGTCAGTTTTCATTCCAATCCCCAAAAAAGGCAATGCCAAAGAACGCTCAAACTACTGCACAACTGCACTCATCTCACACGCTGGTAAAGTAATGCTCAAAATTCTCCAAGCCAGGCTTCAGCAATACATGAACCGTGAACTTCCAGATGTTCAAGCTGGTTTTAGAAAAGGCAGAGGAACCAGAGATCAAATTGCCAACATCCGCTGGATCATGGAAAAAACAAAAGAATTCCAGAAAAACATCTATTTTTGCTTTATTGACTATGCCAAAGCCTTTGACTGTGTGGATCGCAATAAACTGTGGAAAATTCTGAAAGAGATGGGAATACCAGACCACCGGACCTGCCTCTTGAGAAATCTGTATGCAGGCCAGGAAGCAACAGTTAGAACTGGACATGGAACAACAGACTGGTTCCAAATAAGAAAAGGAGTACATCAGGGCTGTATATTGTCACCCTGCTTATTTAACTTCTATGCAGAGTACATCATGAGAAACACTGGGCTGGAGGAAGCACAAGCTGGAATCAAGATTGCTGGGAGAAATTTCTATAACCTCAGATATGCAGATGACACCACCCTTATGGCAGAAAGTGAAGAGGAACTAAAAAGCCTCTTGATGAAAGTGAAAGAGGAGAGTGAAGAAGTTGGCTTAAAGCTCAATATTCAGAAAACGAAGATCATGGCATCCAGTCCCATCACTTGATGGCAAATAGATGGGGAAACAGTGGAA
>SJYQ01020784.1:160309-215903 GCA_006410935.1 Redunca redunca
AGAATGGACTGGTTGGATCTCCTTGCAGTCCAAGGGACTCTCAAGAGTCTTCTCCAACACCACAGTTCAAACGCATCAATTCTTCAGTGTTCAGCTTTCTTCACAGTCCAACTCTTACATCCATACATGACCACTGGAAAAACCATAGCCTTGACTAGATGGACTTTTGTTGGCAAAGTGATGTCTCTGCTTTTCAATATGCTGTCTACGTTGGTCATAACTTTTCCTCCAAGGAGTAAGCGTCTTTTAATTTCATGGCTGCAATCACTATCTGCAGTGATTTTGGAGCCAAAAAACATAAAGTCTGACACTGTTTCCACTGTTTCCCCATCTATTTCCCATGAAGTGATGGGACCGGATGCCATGATCTTCATTTTCTGAATGTTGAGCTTTAAGCCAACTTCACTCTCTTTCACTTTCATCAAGAGGCTTTTTAGTTCCTCTTCACTTTCTGCCATAAGGGTGGTGTCATCTGCATATCTGAGGTTATTGATATTTCTCCCAGCAATCTTGACCCCAGCTTGTGCTTCTTCCAGCCCAGCGTTTCTCATGATGTACTCTGCATAGAAGTTAAATAAGCAGGGTAACAATATACAGCCTTGACATACTCCTTTTATTTGGAACCAGTCTGTTGTTCCATGTCCAGATCTAACTGTTGCTTCCTGACCTGCATACAGGTTTCCCAAGAGGCAGGTCAGGTGGTCTGGTATTCCCATCTCTTTCAGAATTTTCCACAGTTTATTGTGATCCACACAGTCAAAGGCTGAGAGGAGCAACCCCACGTCCAAGGAGTGGTGGCTGCGTGGGTGCAGGAGGGCCGAGAGGAGCTATTCCACGTTCAAGGTCAGGAGGGGCAGCCCTGAGGAGATACCCCTTGTCCAAGGTGAGGAGCAGCGGCTGTGCTTTGCTGGAGCAGCTGTGAAGAGATACCCCACGTCCAAGGTAAAAGAAACCCAAGTAAGACGGTAGGTGTTGCAAGAGGGCATCAAAGGGCAGACACACTGAAACCATAAATATGTATACCAATCTCTAAACCTTAGTGACTACATATATGTGTATATATATATATATATGTATATGTATGTATACACATACTGGGATTCAGAGATGTTAAATAACTTTAACCTAAGTGGCAGGTCAAGATTTGAACCAAGATTTGTATGACACTCAAGCCGCTTTCTCTTTTGTACCATGGAGCAAGAAATAACCTGCTTTCAGACTGGTGGGTGGGAAAGATTAGGGACAATGACTCAAACTATATTCTTGAAAAATAAGTATCTGACAAGTCAGAGATGTATTCAGGCTGGAGAATGAATGTCCTGCTTGTAGCAATGATACGTACAAAGGCATTGAGGCCTGAATGAGCACAGGAAGCCTAAGAAAGACTTATTTTAGAAATAATTATGATGTTTAGATAGTATTTATCCAAGAGTTTTAGGATTACCAAAATCAATTCCTAAATCTCAGCTGTCTTTCTCCAAAACATCCCTGAAGGAGCTGTGTACCTACCGAACAATGGTAAAAGAAAGCAAAGTAAGGGTTCCGGTCTCAGCTAAATCTAGGCTCTTACCCCAATGCAGGGCCTCTGTAAGCTGGGCTGGGGCACCTGCGTGAGTCTGAAGGCTTAGAAAGGGAACACTTTTTCTCGCCAAAAGTCCAAAGTCAACTTCAAGATTCCCCCACACCTCACCTGTCATAACGGCTTCCCAGGTGGTGCTAGTGGTAAAGAACCCACCTGCCAATGCAGGAGATGCAAGAGATGCGGGTTCAACCCCTGGGTCAGGAAGATCCTCTGGAGGGGAAAAATGGCAACTCACTCTAGTATTCTTGCCTGGAAAATTCCTTGGACAGAGGAGCCTGGCAGGCTACAGTACATAGGGTCGTAAAGAGTCAGACATGATTGAAGCAACTGAACACGCACGCACGCACGTGCCATAAATAAAGACAAAAACCCAAACAGATGAAGCTTCACGATGCAGGATATGAGCAAAAGGTTAGCTGGATGTGTCCTAAGCTGGAAGGCCCCGAGTTTCCCCTCCTTCAGGCCACACGGAAGCAGAAAGGAGAGCTAGATTTAACAACAGCTTCTGCAGCACAGGTGAAGAGGTACAGGAGAGCACCAGAGATGCAATCGTTATTCAAGACCTTTGCTTCAAGTCAACTGTATGGAGGTGTAATTTACATAAAATAATACATACCTCTTTGAAGTGCAAGTGTGGTGAGTCTTGAAATTATAATCATACATGTAACCACTGCAAATATCAAGATATAATCCCTCCCTCTTGACAGTTCCTTCATACTCTTTTGTATTCCATGCCCCCTATCAGAAGCACCGGGCTTCCCTGGTGGCTCAGATAGTAAAGAATCCACCTGCAATATGGGAGACCTGGGTTCGATCCCTGGGTTGGGAAGATCCCCTGGAGAAGGGAACGGCTACCCACTCCAGTATCATGGCCTGGAGAATTCCACGGACAGAGGAGCCTGGCAGTCTACAATTCATGGAGTTGCAAAGAGCCGGTCATGACTGAGTGACTTTCACTTTCACTTTCCACTACCAGAAGCCCCAAGCAACCACTGGTTGGTTTTCTGTCCCTATACATTAGATTTGCCTCTTCTAGAGTTTCACAGGAATTGAATCCTATAGTATGAACTCTTTGGACTCTGACTTCTCTTGTTGAACACAATGTTTTATGAATCATGAAAGTGTTAGCTGCTCAGTCATATCTGACTCTTTTGCGATCCCATGAACTGTAACCCACCAGACTCTTCTGTCCATGGAATTCTCCAGGAAAGAATACTGGAGTGGGTTGCCATGCCCTTCTCCAGGCAACCTTCCTGACACAAGGATTGAATCTGGGTCTCCTGTATTGGCAGAAAATATCGGTACCATTTGAGCCACCAGGGAAGCCTACATGTATATATGTGTATCAGTAGTTTGTTCCTTTTTGATGCTGAGTATCCATCCAGTCTCCTACTGATGGACATTTAAACTGTTTCCAGTTTTGGCTTATGAATAAAGCTTCTATGAACATTTATATGCAATTCTTCATGTGGACCTTGTCCATAATCCTTTAATGAACAGTCCGTGATCTTTTAATGTACCTACTGGCAAACATGGTCCAGTGTCCTAGAATCTGTAGCAACTCTGCCCCGAAGGATAAGAAAGAAAGAAGGGGAATGCAGAATATGATGAGAAAACTGTGCTTCTCGTCTATAAATCTAAGACACATGGCTCCATAATATGCACGGGTAATGCATATTACACTCATTTTATCCCAAGTATTTCTCTATTTTCCCTCATTAGTTTTCTTCCTGTATTTTCTCTTACCTCATTCCTCATTCAATTTAAACTTATATATATTTAGAGCCTTGAGCACTGGAAGAGTGTTTTTTCATCATGAGAATTACTACCTTCACGAAATGACTTTGATGTTTTATTCTGCTGTTAATACAGGGTCTACTTTAAATAATCTGTGAGGTTATTAGAAGAGTCATCACCAAGATGTGGCCAAGTGCATCTTGGCTATTTCTTTCCCACCTCAATTGTGAGGCCCGAATCTGCCAGAGGAATATGCTGTTTTCTGTGTGGTCTGTTGTTTTAGGTCCCTGAGAGCCTGGAGCGTTTCAGTACCTTACACCGTTCTGTTCAGTTTCCAGAAATAAGATTCATAAATATATAGGGTCCGACCTGTTATACTGTCTCTTAGAAAATAAAAACAAAAAAGCAAACACATAAAAGCTACTCACACAAAGCTAGTGGTCACAGTAGGAAAGATAAACAGAAAGACACAATTATGCATGATATAGAAGGACACAAATAAGGCATTCAGACGAATGACAACTGCTGGTGGACTAGGGGTTGGTTAAAGCCTGCAGACATGTTTTATTTGGTTTTTGGTTTTTAACTATAATTTACCCAACATTTAAAAGTGTGCAAACCTCACAAAAAAATTCACACACACACACACACAAAATAAGAATATCTGGCAACCAGGCCCATGTTGCCACCTCACAAAAAAGTCCAGGAGCCGAGAGGCAACCGCTTCCTTTGGCCAAATGTATCACTCTCTGCACTGGCTTGGCTCCCGCTCATTGCCTACCTTGTAAGTATTTTGTGTTTCAACCCTGGCATCAAGGCATCACATCTAGTGATGGAAAGAAGTGGCTGGACACACTGCACTGTCAGGATACGTGCCATCAGAGGTGGAGACGATGTCCGAGATAACCACCACGCTCCAGACAGGGATTGTTAACTTGATATCTCATCCAACACTTTCCTTCTCCTCCTCCCCTCAAAGAGACAGTACAACATTCAGGCTGAGGGGTTCCTGCCCCTCTAAGTTGCCCACTCGGTGTGGCTCCTGTGGCATCTCTCTTGTTCTCAGGTGACCAGGTCATTGAGCCAGGAAGGCAGGCACCCCCAGGCCTGTTTCTGAAGGGGTTCTCTGCTCCTTCCTCTTCAGCTTATTAAGCTTCCAGAATAAGCAACCGAGAAGACTGGAACTTTCCAGTGTTTCCCGGTGGTGTTATATGGCAGAAGCTCTGTGACGATTCTACTTGCTGTTAGTTTTCTCTGCTAAGCTCCAGATCCACCCATCCAACTGTCCACAGCTCTCTCCACCTCTGTCTCCACAATTACCTCAATCAAAGCTTTTCCAAATCTACATCTGTAATCTTCCCTTACCATCCTCCTGGGATAAAATATGTTCTGTGTCTAGTATTTCCTTTTTATATCTTTTCAATCACCTAAGCCAGAAACCTTGGACTCATTCTAGCTTCCCTCTCTTCTGATCTCATCTCTTCTGACTGCTTTTCCACATCCAAGCAATTACTGAACCGAGAACAAACTACCTCCTCACCATGTGTAAGATGAAGCCACTCAATAGCTGTTTCCAAGATGGCTGCTCTTTGTACATCCCCTGCCCAACCAGTCCCTGCCTCCCCCACACCCTACTCACCTGACTGACCTTCCCTCTACATCACAGAGCCTAATCAGTAAATGCCTGAGTACTTGCCCCTGGCCCCAGCTGTTCAAATCTTTAGATCAGAGCTATCTCCACTCTGATAGTTTATCAAAGGAGCAGTCAGGAGGACACCCCTCTTCCGGTTTCTCTGACAATGATGAACTGAACTCAGTTCTCCTTTAACTGGTAATCTCCCCTCCCCCACCATCAGTGAAGACTGCTGTCATGGTCTGCCTACCCTCTGCTGTGGAGCTGGGGGAGGGGGCTGCTCCAGGACCTGGCTTCAGATATATAAGCTCCCCCATCCATGACACCACTGAGGTCTCTGTCATTGACTCTGGGTTCTCTCTTTGGTCATAAGGCTGGGCAAGCATCAGGTTTGCAGGCCTGAACAGTCCAGGCCTGTGCAGCACACCCCAGCGTTATCTTTTTCACATTCCTTCTTCTACATCATTTGCGTAACCAAACTAGTTCAATCTCTTACACAGACTATTCCAGATGTCTCTCTAAGTGAAGTCTTACCCACTCCATCCCTCTAGGTTCTAACCACTGGCAGTCAGAGTGATTTCTTAAACAGAGGCATGATCCTATTACTCTTCAGCTTCAATCCTTTATGGGACTTACTGTTTGCATTGTAGATTCCACCCAAGGTCCCTGATTTACTTATCACATCTTCTTACCCTTCATCTTTTCCCTCTCATACTCCACTGAACATCAGGTATGCTCAATGTTTAACAGAGCAAACTGTGTTTATTTTATAATGGTAACAGCCCACTTTAAGTGAAAATTAGAATGTCCATGAACCATCACACCCCATTCCTTCTGTGATGACTTTAAAATACATGAACAAATCCATTGACACTCCTCCTTTTAAAAGGTGGACTCTAATATCCCTCTCCTGGAGTATGAACTGCACTTAGAGACTAAATAAATAGAATAAAGCAGAAAGATGAGTCAGAGTCACCCAGCTGAGCTGTTCCCAAATTTCTGAACCACAGAAACTGAGAGACAATGTTTGTTGTTTTCAGCGACTGAGTTTTGGGATAATCTGTTATATAGCAATAGATAACTAGCACTCTACTCATGCCCTCCATGCCTCCCCATTGCCACCTGAAGACAGGAACATAAGAGAGAAGTTTCTAAGAGCTCCAACTTGATTTCACCTACTTAGACATCAAGATTCATTTCAAAACCATCCCCTCTATGAAGCTTTTTCTAACAAACCCCAGTCGATTTCCATATGTCTGTAAAAAACTTTTAATTAGAAATGTTCTCATACATTTTGAACTCAGTGTCTTAAGTAAAAACATATCCTGTTTTAAAATTAACTTTTAAAAATAAAGTTTTTTTCTGATACACACAGTGGAAATTTTGGAACATTCTAAGTGAAAAGAAAGGGATTTAAATTACCTGAAATGGGGTGTCACTGAGGAAAATACTACTGATAATTTTAATATCCATTTTACATAATAATATTATTTTGCATAGGCAGCTTTTCATCTTTTTCTCATGCAGTGATCTTGCCTCTCAGCTCCTTGACCTCCTTGTATCAACTACAGACTCCATGTTTAGGTTCTAGACCAAACCTTTGCTACTCAAAGTGTGGTCTGTGGACCAGTTGCATCAGCACTGTTTGAAACCTTGTTGAAAATGTAGAATCTAAGATCCCATAATGTTCTCAAGACATTTGCACTTGCAGCTTCCTTTGTTCACAAGGCTAATCCTTGTATGACTAATCCTTGCAAGACTCATTCTCTGTCTTTTCTGGTCTCTGCTCCAATGTTATCTGCAGAGAAAAGCATTTCTGACCTCTCTTACTAGAGTTGTATTCCTGTGGCACTCTATCCTCGCACCCTGCTTTACTTTCTTCAGAACATTTATCACCATTCAACATTATATGTATTCATTTGTTTACCTCCTTTCACAAATATTTAGGCAACACCCACTATGTGTCAGGCACTGTTCTAAGCTCTGGGGACACAAAGAAAAACAAAATAAGGTCCCTATGTCCCCCACACTAATGTAAGCAGGCTCTGCAAATACAATTTGTTAGTCATTATATCATGTTTCTTTACTTATTCATTTTTTTCAAGAAGAGGCCCAATCCCTACCATCAGCAAATGCTGCATGCCAGGTCCCATGACTTAAACCCACCCTGAACATTCCAGCATCTATTTAGAGGGAATTTTTCAATGTGCTTTTATGCTGTGCTGAGCTAAGTTTAACCGGGTTGTTTTCAATCCCAGTGAATTATCCCAGGACAGCTTCTCTGCAGTGGAAATTTCCCTTACTTGATGTGAGCTGCCAACTACATAGCTGGCAGTTGTCTCATTCCTGTGCAATTTATCTGAGTTCAAAGGGTTCCCCCAAATGGGACCCAAACGTTTTATCATTATCATCATCAGCACCAACAGCAGTAGCAGCAGCAACAGCAGCCGCAGGGTTAGGCCTGATAAAATTGTCAAGAGGCCAAGTTTATCTTTAGTGTCCTCCTGGGTCCTCTTCCTGCCTGAGTGTGCATCTAGGGCCCACTTGGAGGCCTGGCTCTCAGCTGATTATAATGTATTCCCTCTCAAGGTGGCAACTTGCACATCAATGAGAAGGGCTTAGAGGCTGCAAAAGAAGGAGACACTGGTAGCTTATCATGTGCCAGGCTTTGCTTTTCCCCACACAATCATTTCATCTTGCAAGGAAAATACAACCTAGAAGAACATAGTTTGTCCATCATTTTACAGATGTGAAACTGAGGCTCCAAGAGATTCCCTGCCTCTCCCATGCCACTTCAGAAGTCAAAACTCTGTCTTTCAGGCCTCCTGAGCTTCAAAAATTCAAAAGAGTACATGAGCGCATTTCAAACGGTTGATTATCAAAACTCACAATTGGAAGAAATTTTTTTTTAATATGACGATGAACCATGGGAAGAGAGAAATGAAAGTGTTGATGAGAAGGAAGATCTATACAGCAAGACCTTTTTTCCTGCACCACACAGCTTGTGGGATCTTAGTTCCCTGACCAGGGATCAAACCTGTGCCCCCCGCAGTGAAAGCTCTGAGTCCTAACCACTGGACTGACAAGGGAAGTCCCAGCAAGATCTCTCGGTTACAGATGGACCAACATTTAAGATATAATGGAGCTCAGACTGTCTGCACCAACTCCTTCACTTTACAGAAGTGGAACAGTAATTACCAACGTGGGTGAATTATATTCATTTAAACCTAAAGGATTGGGGTGAGAACCTATAGTTCAGGAAAAGTACTCAATCCGATGTGGTTACATGTACAGCAACCGAGTTTTCTAGTGGTCTTACTTGAGATGGAAGAAGAGGTGAACAATTTTTCTCCCATTTATAAAACCACACTGTCCCATCTGCAATCAACAGAAGTATAATCCCCATAATTTAATAATTTTGAGTAGGGAATTGCCATTTCTAAGTAGAGTTTCCAAACTTAGCAATATTTACATGTCTACATCCCCCCACAAAACTATTAGATAAATAAAAATGTACAGGTTTAGCATAGAAAAGAATGTGTAATAAAATATTAAGTGAATAAATTTTGTTTAGAAACCTCTGTCTTGATTCCTTAAAACCACTGAGGCAAAAGATCAAAATATAATGGATGTTATAGCATGAGCACATTTAGAAGAGCATGTGGCATCTCTCATGTGGCCCAAGGAACATAGGGCTCCCCTTTCCACACAGGGCTGACAGGGTAGAGAGGCAGCTTTGTGCCTTAGAACGGCAGGGAAAGGACTGAGTAAGTAGTCCATTTATGAACATTTGAAGGTAATCAAAGCATTTATTGAGCTCTTTGTGTCAAGTGCTGTTTTACCAATAGGTAGAGCAATGGCACCCCACTCCAGTACTCTTGCCTGGAAAATCCCATGGACAGAGGAGCCTGGAAGGCTGCAGTCCATGGGGTCGCTAAGAGTCAGATACGACTGAGCGACTTCCCTTTCACTTTTCACTTTCATGCATTGGAGAAGGGAATGGCAACCCACTCCAGTGTTCTTGCCTGGAAAATCCCAGGGACGGGGGAGCCTGGTGGGCTGCCATCTATGGGGCTGCACAGAGTTGGACACGACTGAAGTGACTTAGCAGCAGCAGGGTAGAGTCTGATTGGTAAGATATGATATACACTAAGAAATCAAATAGTTCTTGTGAGCATAAATATGCATGTTAATGATAATTAACACTTTCTGTTTACATTTGTAGCAGGATAATATTTTGATGTATTAACTGAAATGTTTTCCCTTCTTTGTAGTTCCTGGTACCTGTGAACCTTTCCCCACACAGGCTTTCTTGGCGCACTGCCTCGGGGATGGGATTATATTACAAAACAAAGGAGGCAACTTCTTGCCTTTTGAGTTTTCAATACCTGAAATCTTGGCAAAAACAATATATCTGGAAGAAAAATAGATAGTATTTTCCTGTGCCTAAAGTAAGATGAAACTAGGGGAAACACAACTGGTGATTGGGAGCTGCTACTTCTGCTAAGTCACTTCAGTCGTGCCCAACTAGCAAAAGCAGAAGAGGGAGACGCTTGAATGGGCCACCAAGCAGAAGCCCATGCTGCGCCCCCCGGCCCCGATCTCGTCTGGCTGAATTTCTGCTGCAGAGCAGAGACAATAGGCACCCGAGGGGGAGTCCTCTCTCCACGATGAGAATCTGTGGACAGCAGCGCCGCGCCCCCCGGAGCCTCCCCCAACCACCTGCTGCTGCCTCCAGGCTCAGGTGAAACCTCACAGACCCCAGACCCTTATGGTCATTCACCCAGCATTTTATTTATTATCTTTTTTCAAAAGATTTTATTGAAGTACAGTTGATTTACAATGTGTTCATTTCTACTGTATAGAGTGATTCCGTTCTACATACACATGCTGTTCCATTATGGCTTATCACAGGATATTGGATATAGTTCCTTGTGCTATACAGCATGGCCTTGTCATTTATCTGTGCTCTATATAGTAGTTTGCATCTGCTAATCCCAAACTCCCAATCCATTCCCCACCCCCACCCCACCTCTCCCTTGGCAACCACAAGTCTGAAGAACTTTTGTATTCTAATTGTCCAGAATTTTACTGAGACAGCAGAGAAGAAAGTCCAGCAGGAAAGTGTATCTAGATGGAGGGGACCCAACATGGCCTGCACATGTCCCCACATGCCATGGAGTCCACGGTCAGAACCATGTATTTTTCCAAGTGCCCAAGAGTTCTGAGAGAGTACTGAGAGATCTCGTGTCAGGGGTTAGGTGGACACAGCGCTGACAGGTGGAACAGGGGCGCTGCCGGGCAATGCTCAGCTCAGCCAATCCAGCGGGGACTGATGGGACTCCCTGAGGACTGGTGTCTACCCCCAACTTTCTCTCCCTAGCCCAAGCTAATGCTACCCTTGGAAAGCTTCCTAGACCTACGTGAATACTCCAGGTTTGTGATCCCACTAGATAATGATCCATCCCCCCAAAGAAAGCCCTCAGTTTCCTCACAAACCCAGCCTTACCCAGACATCCATATTTAACCGGTGTCCTTCAGAAATACTCTTGCAGGTTTCAACTCATTCTCCTAAACCGCAGGCACAAACACTTCCCCTCACCCTGCACCATTAGGAAGTAAAGATCAGACAACATGGTCTGTGTAATAGCCCACAGTACACCAGATGAGGGAAAAGAGTAAGGTCTACAGCGATCCTGGGTCCTGCTATATAAATGATCTCCCTTCTGAGCTCAGATGTTAAATCCAGAACCTGAGTACAAAAGTAGGGGAAAATCTGTCTTCCAAACTCTCCTCTCCCCCAAAGCCCGTAGATCAGCCCTTTTCCCACCTCTGTGTCCCTCTTGTAAAGTCCTCTCACTATCTCTCCATTGCAACCTGAAATATTTACATTCAAGGAAAGTGACTCAGAATAGTTTGAGGCTCAACTTCTCTTCCTTCTCCACTCTGACAGCTAACCAGTTGTTAAATTTGTCTCCTTGCTACCTCTCCTCCCCTTTTCATTACCTGGGAGTGCTCTTCTCTGATTATCCCCTGTCCTCAGTACAGGAACACGGTGGACATGCACTTCCCCTCCTTCTTGAGGTTGATCATGGTCAACCACGTGACTTGCTTTGGCCGATAAAATATGGGCAGGGATGATACATGTTTACTCCTGGAAGTTTTGTTTTTGTTTTTAAATTTTTATTTATTTATTTTTGGCTGCGCTGTCTTCATTGTTGCACTTGGGGTTTCTCTAGTTGTGGTTCACTGCAGTGGCTTCTCTTGTTGGGGAGCACAGGCTCTAAGGCACACGGGCTAAATAGTTCCTTGGCATGTGGAATCTTGCTGGACCAGGGATTGAACCTGTATCCCTTGCATTGGAAAGAGGATTCTTAACTACTGGACCATCAGGGAAGTTCTCCTGGAAGTATTCATTGCAATATGAGACACTATAGTACTTCCTTCTTCCTGTCATTGAAACCAACATTTCAGCTGTGGGAGGCTCTGTGGACCTGATTCCCGGAGTAAGGATGCCACATCTACATACAGGAGACTTGTAATGTGAGCAAGAAATAAACACTGGTTTAACTAATTCACTGGTTGTAACTGAATCTGTTGGAAATGGTTATCAAGAGCACGTGACCCCCAGTTGACCCACAAGCTGGACCAGGGCAACTGAAGGCTCCTGACCCCTTCCCTGTTCTTCCAAGGTAAGTTCTGCCCACCATTCCCACAGTGCAAGCAGTTTCAAGGATGCAGCCTTGAGATGAGACCATTTGGACTGAATACATGGCTGAATCCAGTTAAGGACTGGAATATAAACCTTTAACACTCTGGAGGGTGGGTGCGGAGATCTGCCTGTCTTCTAGCTGCCCTAGATTAGCCTTGTATGTCGGTTTCCTTGCTTATCGAAACTGCCACCTGCCCATCTAAGTGGCTTGTTTCTTTCCTCAGTCTCTCCTTGCCCTCGCTACAAGAGCTAGCTTCATATTTCACCTGGGAAATTTCCAAGGTTGTGAACCAGCAGCATCAGAGTCATGTCCATCCAGACATACCTGGGCTACTGTTGGTTTTCTGGCTCTCATCACTTCTCATCTGAGTTCTAACACATGCTACTCAAGGTGTGGTCCATAAACAGAAATCAATTGACCAAACAGCTCTGGTCTGCAATGAGTATTGGGCGCTCAGTCGTGTCCAACTTATTGTGACCTGATGGACTGTAGCCTGCCAGGCTCTACTGCCCATGGGGAGTCTCCAGACAAGAATACTGGAGTGGGTAGCCTACCCCTTCACCAAGGTCTCTTCCCAACCCAGAAATCAAACCAGGGTCTCCTGCATTGCAGGCAGATTCTTTGCCAGCTAAACCACCAGGAGCTCTAACACATGCTACTCAAAGTGTGTTCCAAATACAGAAATCTATCCACAAAATATCTCTGGTCTGTAATGAGGTAAGTATAGAAATTAAACATTTAGAAATTCATACAATAGTTCAATTGATTAACTTTATCTGTTGATTCTAATAATAAAATAATTGGGCTTATAGTTCCCCAGAATCTTAGCATTGGGCCTTGCCATGGGGTCCTGCAAAAATGCTTGTCAAATTGGATCAAAGCTTCATGATCAAGAATAGAATTATGGTAGGATTTCAAGCAGTAGCAAGCATATCTGGGGGATATCTAGGGTGCCAGACCCTTCTTCATTGAGGGTGAAAACATCATTTAGAAGTTCCCCGAGTCTACTCTTTGTCCCAGCACAAAATTTAGCTCCAACAAGCAAAGAACCTTTCTGATTTCTTTCTCATTTAACCTTAAATATTGGTTTGCCTACATGAAAGCACGGACATGAATGTATTTATTGTTTGGGATAAAACTTTATCAATACATCGCCAATGCATCTGTTTAGTTCAGTGGCTCAGTTGTGTCCGATTCTGCAACCCCATGGACTGCAGCATGCCAGGCCTCCCTGTCCATCACCAACTCCAGGAGCTTGCTCAAATTCATGTTCATCAAGTGGGTGATACCATCCAACAATGAAACTGTCATCTAACTTTTATTACTTTATACATATACATGCATATACTTTTACACATAAAGTAATAAAAGCAAGTAAACGGGGCTTCCCAGGTGGTGCTAGTGGTAAAGAACCCACCTGCCAAAGCAGGAGACGTAAGAGACATGGGTTCGATCCCTGAGTCGGGAAGATCCCCTGGAGGAGGGCATGGCAACCCGCTCCAGTATTCATGCCTGGAGAATCTCATGGACAGAGGAGTCTGGAGCGCTACAGTCTGTAAGGTCTCAAAGAGTCAGACAGGACTGAAGCGACTTAGTACAGCACAGCAAGTAAATAGTGTCAGCTCTGCTGTGAGAATCAAAATAAACAGTACTGAAGCTCTTGGTAGTGAATAAAAGACTCAATTATTGCTTAGCATTTATATGTAATACTGCCTTGTAACATTCTGAAATTACCTGTACACAAAGATTTTTCTCCTTGTAAGTCAGACAAAAGTCTTTGAGAGGTGCCCTAGGTAATGTTTCTCTGTATCTTGTCCAGTGTTCAGTCGTTTGGGACAAATAATAAATATGCAATGATTTTCTGAAAACTGTTCAGTTGTGGAACCCCTTCACCATTAAGTAAACAGCATAAACTTCATACTTCATACACTGCGTGATAGGTATTCCTCACTCATACCAGCAACACTCTTTAGAGTTTTGGCCAGGAGAGTTGTAATATGCTATTTGCGCTCCTTAAGAGCACAGGTCACATCTCACTAATTTTTGTTACCTCAGCACCTACCATAGTCATCTTAGCACAGAGAAGTCCAGTTAATGTCTGAAGATAAATTAAATATGTTAATAAATTAATAAATTTTAATTAAATACCTCCCTAATACTACCTCCAATTAGTACCTTGAAATCTAAAAAGCCAAT
The DNA here is from genome assembly GCA_006410935.1 of Redunca redunca. NCBI lineage: Eukaryota > Metazoa > Chordata > Mammalia > Artiodactyla > Bovidae > Redunca > Redunca redunca. Next base: position 174,171 of record SJYQ01020784.1, read on the forward strand.
CTTTGTTTGATTTTAGTTAAAACAGTTTATCTTCCAGAATCATCGAAACATTTTAAAAGTAGACCTACCCAATAAGTCATGTGATTTTCCCATCTTCTTCCTTTGTGAACCTGAGTAAGCTCTTATTCAAAGATCATTAAGCGGATTAGCTGCAGGAGTGGGGGTGGTAAGGAATGGACAGCTCTTGGTCTGGAAGGAGGGAAAATTGTACTAACTGTTCAGAGAATACGACATTATTCTGCACATGTAAACAGTCAAGGTAACATACTGCAGATGGATAAAGAGCTTCTGTCTAGAAGAACTATAAACTTTGGCAGGAACCACGGTGCTGCTGCAGTGAAAGCCCTCCTGCTGGGGCTGCAATGGAAAAAGTGACCTCAGTGAGGAATTCAGAACTGAAACGCTCGGAGAGAGAAGATGAAACACCATGAAGTTTTGATTAAGCCACTTGGTTCCAGGCACATAAAAGTGTAAAGCTGTTTCAGCTTTTTTTAAAACTGCAGATTCCATGAACTTTGTGGATGACTATTCTATTCTAGTTGTAGCTTAGAATTCCTAAGTGCCTCCACCCTCTATTCTTCATGAGAGATATGCAGTGTTTAAGACCGCATTCTCCTAGACAGCCCAGGTAAGGAAGCAAAGTAAGTTCAGTCTGGAGTCACAGGACCTAGATCACTCAGTGTTCTGAGCCGTCCCAGCACAGAAGGTGCACTGAGGAGGGACCCCAAAATACAAAGACAAAGACAGTACTAGAGGGAAACCATCGCACACCCTTTCCTCCATCCTGCTCCCATCTAGAGAGGGCGTCCCTTTAGTGGACAAGTTTATAGGTGTAACAGTAGCAGTTTACATCTCTCACCACCAGGAGTTAGCCAGTTCGGTGAGTGTTTTAGAGCTTGTGTCTCTTGCTACCTGATCTGCTCTTGAAAATTTTATTTAATATATTAGGCTTCTGCATGGAAAAAATGAAATGCATCATGGCAAATGAATATGAACAAAACCATATTCTAGGGGGGAAAAAAAAAAACCAGCCACCCACCCACTCTTGCCCCAAACAAGCTTTTATTTTTAAACATAGATTCATATTTCCAGTAATGCATGAATCAAGTCACATATTTAATGTCAGTAGAGAGTGTAATTTTGGAGTCATACCAGAAAGAAAACGGCCGGGGGTGGGGGCGGGGGGGAAGGTAAGCACATAAAACTTCTTTATATTTTTATTTATTTCCACCGATTGAAAATAAAATTTCAGGAGTACCACTTCTCAAGTTAATTCATTTCTAAAGTCTGAAAATTTTGTGCTTATTTAGCAGTGCCCTCTGGTGTCCAAATTGATCATTTTAGTTTGCCTTCGGGCAAAAGGTAAACCATTATACAACTAAACAAGTCTACAATTAGCATTCATTTATTCACGAAATATTTACTGAGTGCTCAGTATATGCCAGTTTGTGAAAGGTGATGAGCTACACAGATGTATTTAAAAAAGACATGGTTTGTTATCACTTATATGTGGAATCTAAAAATAAAACAAACGAGTGAATATTAACAAAACAGAAACAGACTGAAGAAATAGAGAACAAATTAGAGGTTTCCAGTAGGGAGGAGGGAGAGGGAGGGGCAGAACCTGGGTAGAGGATTAAAAGACACAAACTGCGATGTGTAAAATAAACAAGCAACAAGGATACACTGCACAGCAAGGGAAATATACCATTATGCTGCAGGAACTTTAAACAGGGTAGAGTCTATAAAAGTACTGAATCATTATGTTATATATCTGAAACTAATATTGCAAATCAACTACAATTTAATTAAAAAAATTTTAAGGACACAGTTCTTTGTTCTGTTCTTAAAGAGCCCATTGTCTAACAAGAGAAGTAGATGTAAACGCAATTATCTAATAAAAGGTTAATTACTTGATCATACTATAGAAATCAGTTTACCTATTTTTCACTAAAATGAGACCAACAGAGCTGAGTTGTCTCCATTTTCAAACTGCTCTGGACCATTCTTCACACGAGCAGGTACCTGGCTGTCCTGGGACAGGGCGACTTCTGTCAAGTACATAGGGAACATTACAAAAAAAGAGTAAACATTCCAGAACATACATGGAGATTGAAACCTAGTTTTGGAGGTTTCTCACAGAAAGCTCCTTTCACAGTCAACCCCAAGGCACTTCTGATCTTGTAGTTACCTAGGGGCCCACCGGTCACCAGGCTTGACACATAAATTAATGTTCATTTAGTCTTACATATCTTTCTGAAAATACAGACTGTTTTCTAACATTGCAATGAAAAGCCTCGAAAGGGGTCAAATGGCAAAGACCCTAAGAACCGGTAAGTCTGCAAATTTCCACCTGGGGTCACAGAAACACACTTTGTTCTGAATTGGCGGATCTTCAGGCCTTCTGGGGAAGCAGAGGAGCCTGAAGGCGTGACCAAGACCTTCCATCAAAAAGAAAAGTCAAATTCAAATAACACCAAAGGAAAGGAGTCAGGAACTACTGTGGCTCAAGAATGATGCTTTAAACAATTTTCCTTCTTTTGGCCCAAGTTCCCATTCTTGTTACTGCCATTTCTAGTGTAATAAGCCCTGGTTTGTTTAATAAGCTTCTAACCAGTAGAAAATGGCAAAGGTGACAGGACATCCGTGACTACATTCTGTAAGATTACAAGGCCACCTTGTTGACTCTCTCCTTGTCACTGGCTTTGAGCAAACAACCAGTTGCGCTGAAGGCTCATGTGACAAAGAGGGTGGCCTCTTGCTGACAGCCCACTAAACCGAGGTCCTCAGTACAAGGGCCCACAGAGAACAGAAAGCTGCTACCAACCGCAGGAGTGAGAAAGGAGACCTTTCCCCAATACAGCCTCAGATGAGACTAGCTGTGACAGCCTCACAAGGGAAAGGGAAGTCGCTCAGTCGTGTCCGACTCTCTGCAGCCCCATGGACGGTAGCCCACCAGGCTTCTCAGTCCACGGGATTCTCCAGGCAAGAGGACTGGAGTGGGTTTGCCATTTCCTTCTCCAGGGGATCTTCCCGACCCAGGGATCGAACCCGGGTCTCCCGCGTTGCAGGCAGACGCTTTACCCACTGAGCCACCAGGGAAGTCACACAAAGGACCTTACAAAGGACCCAATGTTGAGATATTAAATGTGTTGTATTTTTAAGCTGCAAAGTTTGTGGTAATATTAGTATACAAAAATAAATCACAAATATAGATCTCAGGATACATTTTTTTACTTTAAAACATTTTTATTATAAAAGTAATACCAACAAAGAAAAACTAAAATCTTAAAGAAAGACAAAGCCATCCATTTACTGCCCTGCCCTCCTATTATAACCACAGGTAGGAATTTATTTTGTCCTCTCTTTTATTATATACTTGGTGTGTTATTTACAGCCATAATCATACCCATTCATACATTTTTGTATCTTGCTTTTTTCTTTTTACTAAGCATTTTCTCATGTTTTACAGTATACTTATTTCTAATTTTTAATGGGTACATAACACACCATTCATTACCTTTGTATGTTTATTGACTATTTCCCCAGACCAGGTGTTGGCAAACTATGGCCATGTGTTTGTAAATAAAGTTTTATTGGAATACAGGCATATCCATTCATTTACATACTGTCTACAATTAGTTTTATTCTACAAACAGCATAGTTGAGAAGTTGTGAGAAAATCTATATGGCCTGAAAAACCTAAAATAGTTCCTTTCTGGCACTTCCCAGAAAAAATTTTCTGATTCTTGCCTTAACTTTTAAAATATCTTTCTTTGCAACAATTAATTAAGAAAAAGTAAAAAAACTAGGTCTACTGAAGAAAGATGTTTTTAAGGTTCACACTGTCTGCTACTATTAACATCTCTCCTACAATAGTCTAGCTATGATACAGCATGGTAGTAGTAGTAAGAATGGGGAAAAAAAAAAAAGGCCCAGTGCTCTGGTAGGTAACACTTCTCTGGTCCCTATTAATCTAGATATGCAATTTTATACTCTGGATGAGCATATTTTTAATTTTGATTTAAAGTTAACCAAAGAAGGAAGTAACATTAATTGTACCATGAAAACCAATCAAAAGAACACTTTCTACTGGGGATTAAAAAGCAGACTAAAGTAAATCTCCATTTCTGCAGACTAGCTGTAGCGACCAAAAGGCACAGAGAGAGTTGAGTAAGGGAAAGAGATGGTGGTCTCAAGAATGTCCTATCCTTCTGAACATACCATAGGCAAAAACTTGCATATGACTATAATCAAACTGTCTCCCGGTGAGAAAATTCTAGAGCAACTATCTTACTATTTTTTTTAACAAAATAAATTCTTCTATATGGGAAAGTTTTATTCTTCAAATAAGAAAACTTCTGGAATGGGGCCAGCTAAGTCAGCCCTGACTACCTCTGAGATAAAAGATGAAACAGGCTGATGGTTCTTAATCCAGTCTTGTGTGAACAAAGTAAGCATCGGGAAGGATAGGTGTCATCTTCTAAGGGAAATATTCTGCAACATAAAAAAAAGAAAAAGATCAGGATGGACCTTTTCCCCAAAAGATAATGTAATTTAAAGCAAAACTTGAAAGCTATTTATTGTGATTATCTCAATTATGCTAACAATGTATGTAAAGAAATCATATAAAACACATTTATGTATTAAATTATTCCTGTCAAAATGCCAACCAGTTTAACATTTCCTTAAATGTTCTTTTGGTTAAAACTACCACAAGCCTTTATATTCCACCCCAGTTACTCATCAAATAATTAAATGCGTCATGACTTCATGAAGGACTCTTGGAAATTATCAAATTTTCTGTAGAGTGAGGAAGTCAAATAATTTTTTGTGAAAACAACTAGGAACATGTTACTTTGAACAGAACATAGCTAGTTTTCTGAGGTATGAGACATCAAGTCCTTTTTCCCTTGAATTTTCATATTGCAAAAGAAGCGATGGTTCTGTGAATGCATTGATTCACACTTAAAATCATGTCATAATTTTCTTCTTTTTTTCACTATTTTACTGATAGTCACCTCCAAACTGACCTGAGGATCCGGCAGCATAAATCCATCAGTGAGTTTGTAGTAGACTATTGTAGAGTCGGACTCCACTATGGCCAAAGTAAACGACATGGGCAAGTCGGGATCACCTTGCAATTTTCGCGATGCCTTCAAGATTTCCCTTATCCTGAAAATAGAGTCATAACACATTTAGGATTCCCAGTCACTCAGTTAGTAAGGTCAAATACTGTAAAATCTTGGAGACAAGGTACAACATTATATCCATAACACTGACTCAGGAAATGTCTGAAGGCTCAAATATAAACATTTAAGTTACCTTTTTATACAGAAACCCCCACAAATAAGCATTATCTACTGACTTTCAGTCCTCCTCTTTTGTATTCACTCATCTCTCCCGATCATTATACCTAAGAGAATCAAAACTGTATCTAGGGAACCTTCAGAAAGGGACACTAAACGGTATTTAGTGCATCTAAATTGGCTAAAATTTTTCATTACTCATCTTCCAAGTTTCCAACTTGCTTTCTTACAGCAAAACAATTGGTATTCAGGGTTTTGTTTTGTTTTTTAATAGACTATAATAAATATTTCCCCATGTTTCTACATGGGGCTCAAAATTACAATCTTTATAAGGTTATATAATATTCTATTGATTCACAATTTATCCAATCATTCCGTGTTGCTGTAATGTTCTTTCAGGTTTTTTTTTTGTGAGGACGATGGTGCTAAGAAAGATAAACTGTGATAATCATCTTTCTGCAGGTAGTAGTTTCTTTTTAAATAATTCTGCTGGGTCTTTCCAAGTATCAGAATTATTGGATATGAATACAGATATTTCTGTGGCTCTCATGTATTCTGATACTTAATAAAAGCAAAAAGAAAAATACAGAGAGAAAAAATTTTTTATAAAATTATATGTCAAGTATCAATGTTATGAAGGATTTTGGTTTGCTTGCTGTGGAAAATAATCTACTAAGTCCAATATCAAGATCTTCAAAGCACTGTTAGCTTTTGCTTACCACGAACTAAAAATTCTTATTACTTACCTAACAAAACCTGTGTTCAGTAATTGAGGAAAATGTAAATTCCAGGGGAGTCTTCTTAAAAGGGCAAATAAAAAATGATCAGCTGCTTTTTTTCATTAGGCTAACCAATTTTCTGGAATTGGAAAAAGATTTACTAGCATATTAACATGCTACAACTGAATACATCAATAACACTATACTCTCTTTAGCAAAAGTCTAATTTATTTCCTTAAATTCTACTCCCAACTCTAAGTAAAAATTCTTGTGATGACTCTTCACCCATCCTACTAGCTCTTTAATTTATAAAGCATCTAAAAAGAAGTCTCTGCTTTGAAATAGTCTTCCTACAGTAATTACAATACTTTTTTAAAAAACCTGTGGAGAAGACAAGGTTTTAAAAATGATTTAAAACAGCAATAAACCTCTGGGAAAGCTGAAACTGAATTGTTCTTGCTAAACTACCATTTAGTCACTCCATAATATGTTACAGAGTGATAACTGGTTTCTTACAACAGTCACAAAAGGCTGCTTACCTACTACCTGTCATTTAATATTCACAAGTATATAATCACATAAGGAGAGAATGAGTTTCTAAGTTTGTCAAACCTCATAGTCAAACCATTTCTAAGATGACCTTGAGAGAGTCAATTCAACAGCATGATAATACTGGTATTATTGGATAAATAAAATTTTTGCCTGAAAAAAATCTTAATTCCTTTTCAAGAGTCAGCAAAGCATCATCTTCTTTCCCCAATCCTACAGAGACACCTTGTGCAAACCTACATTACTGTAATCACTATCTTGTATTTATACACCAGTGTCTGTTTCCACTGGCTTGTACCAATTTTGAGTGTCAAAGCTTTCTAAGGAAAAAAAATTGTTAATAGTATGTAGTAGAATGTTTCCAAGTATCTGTAGTAATTTCTTCAGAATATCTGACATTTGCTTGCTTTTTGTTTAAGGGGCATGCATACTAAGCTGCTTCAGTTGTGTCTGACTCTGCGACCCTATGGACTGTAGCCTGTCAAGCACTTCTGTCCATGGGATTCTCCAGGCAAGAATACTGGAGTGGGTTGCCATGCCCTCCTCCAGGGGATCTTCCCAACCCAGGGTTCAAACCCGCATCTCTCATGTGTCATCGCAACATTCAAATTGCTTTATCATTTGTCTCTACACCAGGGCCTGGCAAACTCTGGACACCTGTTTTTCTATAGCCTATGAGCTAAGAATGATCTTTATATCTTCAAATGGTACATTTTGAATGGTCATATAAGTACCTACATAATAGCCTTGACTTTGCCACTCTGCCCACAAAGCCCAACATACTTACTACCTGGTCCTTTAAGAAAAGGTTTGTTGACCTCTACTCTATGGTATGAAAAAAGTAAGAATAAAAACTGTAAGATATGATCACCAAGGCAGTGTTCCTTTTTTTCAATATTACATATTCAAAAGTCAGAGCAGAAGGAGATTTCACTTCTAATTAGGATATAGAAGATCTCAAAAGACCACCATTCCTATGATAATAAAGAGAAAATACCTCATTTGCTTAAAAATATACCATTTTTGTTTAATGCCATATAAAGAGAGGTAAACACAAAGAGGTATAAAGGAGCTAAATTCCAATGAGAAATGAGCCCTTCCTGGGTAAACTAGAGACCAAGACACAGCCACTTCTAACCCTCCAGGGCAACTGCTAAGGCTGGTCGCTGTGGCTAGAGGAGTGAGCCAGTCATAGGAAAGTGACTTCCCTGGGACCAGGAGAAAACAGCACAACATCTAAAAGCCACACTTGAACTGGTGTGGTGGACTGGAATCTTGAGGGACATCAGTCCCTCCAGTTCACCAATTCTTACTCATGGGACTTCTCCTGTGTTTAAGCAGCAGCATGAAAAGCTGGGTAACGGACTAGAAAATGGCAGGCAAGCTCTAATCACTAGGCCCTGCTGAAGAGAGAGGCCTGATTCCATTCTCAAGACATTTGAAACCAGAACAGATTGATCACTATAAAGCTGCAACTCAGCCATGATTCCTCTTGACTTCTGATCTGAATGACTAAATAAGACCCTGCCTCTACCTGCCAGATAGAGGAAAGGATGAGCTCTTTGGGGAGCGGAGTAGAGGGCGGGCAGGTAGGTAGCATCCACATCAGTCTATGAACCTCAGTCTCTTCTGCATACACAATGGCCAGCATCCCATGAAAAACTCAAAGCTATGTGAAGACGGTGGAAAATATATCTAATAATCAACAGCAAAAAATCAATACAAGAAGGCCATCAGAAAACTAAGGCTGTTGAAAAACTTAGATGCTGGAGTTAAGATTTTAAAATAACTACAATAAATATTATGGTATTGATAAAAAAACACAGACAAAATGAGTGATAAGATGAAAAATTTAAGCAAAAGAATGAAATTTCTAAAGAAAATGAACATTCTAGAATCTAAAAATATATTTTCAAAATTATTGACTACGCTCAATGACAGATTAGACACAACAGAAGAAAGAATTTAATGAACCTAAAAACAGGTCACAAAAAACTTAACTGAGGTATAATACAAGGAGAACTATTTTTTTCTTTAAATAAAACATCAGAGGCCTTTAGTGCAGTATCAGTCTAACATACGTGTAAATAACAGAAAGAAAATGAGGAGAGAATAGTGTATATTTTAGTCTGTTCAGGCTGCTATAACAAAATACCACAGCTTATAAACAACAGAGGTCTATTTCTCAGGGTCCTGAAAGTTGAAAAGTCCAAGATCAAGGCACCAGCATGGTCTCTTTCAGGTGGAGGTCCTCTTCCTGCTTCACAGCCAGAACCCTCTTACTGCGTCTTCACATGGTGAAAGGGGTAAGAGATCTCTGTGAGGTCTTCTTTAAAGGCACGAGTTCCATTTATGAGGGTTCTACCACCATTGATTGCTTAAGCACCTCCAAAGATCTCACCTCCTAATACCATCATCTTCTGGGCTAAAGATTTCACCATATGAAACATAGGAGACACATTTAGACTACAGCAGGGCAGAAGAAATAGTTCAGACTTTCCCAAAATTGTTGTCTCTGAATGTAAAGTGTCTCTCTTACAGAGAGCATGTAGTTGGATCTTGTTCTTATATTCAGTCTTATAATTTGTCCTTTGATTGGAAAGTTTAATCCATTCACATTTAAAATAATATTAATATTGTTGGATTTACATATGCCATTTTGCTATTTGTTTTGGGTGGCTCAGCTGGTAAAGAATCTGCCTGCAGTGAGGAAGACCTGGGTTTTGGGAAGATCCCCTGGAGAAAGGAACAGCTCGCCACTCCAGTATTCTGGCCTGGAGAATTCCACGGACTGTATAGTTCATGGGGTCGCAAAGAGTTGGACACGACTGAGTGATTTTCACTTCCACTTTCTGTATATCACATGTCTTATTTTGTCCCTCTGTTCCTCCTTTACCCCTTCTTCTGTATTGATATTTTCTAGAGTACCATTTTGATTACTTTGTGCTTTTTTTTTAACTATACAGTTGATCCCGGAACAACACAGATTTGAACTGTGCAGGTCTATTTATGGATTTTTTTCAATAAATATGTATTCAACACTACAGTACTATGATCCCTGGTTTATTGAATCTGTGGATACAGAACTGCAGACACAGAGGGTCAACTATAAAGTTATACTCAGATTTTCAACTACGCAGAGGATTGGCATCCCTAACCCTGCATTGTTCAGGGTCAGCTGTACTTGTTTAATTTCTTAGTAGTGGTTCTAGAGATCACACGATATGCACCTTAATTTATCACAACTTACTCAGAATAATTCTAATCCAATTTTAAAACAAATATAGAAACTCCAATATAATTTTATTCCTTTCTCCCTCCTTTGTGCTATTATTGTCATATATATTATGCCTATATACTATAAACTCAGTAGAGTGTTATATTATTACTTTATATAATTATACTTTTTATAATCTTATATCTTTAAAAAAGAGGAAAAAGGATATAAAATATATTAACCTACATATTTAATATTTCTGATATTAATATTTCTTCAAGTTACTCTCTGATGCCATTTCTTGCTTCTTTACAGCCCCATCCTTTGTGTCAATATTATCATCTGTATTACTTCTTAATATGCTATAAGTCTGATCTGTTGATTTTTGACAAAGGTACAAAGGCAATTCAATGAAGAAAGTCTTTTTAACAAATGATGCTATAATCTGAAGATAGTATACCTCGATGTCTACAAATAGGATTATTATAATAATCAATGGGGTGGCATACATGAAAAGGCTTTACAAACTGACTGGTAGTCACTGAATACAGTATTTTTATCAACTATCTACACCAGATTTCCTTCTTTGAAAATTGGGACATAATATGGTAATCACTACCTTCCTCTTAAAAAACAATTCCACCTATGTTGAATGGTATGATAATTACCTAGCTTACTGCTCATATCAGAGGTTTACTTTATAAAGAGATATTTAGATGAAGCAACCATAAATATTAATCAGAAGTGTTATCACACAGCATTGATGGAAAGTAACACTCTGAAGCCACTGCAATATACATAACTTACAAATAAATTTCTTTAAATATCCCTAACTGACAGGGTATGATGAAGATGGGACAAAGATGGAAGGGGGAAAAAAAAACAAAAAAACAACTTAAGATAACTTTTACCTATTTTCTTTTTCTCCCAATATAACATAATTTAAATCAGAAATGTATATGTGTATGTATATGTGCATGAATGTGGTTTTTTTCCCGTAATGTAAACTGCGTGGGAATTCTAGCTCAAATACTGAAATTTTGGATAGAAATTTCCATCTCATTCATATTTGTTTCCAGAGTTCTTTGATATAAATAGCAAAACATTTTCAGACTTACTCAAACACCCATGTGGGAAACCCTCACATTTGAAAATTAGCTCAGAGTTGTAAAGGGGGTATTGTCTTCAGAGTTGAGGGAAATCACTGTCAAAAATGAAATGGAAGTTCCCATCTCACAGCCCTGTTTATCCTCTGTGGAAGTGTGTGTGGGGGGGAAATTACCAGTGAATTTTCTCAGTAATAACAGAATTAAATTATTTCTCTGCCTCTGTTACTCAAAGCACTCTTAGGAAGTCTCACAAAGATTCTTGTTCAGGATCTCTTGTAGTCAATGGCAATTTGTAACACATGTTTAAGGTAATGCCATCATCTTTGTCTATTTGAGATCTGTCTTATTTGTTCCCTTATGGGGTACTAATAAACTCCTAAAGATGTTTACTTTGCATTTGAGTCAATAGACTGTACTTTCTCAATATAACAACAACAGGTTTCAAAGTTCTATTTTAAAAATCACACATGATTGTAAAGATGCTGAGGATAATGAAGCATCACTAAAATACTATAGTCTCATTTAACCTCTAACAAGCTCATAGTTTGAAATCTTAATTTAGAAACCACAGAACGAAGTTTCCTTATATGCATATTTTTTAAAAGCTCAGTTCTTTGGAAAGATATTGTAGAGATGTTACATCAGACAGATCTAAAATAATAATTTAGATAATAAAACTCTTTATAGTTCATATCTGATAGAAATTCACATATGTAAAATATAACCTATATATTAACAATAAGATCTTCAGGTTTTTGAGTTCATTACATTTTAAGGGAAAAATCCCACCTAAGAAAGAGATAAATCAGTATCATAGTTGTTGATCAACAGTAACAGAATTTGATGTTTATAACAGGTTTTTCTTTCTTATAACTGTTTGGAGAGGAGCTTAGCATACTGAAAATAATGATTCTGAAGTTTAACAAAGCTAACTTGAGAACGTATCTGAGGCAAACACACAGAGAACATTATTTGGCTACTGCCATTTCTCCAAGCTATTTAAATTCTTTCGATAAATCTTAGCATATATATATATATATAGTTTTTTTTGGTAAGAACCCTACAATAGAGACCAAGTAATCTCTGGAGATTTGCATAAAGGGCAAAAAAGTTGAAGACAACATTAACTTTAACTTCAATCTTAATGCATCATGGGTTAAAATTATTATTAATTTCACCCCACAGAAGGCAATAAGTTCTTCTGTCCTCTTCAATGTGGCCAAATTGATACATGCTTTAGTATTGATAAAAGACATTAACTCCCTGATCTGCCTCATTATGATATATTGAAAGGACACACCATAATGCAACTCTGAAACACAAAGCAAGATTAAATTGGTGCCCACGGGGACTTACTCATACACAGGCTCAACCCTCAAAGAGTTTCAAGAATAACAGACCACCCGCTAAGGGATCATGCCAATGCCTTCCTCATAAAAATCAAGGCGGCTACAGTCTCAGGGGGGTTTACTCAACAATTAAGTGCCTGTGTGGCTATTTGCCCCAGTGGGAAGTCATTCTGCTAAAATAAATTGCAAGTTTTTTTTTTTCCTTGAGGGTAAGAAAAAAAAAAAAAAGCTATGCTAGTTGAAAGAAGCTGCCAGAATGGTTGGTTTCACCAGAAGCAGATTTCCAGCAGAGGTCGAATGAGGACATGCATCCTGATATGCAGGCAGACAAACGCCAGAAGTCACTTCATGAGTTATTAGACTTCAGGCCTCATATAAAATAATGATCACTTAATGAATTTGTAATAAAGAATATATACTTTTGGAGAGAAGGAATATTTTTTACAGGGAAATAATAATGGAGTATCCTTCAAAAAATACGTAGCACTTCAGAATTAAATCTTATAACTAAGAACATCTTTAAAAATGTTCTAAAGGAGGAGCTGTTAGTTCTATTAACCCTTTACTCCACCATCACTATAAGTCCTTCTTCCAAGGCACTCAGGCAAAAGAAGGGCATGTTGAGCGGTGAAGATATGGATGAAAAACAATTTAACTAAAAGGTAAGGAGCCTATTCATAGCATCAGCAGAGGGACTCTCCAGATCTGTGACTGTTCTCTCCTCAGATGTAGACAGTTTCAGTTACCATGTAAAGTGTGGGAAAATCTTGCAAACAGATGAATTTTGTAGACACTCTAGTTTTATAGAAACTCTTGTAAGGTTGCTTGGAGCAACCTTTTGTTCTTTAAGATATTATTCAGCAACTTTCTTTTGCAGAAATTGAGTCATCTCCCTCACTCATCCAACAAATACCTATTTGACACCAGATATCAGGTACTAGGTTAGGCACAGGGGAAGTATTAATAGCAATGAACAGAACAAAGTTCCTGTTTCCATCAAGGAAATGGGAGGAAGAAGAAAGTAAATAATATATAATACACTGGGTAGCAATAAATGTGGTAATAAAAGAGGGCCACTTCGTAGGTTGCAATAGTACAGAGGGTGAAACGATAGTAGCTTATACCAGCATGATATGGTATAGCAAGAGGTGAGAGATGGTCAGATTTTAGGTAAACTTTTAAGGGAGAAGTGACAGAATTTGTTAACAAATTAATTTGGAGGTCTGAGAACGGGTGGATTAAAACTAATCAGAAATTATCTAGCAAGGTTAATATATGAAAGTCAGTTGCTTTCCTATATACCAGCAATGAACAACTGGAATTTCAAATGAAAAATACAACACCATTTACATTAGCATCCAAAAAGTTAAATACTTTAGCTATAAACTAAGAAAAATATACACAGGATCTGTTTAAAGAAAACTATAAAACTCTGATGAAAGAAATCACAGGACATCTAAATAAATGGAGAAACAGTCCATATCCTTGGGTAGGAAGACTCAATATTATTAAGACGCCAATTCTTCCCATTGCGATCTATAAATTAAGCACAATCCTAATCAGAACTCTCAACTATACACCATTCTAAAAAAGGCAAAGCTACAGAGAGAGTTAAAAGTTCCATGGCAGCCAGCAGTTCAGTAGGGCAAAGGGATGACTAGATGCAGCACACAGGGTTTTTAGGGCAATAAAACTATTGTGTATAACAGTGGATATGTGACATTATGCATGTGGTAAAACCAGTAGGCCTGTACAATAAAAAGAGTGAACCTTAATGTGAAACTATGGACCTTACTTAATAATACTATATCAATATTGGTTCATTAATTATAACAAATGTACCATACTAAAGCAAGACAATAATAACTAATTAACACTGTGCTGGACTGAAACTTAAGTGGGAAGCCTCTGTACTATCCACTCAAGGTTTCTGTAAATTTAAAATTGTTCTAAAAGATAAAGTATAGACAGATACAAAGCGATGACTATCTGCAGTTTCTGGCCTGAGCTTCAGCATGCACAGTGTTGCCATTTATGAAAAAAGGCAAATAAAGAGCTTTTTTTTTTTTTTAACATGCATCTATTCTTCTTCAAATTCTTTTTCCATTTAGGTTGTTACATAATATCGAGCAGAGTTTCCCATGCTTACAGTAGGTCCTTGTTGGTTATCCAATTGCTATATGCTAAGTATATAGCAGTATGTACATGTCAATCCCAAACTCCTTGACCATCCTGCCTGACAACACTTCCCCTCTGGTAACCATAGGGTAATTCTCTAAAGTTTTTGCACAGCAAAGGAAATCATAAACAAACCGAAAAGGCAACCCAGCACACAACAGATGCCTAATAAATGAATAAGCAACCTAAAATATGAGGCAGCAATATGCAATTTACTTTTTTATCCTTCCCCTCAAACAAAAAGATGCTTCTTTGACTCTAGATGGTCTATAATTCTATTAATATTCATTTATATTCATATTTAATGCTCCAAGAGAAAGTATAATTATGGATATTCATAAAATTTTTACTGAAAGTTATACTATTTCACTATAAGAAGAATAAATAAAATTTTAATTTTTCCTACACATCTGTGTTTTAAAATATGGGGTTTTTCCTCTTTCCTCAAAAAAACACTGGGTACAATGGATTTAAAAATAAAAAACTGGTCCATTTTTATTATTTGGGTTACTGCTGTGAGAACACATAAACAGCTAATAAAATATTTTTAAAATAATTATGTCCTTTAAAAAAAGAAGAATTACTCTTTACGGGCCTTATAAACTATATTTAAGAGCTACATTAACTCCGACAAAGTAAAAAGAACTGCAGTTAGGAAGAATGTATTCTTTTGAAACACAGAAAACCTTGACAACAACATTGCAGGAGACAGGTTGATATGGTTTAATAAGCTAAGCATCAGATTAAAAACTCACAGGATTTCTAGTCTAACTTTGGCTCTGACACTCATTTTTATGTATAATGAATTTTTTTCCTTCTCTTAAAGCATAAATTATATAAAGATCTCATCAAAAGAGTTCTGATCAAATCAAATGACAAAAGTTATTAGACTTTGAGCCTTATGGCTGCTGAACTAGCAGATGACCAATCTGGTATATGAAATGTTAAAGGCTTTTTTTTTCTCTAAATTTCCAGAGTGATGTTCAGACAGGAAGATGCTAAGAAAGAGAACATTTGGAAAAACTGCCTTTCAGATAAACTGGTAGAAGGTACCCATTTTAGAGAGGTTATCAATCACTATACATCAAAAGAAACACCACTAATTTGTGGAAGTGGAGGAATAAAACGGTCATTGGAGAGGTTCCATCCTCATATAAGCTATCCATATCCTTCTCTGGCACTGAGAGAAGAGAGTCATTTATAATTTAGTCAGGTTTAAAAGGATGAATGATGCATTGGTATTACTAAGCAAGGAACTATAGCCCTTTGTAACAAAAGAGATTTATTGAGCATGTAAAAAAAAAACAGTATCTTAACTGTCCCTGGATCTCATAACTGTAAAAAATACTCTGCTCAGCTGTTTAAAAAAAATTATCTGCTCAGCTTTTTAAAAAACTTATATATAAAAACAGATAAGCTTAAAATATGGCAAATGGGGTTTGAATTTTCAGCACATCTCTCATGTTTTACTGAAGGAACTAAATTGATATGGAAATTGGAAGATGACATAGTTCTACCAGGAAAAATAAAACAAAACTGACAGCTAAAAAACCCAAAAATATTTATTTTCCCCTCACAATTTGCTATGGGTCCTTGTGTACGTTTCTTAAGGAAGGTATTTTCCCATATACAACTACCCATAATACTAGTACGACTACAGAAGCCTATAAAACTACCTTAATTTTGTTGTAATAGACTTCATTCATTTAGGGACATTCAACAAATATCAATGTCAGGATGGCAAGAACACAGGAGAGGGTTGCCATGCCCTGCTCCAGGGGATCTTCCTGACCCAGGAGGGAACCCAGGTCTTCCACACTGCAGCCGGATTCTCTACCTTCTGAGCCACCAGGGAAGCCCAATATTGTATAGCACGTGGAACTCTACTTAATGTTATGTGCCAGCCTGGATGAGAGTCAAGATTGGGGGAGAATGGATACACGTATATGTATGGCTGAGTCCCTTTCCTGTTCATCTGAAACTACCACAGCATTGTTACTCGGCTATACTCCAATACAAAATAAAAAGCTTAAAGTTTGAAGAAAAAAGAGAAACACATGTTCTATCCCTGGGTTGGGAAGATCCCCTAGAGTAGGAAATGGCAACCCACTCCAGTATTCTTGCCTGGAAAATTCCATGGACAGAGGAGCCTGGAAGGCAACAGAGGACACACACACTAATTTCATGTATCAAGTGCTTTAGAGAAAACAATGACCACAGGCTGCACTTCTGCTCAAAGTACCGCGTTAACTCACTGCTATTCAAACACACAGGACTTGCCTGGTGGCTCAGACGGGAAAGCGTCTGTCTACAATGCGGGAGACCCGGGATCAGTTCCTGGTTTGGGAAGATCTCCTAGAGAAGGAAATGGCAATCCACTCCAGTACTATTGCCTGGAAAATCCCATGGACAGAGGCGCCTGGTAGGCTACAGTCCATGGGGTCGCAAGGAGTCAGACACGAGTGAGCTACTTCACTATTCAAACACACATTTGGTCTGTGATGGAATCTGTCTGTATTCTTGCCAGAAACTACATACATAAAACCAACAGAGGCCAACCCTGGGAAAATGAGTAGGAAATGAATACAAAAACTGTCTGGGCATTCTGAGAAACTGACATAGATATAACATTAAATGTCGCCTAGAACTGTTACCTTTTAAGGAGTCACCAAATAATTGGGTTGGCCAAAAAGTTCATTGGAGGCTTTCCATTAAATGTTACTGAAAAAAACCTGAATTAACTTTTTGGCCAACCAAAACATACACACCACAAAATAAATAATGGAAAGAATAAGCTTTTCAAATATATATGCCACTCTCTCACTCAGTAGTCAAGCTGCAAGATAGTTACTACCATAGTTTTAAGGACTACAGTGAGATTATTATCACTGGGGAAATAGTTCATAACTAAGTTTAATTAACTATGAAAATGACAGAGTGTGGTCCAGTATTACAAACAACAGATTCTAAAACTTGGGACTTCAGTAAAGGAAACAGCTAACAAGCCTTAGGTACACTGTACCCTTTGTGGATAACATGCAGTTGTACCCACTGCAACTGCCAACTCCTCTGGCTCTTGGGCTTTGTATACTGCCCAAACTCCCTAGTAATAAAAATGTCATTTTAAGTTTGTGAAGAATACAAAACATTTACAAGGAAAAAACCACCACAATCAAGCAGCTAAGCAACACAGTCTAGGATAGCGATTTACAGCTGGTGTGCTCAGGTTGATCGCACAAGTGTGTGGTAATTTATTTCTAACAACAAAGCTTCAAAGTTGGCAGGCTATATTTTAATATAAAATTAATATTCCCCATAATATATCACCATTCTCACCTACTCACATTCTACTATGCTTTCGTGGGTGAGAGTCAAAGTGGGGAGTCAATACAAAGAGGTCCTGGGAACAATATATAAACTAAAGCTCTAGTATATCTATACTGCAGTTCAAGGAGAGTGGACTAGAATCATGGGTCAGGACAACAATAAAGGTTAAATAAAAGTTAAAATAAAGGTTAAAACCACCAGTCACAGCTGGGCATTAAGCATCAGTAGCTACTAAGATCACACAGAGAGGAAACCAGACATTACACGTCTCCTGATGAAAGAATGGACCACCAGCTAGAGTCTTACTAATGGGATCCAATTGCATCTAACCAAGCTGCTGGTTTCAGCTGCCAATTTGCAGAAAATACAGAGGACAGGGAAACATGCTGAAATGCACCATGAATGAGTAATCAACAAACCCATACTATGGGAGAGTATGTATGTCAAACAGCCTAGGTTCTTTAACAGAAAAGTTGTGAGGAAGAGAGGACAGAGGCAGAACCCACACATCAGAAGTGGGTAAACCACTAGTCTATGGATCAATCTGGATGCCCTCTGTTCTTGTAAATGAAGTTGTAAGAATACAGCCACACCCATCTGTTTATGTATTTGTCCAGGGCTGCTTTCCCCCTAACGTGACAGAGCTAAGGAGTTGCAACAGAGACCAAACAGCCAGCAGACCTCAAAATATTTACTATCTAGAGCTTTATGGATAGCTTGTTGATCTCTACTGCAGATTAACAGAGTTTTACAGGATATAACCAAAAACATTTTTTAATGGGCAAAATGTATGAGATACAAATAAGGAACTGCTTTATTTGTAGAAATTAAATTTTAAATGTACATAAAAAAATAAAAGGGCATTACATGCCTCCTGATAAAAGACCAGACCACCAGCTATAGTCTTATTAATATGATAATAAGCAAAGCCCTGATTCCAGCTGCCAATTTGCAGAAAATACAGAGGAGAGGGAAACATTAAAATGCACCATAAGTACACCATCCAATAGTATACCAAAATAAAAATTATCATCATAAAAGTAAGGATAATGGGAAAGGTAAAGGTTTTGCTTAGCACAGGGCACACTGAAGGAGTTCTGAGAAGGCTGGAAAGGTTTTATTACTTGACTAGGTGGTGATTACAAGTGTTCAAAATGTTCTCTTTGTAACACAGCCTATGCATTTATACTGTGCTGCTTTCTGTATCTGGTTTTATTCTCCAATAAGAGATTTTAAAGTCACCAGCAAAGTAAGAAGAATGATAGCTATGAGACTTTGTTATCTACTAGGAGATCCTGGTGCAACTCATTGAATCCTTTATTATCTTTTGGAAATAGTAGAGCATAAATAAAAACACCTTTTTAATCTCAGCTTTTTATATATGAAATTTGGATAAAATAAGAACTCTGTATACCACTAAGGGTTCTAGAGCTAATGAAACAAACGAAGGTACTCTGAAATTCTGTAACATTCTCTACCAGTGCAAAATATTCTTACAACCACATGGAATAAGCTACCGCATCATTCCCTGCATAAAGTCCTTCCACACACCATCCACGCAGCAGTACTTTTGAAGAGCTCCTTCTGGAAACCTAGGACTCAACAGACATGCTTCAAGGGTAGGGAATCATTTATATTGTACAGACTGTACCTTGCACAAAGGTGCCAGGTACAAGGGTGTCTGAAATCTGGTTGATGGAGCTTGCCAAACATGAATCCTGGTGAAGACTTTTTCTGTATGTCCAGGGCTAATTCACTCCAAAGCAAATCATGAACTAGCTGTTCAGTTCAGTTCAGTTCAGTCGCTCAGTCGTGTCTGACTCTTTGTGACCCCATGAATCGCAGCACACCAGGCCTCCCTGTCCATTACCAACTCGCAGAGTTCACTCAGACTCATGTCCATCGAGTCAGTGATGCCATCCAGCCATCTCATCCCCTTCTCCTCCTGCCCTCAATCCCTCCCAGCATCAAAGTCTTTTCCAATGAGTCAACTCTTCGCATGAGGTGGCCAAAGTACTGGAGTTTCAGCTTTAGCATCATTCCTTCCAAAGAAATCCCAGGGCTGATCTCCTTCAGAATGGACTGGTTGTAGGCCTGTTCAAACATCCTCCCAGATCTGCCTTTTGTCAAATTTAACATCATAAACTGTCTGAAAAGCTTCTGCATCATTAAGCTAAAACATGAACAAGCACATCTTACATCTGTATTTCCCTGGTTTACTCCTCTTCTGTGAACTGCTGTTCATATTCTTTGCCCATATTTTTCATCTGGATTGCTTTGTCCCTCAAGTCACAGAAGTTATTTACATATTCTGATTGAATCTTTGTTGGCTATACATCAGTAAATCTCTTCTCCTAGTTTGTGGAAACTTCTATATTGTCAGTAGGACTATGAGCTGATAACCTTCTGGAGAGCAGGTTACTAATAAGCAGTAAAGATGAAGGTGTAAATGCTGTATGTCCCAGCCATTTCACCTCCAGGTTTCTACCTTAGGGAGACTCTCATACCTGAGAACAAAGGATATACTTACATGGGATATTCATTACAGTATAATTTGTAACAGCAAAAAAGTATAAACAGTGATGTCCTTGAAGATGTATGTAACACTTCCTCCCTCATTTCCCACCCATCCCTCTTTCCCACGAGTTCTAGATATTCATTTGTTCATTAATGGCCTTAGCCCATGGCATTAAGCACCTACTCTGAACCAGATTTCATAATAGATAGGCAGTCACTACTTCCACTTGTCTTGCTAACACATGGTCTCTTAGCACTTTCAGGAGGCTTTTCCCATCCTTCTGGGTCCAGATACAACCTTAAGTAAAGTGCTTGTCAGTACCCCACTACTCCTGTTATTCAATTTGTTGTTGCTGTTTAGTCGCTAAGTTGTGTCTGATTTTTTTGTGACCTCATGGACTGTAGGCCACCAGGCTCCTCTGTTGATGGGATTTCCCAGGCAAGAATACTGGAGAGGGTTGCTATTTCATTCTCCAGGGGATCTTCCTGACCCAGGGATCAAACCCATGTCTCTTGCATTGCAGGTGGATTCTTTAACACTGAGCCAATAGGGAAGCCCTGTTATTCAATTACCTAACAATAAATTAAGTGGAGGTGGTCCCAAATTACTGTTAATTAAATTTCTGAACAAAGGACAACTTTTTTCCTAGATCTCATCTAACAATTACCAAAAAATGAAATAAGATTTATTTTCCAAGCCAACAATTAGAGCTAGAACATTACTTTCAAGAGAAAGTCTTAAATACCATATGGTCACATGTATATGTGGAATTGCATACCCACACGAAAGTTCATAGACACAGAAAACAGATAGGAGGTTGCCAGAGGCAGTGGGTAAAACAGGTGAAAAGAGTTAAAAAGTATAAACTTCCGGTTATAAAATAAATAAATCATGGGTATGTAGTGTACAGCATGGTGACTATAGTTAATAATACCATATTGCATTATTTGAAAGTGGCTAAGAAAGTAGATCTTAAGGGTTCATATCACAAGGAAAAAAAACTCTGTAATTATATACAGTGACCAATGTTCACTAGATTTATTGCAGTAATTATTTTGCAATATATGCAAATATCAAATCATTATGTTGTACACCTGAAGCTAATACAATGTTGCATATCAATTATGCCTCAAAAAAGAAATAGGCTGTCTTGATCATCACAGTATCTCTAACACAGACCATCCCCTGACATAACAGTCAATAAATACTTGCTAGGTAAAGACTAAAAAAAAATCCAAGCAATATTATCTGACAATAATAATTTTTAAAGTGAACCCAGTGATTTATTTTTATAGATGGTTTATTATCAAATAAAGAGCTGTTTATTCTCTTAAATTAAAAAAAAAAAAAGGCATTTTTTTAAGGTGAGTTACCTTCATAAATTCCTACCCAAATACTTTTAGGACTTGTCTTAATGAACTTCCTCCCTATACAAGATGGCCAGAGATTCAAAGTCAATAATTTTCTTTGTGTTACTAATGGAAGGAAAATTCCTACATTAACCACAAATGTCTGAAATTGCACCATTACTGTTATATATGTAACATTTTATATAGAAAGTACACATGGGAGTAAAAATATTAAAGTTTGCCTATTACCTAAAAATATCACTCCTGTTAAAACCTGAGGAATGAAATCAAACACACAAATCTTTATTTGTTAAAAGGTTATTTGCATTCTTTGAATTGAGAACATATTATGCCATAGAAAGCATAATAAATCTAATGTGTATTGGGTTCCATTTGTGCTATTTTCTATATTATCATTCCACTGCCTAATATAATCATGAATATTTATATAAAAATAAGACACACAGACTAAGCTCTCTGCTTTATTAAATACAAGAGTGCAAAAATGGATTACTAAGTTAACCTTCCAACTAATTCTACTTAAAGAAGAAAACAAGCTTAAAAAGCTAGAAAAGCAATAATCACAATTAAGGAAAAAGTAGAAATTAATTGGACAATTTTATAGTTCTAGATTTATGAAACGATTTTGATTCAAACAGACTCTATTCATTTTGTTTTTTAGGATTAAATATGTTAATTCTAAATGGTAGTTCCTTGTCCAAATAAATAACAATAATACTAGCTAGGATGACACTGTTACAGCAATTTAAAGACACAAAGGGAGAGTCTGAAGGAGTGAATTATTATGTCTCTTAGATAGAAGCATTATTGGAAATAAAGCTAAATTGTTGTGTATTGATTCTCAAAACACACAGAAAAATCTCACAGTAAGAAGCCTCTCAAAGAATAGTATAAATAGCCTGAAATATCAAAAGATAATTCTCATAACAAATCATACATACCAAAAATATTTAATAGAAATCTAAAAATTAGCTTAATATAATTTTATGGAATATACACAATGAAAAAAATAACTAATTATGGTAGCTTTGATTTGGAAGGGATCTCACATATTATCTACTGATAACCTGTAACCTTCAATAAAAGACAAAGTGAAACTCACGAATTGTGTGTCTCCAGTCATAAAACAAAAATCTGCACCAAGACCAGAATCCATGTCTTCTGGCTTTAGTCCACGGTCTTTCTCCTAAATCAATATGCCTTCATAGAGAATTAGGAAAAAAGCAGGTATTCATCAAAGTGCTTCATATTGGAATTTAAGGTGCTCTGCCTTCTTCCCTTTTGAATTATGGTTCTGAACTCTTGAGTCCTTTGGACTGCAAGATCAAACCAATCAATCCTAAAGAAAATCAACCCTGAATATTCACTGGAAGGATGATGCTAAAGCTGAAGCTCCAGTACTTTGGCCACTTGATGCGAAGAGCTGACTTACTAGAAAAGACCTTGACGCTGGGAAAAACTGAAGGCAAAGGAGAAGAGGGCAGCAGAGGATGAGATGGCTAGATACTGTCTCAATGGACATGAATCTGAGCAAACTCTGGGAGATACTGGAGGACAGAGGAGCCTGGCATGCTGCAGTTCATAGGGTCACAAAGAGTCGGACATGACTTAGTGACTGAACATCAGCTCCAAGCCTTCTTCCCTACTTACACACCCACTCATATACACCTATGCCTTTATCTGTCCTTTCTACCTGCCCCATAGCCTCAGAGGTTCAGGTGCTCCTCTTCCAGCTCAGGATTAATCTCTTTAACTAGTCTCCTGAATCCTCCCCTCCCCCATCTCGCAAGAAACTTGGCTGCATTACTCTTTACCTTCACTCCTCAACGTTCAGCCTTTCTCTAGGACAGTTCACAGCACAGCTGGCTTATCTCAGAACAAACAAGTCAGAGAGAGGGTGCCCAACAGAAGCCACTGTTTTTTTTCCCGTGTGTGTCTGTGTGTGTGTTTGTGTCTGTGTGTGTCTGTCTGTGTGTGTGTCTGTGTCTGTGTGTGTCTATGTGTGTGTCTGTTTGTGTCTGTGTGTGTGTCTGTGTGTGTGTCTGTGTCTGTGTGTGTGTCTGTGTCTGTCTGTGTGTGTCTGTGTCTGTCTGTGTGTCTGTGTGTGTGTCTGTGTCTGTGTCTGTGTGTGTGTCTGTGTCTGTGTGAGTCTGTGTGTGTCTGTGTCTGTGTGTGTGTCTGTGTGTGTCTGTGTTCTTGCCTGGAGAATCCCATGGACAGATGAACCTGGCAGGCTAACGTCTTTGGGTTGCAAAGAGTCAGACATTACTGAAGAGACTGGGCACACATGTATATATGTGTGTGTGTATATATATATATATATACACACACACACACATGCACACATATAGATAGATATGCTCTTGTCAGTTGAATGCTTACAAATATTTTCTCTTATTCCATAGGTTGTCTTTTCATTTTGTTTATGGTTTCCTTTGCTATGTAAAGGTTAAGTTTAATTAGGTCCCATTTACTTATTTTTGCCTTTGTTTCCATTGCTCTATGAGACAGATCCCAGAAATAGTGCTGTGATTTATTATGGCCTGCCTATGTTTCTTCTGGGAGTTTTATAATACCCTGTCTCACACATAGGTCTTTAATTCATTTTAAATTTATTTTTGTATATAGTGTTAGAGAATGTTCTAATTTCTTTCTTTTATTAATAGATATAGCTGTCCAGTTCTCCCAACACTACTTATTATAGAGACTATCTTTCCTCCATTGTATATTCTTGCCTTCTTTTTGGCAGATTAATTGACCATAAGTGTGTAGGTTTATTTCTAGGCTCTCTACTCTGTTCCATTGATCTATATGTCTGCTTTTGTGCGCCTACCATACTGTTTTGATTTCTATAGCTT
Source organism: Redunca redunca (assembly GCA_006410935.1). Lineage (NCBI taxonomy): Eukaryota > Metazoa > Chordata > Mammalia > Artiodactyla > Bovidae > Redunca > Redunca redunca. The sequence goes on from SJYQ01020784.1 coordinate 198,674, forward strand.
TGTAGCATATTCTGAATCATGGAACATGATTCCTCCAGCCCCATTCTTCTTTTTTAAGATTTACTTCATTTCACAAGATTTATTCAAGAATTGCTCCATTTTTCTTTCTCAAGATTACCATTGCATCAAAAAGAATAGAATACCAAAGGATAAACCTACCTACCTAAGGAGGCAAAAGACCTCTACTCTGAAAACTATAAGACGCTGATGAAACAAATCGAAAACAACACAGACAGAAAGAAAAATATACCATGTCCTTGGATAGGAAAAATCAATACTGTTAAAATGACCATACGATCCAAGGCAATTTATAGATTTAGTGCAGTCTCTATCAAATTATCAAGAGTATTTTTTACATTGGAAAAGACCCTGATACTGGCCAAGAGTGAAAGAAAAAGAAGGGGGCGGCAGAAGATGAGATGGTTAGATAGCATCACCAACTCAACAGAAATGAGTTTGAATAAACTCTGGGGGATAGTGAAGGACAGGGGAGCCTGGCAAGCTATAGTCCATGGGGTCACAAAAAATCGGATATGACTCAGGAACTGAACAACAACAATTTTTCACAGAACTAGAGCAAAAAATTTTCAAATTCGTATGGAAACACAAAAGACCCCAAATAGCCTTACATCTTCTATAATCTGATCTTAGAAGTAACCTCTCATCATTTTTGCCAAGTTTTATTTATTAACAGTAAGTCACTGGAAATTCCCTGGTGCTCCAATGGTTAGGACTCTATGCTTTCACTGCCGAGGACCCGGGTTTGACCGCTGGTCAGGGAACTAAGATCCCACAAGCTGCTCAGTGCACTACACCCACTCCCCAACAAAAAAGCAAGTCACTAATTCCAGCCCACACTCCAGGGAAGGGAATTACACAAGTGTGACCATCAGAAGGCTGGATTACAAGAAGCCGTCTTAGAAGCTGCCTGCCACAGCTTCTAAAGAAGAAAAACAGAAAAGGAGGCTTTTTAACAGGATAACAGGTCTTCTTATGAAGCAAGCAATTGGGAAAACCTGGTACTGGCATAAGAATAAATATATTGACTAATAGAATATAAAGAGAGGCCAGAAACAAATCAAAGCATAGCTGCACAAAGATGGTATGTCAGATAATAAGGAAAGGAGGGAATATTCAGTAATTGGAGGCAGAGAAAAATGGTCATCCAACTGAAAACAGGGTCCCTAGCCTTCCTCTCATAACATTAAAATAAGCAACTTCAAAACTCTTAGTGAAAATACAGGTGAACTTCTTTTAAATCTTTACTTAGGAAATAGCTCTTCTATTAGATATAAAGTGAAAATGAAAGTGAAGTCGCTCAGTTGTGTCCGACTCTTTGCGACCCAGTAGCCCACCAGGCTCCTCCATCCATGGGATTCTCCAAGCAAGAATACTGGAGCGGGTTGCCATTTCCTTCTCCAGGGGAAGCTTCCCGACCCAGGGATCGATCCGAGGTCTCCTGCATTGCAGGCAGATGCTTTAACCTCTGAGCCACCAGGGAATATATTAGATCATTATATATTAGATATAAAGATATTGATTATTAAGATTAATAAATATGATTATATTCAAATTAAAAATGGTTATTCATCAAAAGATACCTGAAAGCTGGGAAACATAGCCAAAAGGATTACTATCAAGAATATATAAAGAACTCCTAGGAGTCAATGAGGAAACTGCAAATAATCCAATAGGTAAAGGATGTGAAAACAGATTTCTCGAGAGAGGAAATAATAAATATAAAAATAAATGTTCAATATCAGAGACCTGCAAATTAAGACCACAATTAGACAAGCCATTCAACTGACAACAATTTAACAGTCAGAGAACACTAAATGTCAGAGACCATATAGCTTCCAAAGATCTTATTTACTGCGCAGGGGAAAGTAAACTGAGGCAACCACTTTGGAAAATAGTTTGAAACTATCCCCTAAAGTCAAACAAAAGCAACACTCCATCCTCAGGAGAGATGTGAAAACTATGCTATAATCACAGGATGGAATGCTATACAGCAGCCCACCCTCCTGGCCAAAAGACACCATAATGTAACCTTAACGATATAAAGCAAGCCTCAAAAGATTACATGCCTTTTTATAAAGTTAAAAATATCTAAAATGAAACCACTCCCAACGAGCATGAAAAATACAGAAACATTTTACAGTAAATAAACACTTGTTCAACACTCATATTTAACTTAGTTCTCAAATTACCAAGAATAAAGCCATGATTCCTATAGCCCAAATTCCTTTTAAAATATATTGTTGCTGTTGTTTAGTCACTGTCATGTCTGACTGTGACCCCGTGGACTGTAGCCTACCAGGATTCTCTCTGTCCATGGGATTTTCTAGGCAAGAATAATGGAGGGGGTTGCCATTTCCTTCTCCAGAGGATCTTCCTGACCCAGGGATGGGACCCGTGTCTCCTGTACTGCAGGCAGATACTTTACCCTTGATCTACCAGGGAAGCCTTTAAAATATATTACTAACTCTAATTTAAGGATTCCTAGTGCTTTATGCCAGAGAAGGCAATGGCACCCCACTTCAGTACTCTTGCCTGGAAAATCCCATGGATGGAGAAGCCTGGTGGGCTGCAGTCCATGGGGTCATGAAGAGTCCAACAAGACTGAGCGATTGCACTTTCACTTTTCACTTTCATGCATTAGAGAAGGAAATGACAACCCACTCCAGTATTCTTGCCTGGAGAATCCCAGGGACGGGGGAGCCTGGTAGGCTGCCGTCTATGGGGTCGCGCAGAGTCAGACATGACTGAAGTGATTTAGCACCAGCAGCAGCAGCGCTTTATGCAGGAAAGGAACTAACCTGCTAAACAAAAATCAAAATCAGCTGCCCACCTGTTATGGCTGAGGGAAGCACTGATGGGTGTAGGTACCACAGTCTGTAACCCTTCTCCTTCTATCTCAGTACCCAGAAGGCAGATGAGCTGGAGATCTGGTAGTCCCACACAGTTTACTTCATGCCAGCTTTTACCTGAAAGTGTATCATCGAATGGACAATATTTACCAAAAAAATAAAAGGTCTAAACATCTACCTAATACTCAGCTGAGCAAACATCACTTATAATGCTATGTCCCTTTATCTTTCTAGTATTTTCTGTTACTCATAATTCCCACTGTTAATGAATAAAGAAATCACAACACTGACAAAATTAACAGCAAATGCATAAACGCTATATCCCGACCCAACTCATTCCCCCACCACAGCCCCAATAACAAAACAATAATAAACAAATTACTTACTCTCCATGAGGTCCAGGTAAACCAAGAACGCTATATAAACTTGGGTGGCATCTCCTATATCTAATTCCATCATTTCTAAATACTGAAAATCAAAATGTAATTGTCAAAGAGAGAAGGAAGAATCTCTTAGCATTTTCTTTCAATTAACAACTAGTCAATAGATAATGTATAAGACTCTCTTAAAGATATAGCGGGAGTTAAATGGCAATTAAGACCTGACCCCTATCTCTTAAAAAAACATGGATTGCTAGGGTAAACACATACACACTTGCAATTGCAGATAAATAATAATACGTTACAGTAAGTGACTAAAAACCAAGTGAATGGGAAAAAAAAATGACACAAGAGGTCAAAGGAGCTACACTCAGGTGGCTTGGCTGGTGAATGTTTCCTGGAAGAAGTGGGATGCAAACTGGGCCCTGAAGGACATGTATGAATTGAATAAACAAAGAAAGAGTAACAGTGTGAGTAATCACATGTAAGTGGGAATAAGCAACATGGATTCAAGGGCCTAGAAAGAAAACCACCTGCCAGGAGTAGAGACACCTTAATAGGACTTTTCTCGGGGCAGGTTAGCGGGAGCCTCTGATTCCCTGGTCTCATTTGCCGGTGGAGAAGGTGTGCTAGAAGAGCACTCCTGGCCTCTCTCCCCACCCCTGCTCACTCAAGAGTAGGGAATTCGTTAACTGTTGAGTTTCAAAGAAAGGATCAAGGAAGCTGCTGCGGGTCAGCACAGAGCGAACATTCCTCAGGGCCTGCCCCTGCAGGAGAAGCCTGAGGTATTTCAGCTCTGTCAATGACTAGGTGGGTGGGGAGCAGGGTCCATGCAGAGGTGAGGCATCTGCAGACCCACCTGGGTGTACTAAAGTCACACTTTCCATCTGCACCCACCAAAGTGTGTACAGATGCAGGAAAAGAGGAGTGTTACTAATTGTCCTCCTCAACCTCACATGAGTTTGGAAATGACACTGAAAAGGCAACTGGAGACCAGGGGCGAGGTCTTGATGGCCAGGGTAAAAGTATGAATTTTACCCTTCAGGAAATTCTCTAACTATGAGAATTACATAACCAAAGTGGTGTTTAATGATGATAAATCTGATCCTATGTTATTGGATTGACCTAAATTGACTATGCCAAAGCCTTTGATTGTGTGGATCACAATAAACTGTGGAAAATTCTTAAAGAGATGGGAATACCAGACCACCTGACCTGCCTCTTGAGAAACCTGTATGCAGGTCAGGAAGCAACAGAACTGGACATGGAACAACAGACTGCTTCCAAATAGGAAAAAGAGTACGTCAAGGCTGTTTATTGTCACCCTGCTTATTTAACAAATATGCAGAGTACATCATGAGAAATGCTGGGCCAGAAGAAGCACAAGCTGGACTCAAGATTGCTGGGAGAAATATCAATAACCTCAGATATGCAGATGACACCACCCTTATGGCAGAAAGTGAAGAGGAACTAAAAAGCCTCTTGATGAAAGTGAAAGAGGAGAGTGAAAAAGTTGGCTTAAAGCTCAACATTCAGAAAACTAAGATCATGGCATCCGGTCCCATCAGTTCACGGGAAATAGATGTAGAAACAGTGGAAACAGTGACAGACTTTATTTTGGGGGGCTCCAAAATCACTGCAGATGGTGACTGCAGCCATGAAATTAAAAGACGTTTACTCCTTGGAAGGAAAGTTAGATAGCATATTAAAAGCAGAGACATTACTTTGCCAACCCTAGATAGCATATTAAAAAGCAGAGACATTACTTTGCCAACAAAGGTCCATCTAGTCAAGGCTATGGTTTTTCCAATGGTCATGTATGGATGTGAGAGTTGGACTATAAAGAAAGCTGAGCGCCTAAGAATTGATGCTTTTGAACTGTGCTGTTGGAGAAGATTCTTGAGAGTCCCTTGGACTGCAAGGAGATCCAACCAGTCTATCCTAAAGGAGATTAGTCCTGGGTGTTCATTGGAAGGACTGATGCTGAAGCTGAAACTCCAATACTTTGGCCACCTCATGCGAAGTGCTGACTCATTGGAAAAGACTCTGATGCTGGGAGGGATTGGGGGCAGGAGAAGGGGACGACAGAGGATGAGATGGCTGGATGGCATCACTGACTTGATGCACATGAGTCTGGGTAAACTCCAGATGGACAGGGAGGCCTGGTGTGCTGCAATTCATGGGGTCACAAAGAGTCGGACATGACTGAGTGACTGAACTGAACTGAAGTAATTTTCAAACTGAATAATGCAAATGCAGAACTGAAAATCAAACAACTAATCTTTTCTTTTTTTTAAGATCAATTAGATCCTTCAAGAAGAAAAACTGAAAGAAAAGATTTGATGGTTTGAGCCTATAGAGTGTTTGACTTTAAAGAAAAAAAAAACCCCTGCAAGTATGAAAATTAAATAGTAACATCAAATCTAAAGTATCTTTTTAAACTTATTACTGGTGTTTTACTTTAACTATTTAGGTAGTAGCTACTGTATGTTAAGTGCTTTACTAATATTAACTGACTTAATCCTCTAACAACGGGATAAGGTTAGTACTATTCTTATCTCCATTTTACAGAAGAGAAAACTGAGGAACAATGAGATAAAACACTTTTTTCCNCCTGTCCATCACCAACTCCCGGAGTTCACTCAGACTCACGTCCATCAAGTCAGTGATGCCATCCAGCCATCTCATCCTCTGTCATCCCCTTCTCCTCCTGCCCCCAATCCCTCCCAGCATCAAAGGCTTTTCCAATGAGTCAACTCTTCGCATGAGGTGGCCAAAGTACTGGAGTTTCAGCTTTAGAATCATTCCTTCCAAAGAAATCCCAGGACTGATCTCCTTCAGAATGGACTGGCTGGATCTCCTTGCAGTCCAAGGGACTCTCAAGAGTCTTTTCCAACACCACAGTTCAAAAGCATCAATTCTTCGGCACTCAGCCTTCTTCACAGTCCAACTCTCACATCCACACATGACCACAGGAAAAACCATAGCCTTGACTAGACGGACCTTAGTCGGCAGAGTAATGTCTCTGCTTTTGAATAAGTTATCTAGGTTGCTCATAACTTTTCTTCCAAGGAGTAAGCGTCTTTTAATTTCATGGCTGCAGTCACCATCTGCAGTGATTTTGGAGCCCCAAAAAATAAGTTAGCTTGAGCTAAATGCAGAAGAGCCAACTCATTGGAAAAGACCCCGATGCTGGGAAGGATTGAAGGCAAAAGGAGAAGAGGGCAGCAGAGGATGAGTTGGTTAGATAGCATCACCACATGAGTTTGAGTAAACTCTGGGAGATAGTGGAGGACAGGGAAGCCCGGTGTGCTGCAGTCCACTGGGTTGCAAAGGGTCCGACAGGACTTAGTGACTGATCAACAACAATAAAGTACAGTCTTGGAGGCAGGCTCTTCAGCAGCAGGGGCACAAGTGGGAAAACTCTCAGTTTTTCTTATCTGGAGAAGCAAAAAAGTGAAGCCAGGAAACTTTGATAGCTGAAGAGATCAAGAAATCCCCAAAGGGTAGGAGCCAGAGAGAGAGGATCCCCAAACTCTGCTTTCCTCTCTGATCAGATCCTGAACCACCTGAAACAAAATCCCAGCAGTTTGGTTAAAAACAAAAGATCTAACTGAGACTAGAGTTGTCCCCCAAGAAAGAGAGTTTATGGTTTAAATTTAGTCGAGAGAATCACCTGCTAATGCAAAGAAAATAATACTCATCTTAGTAAAATAATGCAATCTAGAACATCCACAGTTCATCATTCATAAAGTCCAAGATACAATTCAAAACTAGTGACATATGAAAATCAGGAAAGTGGATCACATTTTCTGGAATTTGACCCTGAGATGAATCAGATGTTGAGACTGACAGATGAAAACTTTAAAGCAACTATTATAACTATCCTCAATGAAGTAAAACACAACATGTTTTCAGTGAATAAAACTCTCAGGAGACAAACAAACAAACAAACCTCATCAGAGAAAATGAAAAAAAAAAGGATCAGATAGAAATTCTGAAGTTAAAAATTAAAATTTCAGAGATACAAAATTCATGGGTGGATTTAACAGCCAGATGGAAATTACAGAGAAAAAAATAAATAAATTGGAGTTACAGCAGTCATCCAAGACCTCATCCAAAGTGAACAACAAAGAGATGATTAAAAAAAATAAACAGAGCTCAGAAAACTGCTACGTAATATCAGACAATCCAACATATATGTAAATGAAATACTAGAAGGAGAAAAGAAAGAGGATGGAATAGAAAAATGTGAAGAAGTTAATAATTCCCCAAGTTTGATGAAAGAAATTTACTGGTATAAAATACTAAATGAATACCAGGTAAAATAGACACAGTGAAGTCCATCCTGAAGTCAAACTGTTGAAAGCCAGATGAAAAGCTTGAATGCGTTAAAAAAAAAAATGCCTTCAAACAGCTTCAAACAGCTGCTAAGCCCTAAAGAAGCAAATAACTCTGAAATTAGTATGTTCCTTGAAGGCAATGGAACCCCACTCCAGTACTCTTGCCTGGAAAATCCCATGGACAGAGGAGCCTGGTAGGCTACAGTCCATGGGGTTGCGAAGAGTCAGACATGACTGAGCGACTTCCCTTTCATTTTTCACTTTCATGCATTGGAGAAGGAAATGGCAACCCACTCCAGTTATTCTTGCCTGGAGAATCCCAGGGACGGGGGAGCCTGGTGGGCTGCCGTCTATGGGGTCGCACAGGGTCTGACACGACTGATGCGACTTAGCAGCAGCAGCAGTAGGTTCACTGACAGTAATTCAAGTAATTAGAGGTCTAAAGATCCCAATCAGTTCAGGTGATGGAATTTAGAAGCATTTAGGAGCATTCTGTTGCTCATATGAGGAAAGGGGAAATTTTATAAATAAGGAGATCCAATGGAATAGGTACTAGGTGAACATGTCCAGACATCTTCAGGGGAAGATTTTCAACTTAAGGGGAAGAAAAAGTAGATGTATGGGGCAGAGAGGTTAGAGAATCCCAAAAGTATACAGAAAGATATTTCAACTGAAAAAAAAGAAAGAAAGAAAAAGCAACAGGCTAATGCTAGCCTTTGGCAAATAAAAGAAGTTCTATTGCCTAGAAAAAATGTGATCTATTTAAGCATGAATATTAATTGTTTCTGACTTTTAATGTCATTGTCTATTACAGAAAGTTGAAGAATGAAAATAGATTGTCCCTTGGCTTCCATACTAAGCAATGGAAACTTATTTATAAATAAATCTTGGTGATCTGGAGTAACTAAGAAAGAAAACAAAAGATTTGGGACTACTTAAACAGCCTGATAGGAGAAGGGGATGATAGAGAGTGAGATGGTTGGATGGCATCATCGACGCGACATGAGTTTGAGTAGGCTCCGGGAGTTGGTGATGGACAGAGAAGCCTGGCATGCTGCAGTCGATGGGGTCGCAGAGAGTCAGACATGACTGGGTGACTGAACTGAACTGAAGTGAATAATGTCTAGTGTGGTAATCCAGAGTAAAATACACCCAAGAACAAGTTAGTTTCAACTTCTCATAGACTGAAGAGTTTCTCCTTTTATAAATGCTCCCATGGTTTAATATAACAGAGAACCAAAGTGGTTAGGAAAAAAGCTAGATAAGTAACAACAAATAAAATTCCTCCTGAGTATACAGGGTGATATCAAATTCCATGTAATCTGGCACTTGCTCTACTGATTCCCATCTTGATATCTGAGACAGACCATTTTACTCCCACAAAAAAGTCTATAAAGTCCAGGCCAAGACATTAATTCAGTTAGAGTCTCCAGAGGAAAAACGAACTTTGGATTGTGATGTGAATGTTTAATGTGTTAAAAAGAAAAGGTTTTTACACAGTGCTATATACAACAGTGATCTCAAGCTGAAAAATGTAGGCTAGCATTCTGGATCAGCTTTAATTCGTTGCTTGTAAGAATGTTCATATGTATCTTGTTCCTTTTTTGTACACAAAGCATGTAATTTCCCATTCTCTGTGTTTCATAGAGAATAGATAATATTTTTATACTTTTAGTAAAATATTTAGGATGCTATGATATTTTACTACTCATATGCATGAATATGTTTGAAGAACCTCGTACATATAGAAAAGAATTTAGAATAATCAAAATATCTCCTCTCCATTTCTCATAAATTTAAGAATGCAATCTAAATTCCCCATTTTAAGAATCAGGCTATAGTAAATTTAATTTTAAAAAATACTGCTTACATTTGGAACAAAACAACAACAAAAATAAGGTACCTAGAATAAAGATGACCAAACCTTTTTGGAGAACATAATAAATGTTACTGAAGCTCATTAGAGAAGTATGTCTGTCCATTAATATAGGTCTTCTCTATTGAGCTTTGATAACATTTATAGATCAATTTGGAGGAAATTGCCCACTTTATAATACTGATCTGTAAGTTCTAGCTATTTCAATCACAGTCTCAATAGGGGTTTGCCTAATACTTGATAAACTGATTCCGAAATGTTAGCATGCTGCTGCTGCTAAGTCACTTCAGTCCTGTCTGACTCTGTGGGATCCCATAGATGGCAGCCCAAAGGGCCAAAAATAACCAAGACCCTTCTGATGAATAAACTGAGAGAACTTATTATAAATGTCTGTAATTAAGAGTATGTGATATCTCTACAAGGGTAGATAAATAAACCAATGGAATCAAGTAGCAAGTCACCCACATTTGGACAGAGATGACATTACAGATGTAATGCAGAGTCAAGGCAATGAATATGTGTATATGTATATGTATGTACACATATACACATGTAGATATAAAGAGAAATTGGATCGCTAATTGCACCATAAAGTCTAATTTCTTCTTTTTGTCTTATCTTGCACTCCCCCCTTCCCTTTTCCTACTGGTAATCTATAGTTAGTTTTCTTTATCTGTGAGTCTGTTTCCATTTTGTTATGTTCATTTATATTCCACATATAAGTGATAACATACAATATTTGTCTCTATCTGTCTGGTTTATTTCACTAAGCATAATACTCTCCAAGTCCATCCATGTTGTTGCAAATGGCAAACTATTATCTTCCATATGGCTGAGTAATATTCCATTGTATATATACATACCACATCTCCTTTATTCATTCATCTATGGATGCATGCTTATATTGCTTTCATATCTTGGCTATTGTAAATAATGCTGCTGTGAACATTGGAGTAAATGTATGTTTTTGAATTCGTGTTTTCATTTTCTTCAAATATACACCCTGGAGTCAGGTTGCTTCATCATCTGGTGGTTCTTAGTTTTTTGAGAAACCTCCATACTGTTTTCCACAATGGCTATACCAATTTATATTCCCACAATGTACTGGGGTTCCCTTTTCTCCACATCCTCACCAGTATTTGTAATTTGCAGACTTTTTGATAGCCATGCTGATAGGTATGAGATGATATCTCTGTGATTTTGATTTGCACTTCTCTGATAATTAGCAATGTGGGGTACCTTTTCATGTGCCTGTTGGCCATTTGTATGTCTTTTTATGAAAAAATGTCTATTCAGGTCTTCTGCCCATTTTTTAACCAGGTTGGTTTTTTTCTTTGATATTAAGTTGTGTGTGTGTGTGTGTGTGTGTGTGTGTGTGTGTGTGTGTGTTAGTCACTCAGTCGTGTCCAACTCTTTGCAACCCCACAGACTGTAGCCCACCAGGCTCCTCTGTCCATGGAGCTCTCCAAGCAGATACTGGAGTGGGCTGCCATTTCCTCCTCCAGGGGATCTTCCTGACACAGGGATCAAACCCACGTCTCTTATGTCTCCTGCATAGGCAGGTGGGTTCTTTACCACTAGCGCCACCTGGGAAGAACTGTATACTTTTATATGCCCTTAATATGTTTTTATATGTTTATAAAATAGAATGGTTTTTATCAGTTTAAAATAAGATATTTAACCATATAAATTCAAAATTACTGAGCTTGAAAATCTGTATATTTAAGCTAAAATTTTGCTTTGGAGACTTTAATCACCTGGAGCCTGCAACTCTGCCATATGGTTGTGACCATTCAATATTCATATATTCAATATGATATTTGAAAGCACTGTGTAAGCCAACTATACATCAGATATTTAGCTCATTTTTTCCATTTTAACAAAGTTTTTAGCTTTTCTGTAACAGGTTATATATATAATTATATGAAAGTCATATAATAATCCAGCTTTTTCTCTTCCCCCTTCCTACCCTGTCCTCCAGTCATGCTCTTCTCATCGCTATTCCTCATGCTCTGTGTTCTCGCATTCTTTTGCTTTTATAGTTCCATCAGCCTGAAACTCCAACCTCTCCCAACCCTCTATCATTTTCCTAAAATATGCCCCTCATTTTTCAATACTCAGTTCAAAGGCATTTCTTTAATGAGGCATTTCCTAACCATCCCCACTTCCCTTCCTTATCCTCTTTTCTTACCAGTTTATGGTGTTTATTCATTCATTCAATATATCTTAATTATCCATGCATTTCCAGCACCCATGCCTTGGCACAGTAGGCCCTGAGAAAATGTTGAAACAAATAAGTGAAGACAATTTGAGAAACATATCTAGTCTTTTTAAATGAGATAAAAAGACTGTATTTTAAATTTGTATAAATGTGTTTGGAATTGAAAAACATTTTTCTGTGGTAACTATTATATAGTGCTTGGATACAGGCCAGAGCTTAGACAAAACTTTGAAAGTGGCACAGTTTAATTTTATCCCTTCCCATTTCAGCCACTGCTCTTTTTCTCACGCTACCCTCCATATCCTTTCCCTACTTGGACTTGGAGTCCGCAAGCCCAGATATCAGAAATCCACAGAACTTGCTTTGTCATAAAGGGTGCCGTGCTCCATATATGGATCCCATTCTGTTCCCTTCATCAAAGCTTCTTATAGTGCACCTCAGTTTAGGTATTGAGATTAGAAACTCTGATTTAATTCACACAAATGTAGGAATACCAAAGCTATTGCCTTCTATTCTTCTCTCAAGTGTTTTAGTGTTAAAATTGGCACACTTGTCAATTTGAATGAATGCTTATGTTGTAGGATTTTAGGCTGGCTGAGACAAGGGAATAAAAAAAATCCAAGAAGTGAAAAAAACAATGTGTGTGCGAGCTCAGTCATGTCCTACTCCTTGCAGCCCCGTGGATTGTAGCCCACCAAGCTCTTCTGTCCGTGGGATTTCCCAGGTAGGAATACTGGAGTAGGTTGCCATTTCCTTCTCCAGGAGATCTTCTCAACCCAGGATTGAACCCATGCCTCCTGCAACTGGCAAGCATTGGCAGGTAGATTCTTAACTACTGAGCCACCTGGGAAGCCCCCCAAAAGGTATTTTGGTGCAGGAAAAGCTAGCCCTGTTGATCCAGCCAAGACTCCCTCCTCCAAATCTGACCCAGCCAGATAAAAAGGGCAGGACACCTTCTGCCCCTTTCTCTGGAGAAGAAGGCTTCAAAGGCTCAACACTCAAATGATTGACATTTAGTAATTTCATAAATGGTTGTTGAATGAGAAAATAAGGCAGGAACTTAAAAGGCTTTTACATAGGAAGAAATTGATGTCCAGAGAGATCAAGTCTCCAAGTTCACACAAAGAATAAATGACACACATGAGACAAAAATTTAGCCCCAACTTCCACACACAAAGAATCTCCAAAAAAGAATTCCACACAAAAAAGAAATCTAGTCAAGAACTTCTTGTGGTGATGGACAGGGCGTCCTGGCGAGCTGCAATTCATGGGGTCGCAGAGTCAGACACAACTGAGCGACTGAACTGAAAGAACTTCTTTACTAGCTTTTCTCCATTGTGTTCAAAATTAAATATCCTTTGATGGTATATTTCCTAGCATTTTCACTTTACCTGCTAATTGCGTTCTTCTTCCACCCTTCCTTCTTTCTTATTCCCCCTTCTCTTCCAGCATGTTCAGATTTTCCGTCTGTTACAATTTATCAGTTTGGGTCATTAAGGAAGAGGAAAACCATCTGAAGTGATTCTGGTCCTTAACCTGTCACCCTTTCAAGAAGTTCAGGACCCTGAGTTGTCAGGTAGAGGACATGCCCCATGAAGAGATTTCCTTTAATTTGAAGAGTTCGATCTGGCTCTAAAATTCTTTAGGTCTTCCAACTAGATCTTATTGGGGAGACTACTCAGTCAAAAATGAATTTAAAAAGCACTTGAGGATGAGGAAATACAAATATTCTGCCTTCGTGGAAGTTAAAAAAACCCCAAAAACCCAAACCTGTTTATCATAGTAATGAATTACTGGGTGACTTTCCATTTTAGAACTCTACCCATTTAGTCAATAGGTGCATTATGAAAAACTGGATACATTGCATCACTGTGAAGGACTTTAGACTGCGGTTTGCAAAAGCAGAATAAATTTTCTTGGAGTCGTACCGTTATGTACACACGGTCGCGCGCGCGCGCGCGCGCACACACACACACACACACACACACACACNACTTAATTTTGGTGGTGATTTACAAAGAGAGGCAGTGGGTGTGGAAGCAGACGCCCTGGGAGAGTGTGAAGTGAGGAGAGTCTAGGATAAGGGTGGACCTGGCACCACATTCCTCCCCCTGTTCACATGGCATCAGCCCGTCCACCTGCACGACTGGGGAGAAGGGGCCCAGCCCTCTGAAACCCTGGGGGTCCCCATGCTCCTTTCTTCTTTTCCCCAAGGCAAGGCCACCTCCTTGTTCCCTTTGGGAGCAGGCTGCCCCTAGAGCCTCCAGAATGCCAAGTTCAGGGCGCCCCCTGGAGTTGTGCAGATGTAGGCAAGGCTGGGTCCCTGGGCTCTACATCTTGCCTCCCGCAGGTGTGGGCTCTGCCCCTCAGGTGCGCATCACAGGGCCTGAGGAAGATGGGGTCCGCGTGGTGTGCACGGCCTCGGGGTGGTTCCCGAAGCCCCAGGTGCAGTGGAGAGACCTCAGCGGAGAGAAGTTCCTGGCGTTCTCTGAGGCCCAGACCCAGGATGCTGAAGGGCTGTTCAGCGTGGAGGCGGCGCTGGTGGTGCGAGACAGCTCTGTGGGGAATGTGACCTGCTCCATCCTCAACCCTGTCCTGGGCCAGGAGAAGGCCATGGCCATTTTCATCCCAGGTCAGAGGTGCTCCCGGCTTCCAGCAGGGCTGGAGGAGGGGGCCGGGTGTTCCTGGGTGTTCTGGGCTGGGCTGTCCTGGGCGGGGGCCCTGACGGGGTGTCTGGCTGGGCCGCAGAGCCCTTCTTCCCCCAGGCCTCTCCCTGGAAGGTGGCTTTCTGGGTGAGCCTGACTGTGCTGGTGATCTTGCTCCTTGGGGCTGGGTGTTACATCAAGAGAGAACATTCCACGAAGGTGCAGGAGATGCGAGAAAAGGAGACTCTGTGCCAGGCTAGAGAGCAGGACCGTCAGACAAAGGAGAAAGTGCTGGAGGACGCAGGTAAGGCAGGACAGGGGTCAAGGTTGGTGAATGTGGCAGCTGGTGCTGAGAAGGAGGAACTGACCACAGGGCCTGAGTCCAGGGCTCTGGGGAAATCCCAGTCCAGAGTAGGTGGCTGGGGACACCTGGGCGGACAGCTGGAGCCGTGGAGGCTCCGATGGGTCTGCAGTTGGAACGTCTTCGCCAAGGATTACATACAGAAAGGTGGTATTTGTGAATCTTTTCCTTAGGGAGTGGAATTCATGCTTTTTCATTTTCACTCTCTTTCAGCTAAACTTCAGGAAGAACTAGGTAAGCTGTATTTTTCCTCTTGAGCTCTCTGCATCCCCTTCACAGGAGACATTCTGGTTTTTAGCCCACCTGTTTTCCTGTGTTGCTTTTCAGAGAGGAGGAAATCTGCTTACCTGGCTGGTGAGTGACTCTCCAGTGTCCTTGGGTTTCCTGTCCTACCTGTGCCAAGGCGTCCCTCTCCTCCATTCTGTCTAGGCATAGAAATGTGGACCTGCTTCCCTGGGACAGAAGTGGAGGCTTCTAGGAGGCAGAACCCATGCATGGGCTCTCCCAGATCTGGACTGCTGGTTCCCACCCATTTTTTTGGGATCCTGGGTGTAATGATGACCCCAGAGTCTATCATGCACCCTGGGTCTTATTTCAACCCTGACTGACCCACCGTATTAATAGTTTACTATCCTTCTGTGCATCTGGTTTTCAGTCAGTACCCAGAAGCAAAAGTCATGTGCTGTGAGATTTCATTAAAGGAACTATACAAATAACCAGCTTGATTAAGTTCAGGAGTGTGACCTCCTGTCTCCAACCCAAAACACCATCCAAGGAGTCCATTCCCTCCAGTTTCTTTGGGTGATGATCAAAAAGTGATGAGGCAGAACTGAAGTGACCTTGCACAGAAATGCCATGGAATGAGCTGTCAGTACCCCTGTATAGTGTTTATCTCTAGCAATATTTCATCTAAGAAAGATTAGCCACTTTTACCCAGAGCTCATCTCACTTCTTAAAATAGTTCCCATGTCAAGTTATTTCCCAAATCTATTTTTTCCAGGAAAAAACTGAATATAATAATGCTTTCTTAAAATTATATAATAATTTCTATTTTACTCCTTAAAATATTTTCACACATAGTAGAATTTTTGACCCTTAGTAGCAAAAGTGAATGTAGATAGAATAAGAATTTTTGAGGGTTTTGAGGCAAGAACAGCTAAATGACTTGCTAAACATCACAGGCAGCAGTGGGACAGGGGTGGAAGTCAGTATGGAGTGTGCAGGCCACCTGACCTGTGCTCCAGGGGATTCCCCCCTCACCCGCTGTCTGCACGTGGCTGGAGGTCACCTCCTCTCCAGCCTCTCCCCCACTGTGGTTAGTCTCACCTGCAGAGCAGAGGGGAGGCAACGGCCAGTGGATTCACACCGAGCAGGTTTCTTCTGGCTGAGGTCTCACCAGAGTGTGTTCCCTTTCAGCTTGGAGGAAGGCCCGGCTGTATGCAGGTAAGTGGCGCTGAGTTCCTGTGGCCTCCCCTCCCAGCCTAGACTCTGCCCCCTTCTCCATGAGGGGACCCCGCAGCAGGGTGGGGTAGCGTCCCTGGTCTTCTTGTCACCTTCGTAGCCTCCACCTGGAGACTGCAGGGACTCCTCGGAACACAGGTGTGCCTCCATCCTGCCTGTTACTGTAGGTGCTGTCAGGGTTAGCAGCACCCTCTCCAAACGCCTGGTGCAACTGGGACTTCTCGTGACAGTGACAGCAGAGGGGTCAGTGGTGGGGAGGGACGGCAGCAGGGAAAGACTGTGTGGACCAGGGATCGCTCATCTCCAGATTTCAGAAGTCATGCTTGCCTACTCAGGACTCAGTTCTTCCCAAGGGGGCCCCTGATTCCTGATCTGTCTTGCTTCAAAATTCCTTCCCTTTTTGGCTCTAGTTTTGTTTTCCCTATTTTCTCCTGGTCCTCTGAGAGACTGCTCCTCTCTCTACCTCCTCACGCTCTGACTCTGTGTCCAGGCTGGGTTTCATCCTCCAAGCCTCTTGGTTGCTGAGGAATTAGTTGCTGTAGAGCAGGTGTTCTGAATCTGGGGTCCAAAAACCATGGGGTGTTTCTGGGCTCCTTGGGTGAGAGTCTATGAAAGTTCTTAAATTCTACTCAAAATCTTGTGTATATGTTTGTGTGACAGGGACAAAAATGTAGCAACCATGATCTTCCTCTTCAGAGAATTCTGTATTTGCTGATGGGTTCATTTTGGTTGGGTTATTAGGGGCCATGGGCCAAGACTGGGAAAGAAGAAATGTAGAGGAGACAAAATCATTTCATAGAGAAATGGTGGGAAGCAAATCAGGGATGACAAGACCAGAAGGAGGAAGAGAGGAGGAGATGAGGAGGAAATGCCGTGTCTGAGATTTGTCTTGTAGAGATGGAGTGGCTTGTAGTGGTGGAACAGAGACCACAAGTCACAGCCATGGTGGTTTGCTGGGGAGCACACAGACTGTGTGCAAGTTATTTAGGTGCATAAAGTGTGATTGAACCCATCTTTGCATCATGCAAAGATGGGCTCGATAAAGGACAGAAATGGTATGGACCTAAAAGAAG
>SJYQ01020790.1:0-110592 GCA_006410935.1 Redunca redunca
TCTATGTCTCCTTTCTGGCCATTATTATCATATTTGTTCCTGAAAATGAATTTTCTTATAGAGATGGATGGATAATAAAGAAGACCCTCCCTTACCTTTTACTTCAGATTTCCTTCCAAACTTTGCCTTCTGTACTTTAACTTTTATATTGACATGTTGATAATATTTATATCATATCTACTTTGTTCTATATACTTATCTCCTGTGCTGTTTCCTTCCTGCCTAACTAGGGGACTGGAGAAGGGTGGTAGGGAATTCCTGAAACAAGAAGCCTGCAGAGAGATATAAAAGATCTCACACATTTGCCCTCAACCTAGCCAAATGAATGTCCCTCTCCATTTTTTCAGTATGTGTTAGTTTCAGAATGGGTCCTGGGATGCATAACTAGACTCTCCTTCCCTCCTTCATCCCTCCAAATATAAATGTAAACCCCTGGTGAGCTGGTTCAGAGGACTATGAGTGATCCCCTAGGGGCAGCAGCGGCCCCAGTAAGGTAAGGCTTCAGGGTACTGCTCCATATCTATGTCAGCCTGGAACAGGGCTAAGAGATTCACTGAATCTTGTCCCAGTTCCATCCCACTTCCCTGCTAGCAGACACACATATACACCAAGAGATGTGGCACATCTTACAGAAGTGTGACTTCTTTATACTGTTCACCACATAGTTTTTCACATATGCTATTACCATTTCTCAACATGGAAACCCCATGCACATTTTTACTCATATTTTTACATCATGTATTTTATACATGATGAAATGGAAGCTCAGAGAGGTGAATGTGAGTGGCAGAGCTCTGATATTACTTGCAAGGCCATATGAACTTGATTCCAGAACTAGAGGGAGATTGACACTGTGTGGCTGCCTGTGAGACCCTGCTGCTTCCTCCATCTGAAAATTCTTAGCCTGTGATGTAGATCAGGGGGCTTGGGTCTATAAGAAAGTTCCGGGTTGAGTCTGTGGATCTGTATACCTCCTCCTTCCTTCTCTTTTCCTTTGATCACCTCTGGGTCTGCCTCTTACACGCTGGGAAGGAAAGCAGGATAGAAAAGGAGGAATGAAAAACAAATCAAGGAAGAAGGCTACAAGTTCTCCAAGAGTCAGCATTTCTCCACAGGTAGCCAAAATGGAATGATCTGATTGTTATACAAGGTGGCATTAAATGTGATATATTTGACTGCAATGTGAAATGCCCTTTTGGAAAATTCCAGATGATGATAAAAATGAGGCATGCTCAAATGGATTTAAAATTCCAAAGGGTTGGAAAGTGAAAAGCTCTGTGAAGTGTGTTTCTCTTTCTCTCCTCCTACCAGGACCTTTTCAGCAATGTTCTCTTCCAATTAATGCTGAGCAATGAGCAAGACTACTTTTAAAGTTGTTTCTTATGGTATAGATGGGGTCTCCTCTTTTGTTATGTAAAATGAATGTCTAGGATATCAGAATGGAATTATAGAGTGAGCCATGTCTTGAATCCATAAGGTGACCTGGATTTAAGCCCTAGCTCTGTCATTAACCCACTTTGTCAACCCGGTCAGTTCTCTCTGGGCCACTATTTTCTTGTTTATAAAATGGGAGTGACAGGAAAAGGTATTAAACTAAATTAAAAATTTTTTTTCTGGTCATAAAATATTTATGTAGGTATACTTTAAGTAATGATAATGAATATAAAATTTAGAGCAGCTTCCCAGTGGCACTAGTGGTAAGGAATCCATACCAGCACAGTGGCTCTAGTGGTAAAGAATCCTGCCAATGCAGGAGACACAAGAGATGCAGTTTCAGGAAGATCCCCTGGAGTAGGAAATGGCAACCCACTCCAGTATTCTTGCCTAGAAAATCCTATGGACAGAGGAGCCTGGCGGGCTAAGGTCCATAGGGTCACAGAGTCGGACACCACTGAGTGACTTAGCATGCATAAAATTTAGAATCACAGAATGAAGCAATTTCAGTTCTCTCAAAATCAGTCCAGTCTTCAATGCTCTGTAGATGCAAAACTACTGGTGAGACTCATTAAAAGAGTTTGAGTCCTTTCTGGGTCTATGGCCCATGCTCAGCCTGTCTTTTTCCTCTCAGGAGTATGTCTCTTTCTTACAAAATAGGAAGTCTCTTCCAGTTCTTCCATTTGGTATGTGATATAAGGAGACATTTCTGCCCTGCCTGTTCCCTTCTCCAGCTCCCCGACTAGGCATTATGTGAATGCCTGTCCTTGAAACTGAACTAGTACCTTAGAAGAATGAGGTATTAAAAGAAGAAGAAGAAGAATGAGGTATGTGCATGTCCAGGCAAAGAAGGGAGGAAGAATTATGGCATGGTGGGGGAAAGGCAGAATTGAGAGGCAGACAGATGGGTTCAAATTTGGGCTCCACTACTTTTCAGCTGTTGTTATTTTAAGCAAGTCACGTAACCTTTCTGAGCCTTAATTTACTTGTCAAAACATGCATGTTTTCTGCCTTGGGGGATGTTGTAAAGATAAAGTGACAGAAGATATGTGAAAGGAGTTAGTGTCTATTCCAATGAAATTATCCTGTATTCCAGTATATAAATCAAGAAGTCAACACATCTACAAGCACTGTTGAGGAAGGGGTAGGGTCTAGAGCCCTAGCTTCTGACGCTTTCCCTCTCCTCTCATGGTGGCCTGATATGCTTCCACAGAGCACTTTGAACCCTTCCACCTACTCTAGGCGGAAACTGAGGCCTGATCCAGCCCAAGGATGGTAGGGATTGAGAGGATGAGAAGATTCTAGAATTAGGTGTGTGTGTGGTATGTTTGCTAGACTAGTCATTATAATAACTCAGATGGATAATTACAAAGCATTACAACTTTGTCAGTGAGAAGGGCATTTGGGGAGCCATTTCTAATTCTAATTTGCTACAAATAGCTCCCTTACCATTAACACTAAGTAAAGGAAAACAACTGACAAACTGAGAGAGCAAGTGGGACTGATGAAACAGTGGAACATGGTGAATGAAAATTGGAAGAAGCCTAGAGGTTTCCCAGGTTTTTGGTTTTGGTTACTGAATGTGTGTGGGTGCTGTTCATTAAGGTGAAGAATAAACGAAAGTACAAAATGAGGAGTTCAATGTTGGATGTGTTGCATTTGAGGTGCATGTGACACACTCAGCAAAAGGTGTTGAATAGACAACTGGATGCATGGGTCTGAAGCTGAAGGAGAGATCTGGCCTGAAAACAAAGGTTGGGAGTCATCAGCACATAAAATGTGGTTAAAATCTTGAAAATGAATGAGGTCATCTAGGGAGAGTAGAGTGAGCCTAGGATATAATTTTAGAGAAAAGCAGTGGTGAGACAGAGAAATATGTCTCCCTGAAAGAGATGGGGAAGGGCAGAATCAGAAACAAAAGAGGAGATTAAGGAGAATGAAGTCTTCAAAATAAGAGAAGTGTTTTAAGAGAGAGGAAATAATCAATAGTCAAATGTAGTGAATATGTCAAATAAGAAAATGACCAAAAAATGAGTTGCCTCTGTTTCTCTCTTTGACAGTACTGTCTATAAAATATTTGAGGATGAAAAAACAAGGATAGAGAATTTTGTTAGAAATTGACCAATTCAGTTCAAAGTAGCTTAGGCAAAAGTAGTGTAATGCATGGTTGAAAAACCAAACTCAAGAGACAGGAATATAGCAGCACCTCAGGAACCATTGGATCTGAGCCGTTGAACACTGCCAGGACCTGAATCTAGCTGTATCTCACTATCAGTTTCTCTCTGCAAGCCATCTTCAGTCTCCCCTGCAGAAAACTGGCCCTCTTCACATGATAACATGGCCTTTGTGCCTCACATAACCTGAGAGTGAGTGAATCCCTCCAGATAGTAAAGTTAAAGGGTAGAATTAGATTTGTTGTTGTTCAGTCCCTCAGTCATGTCCAACTCTTTGCAACTCCATGGACTACAGCATGACAGTTTTCCCTGTCCTTCACCATCTCCCGGAACTTATTCAAACTCATGTGCATTGACTCAGTGATGCCATCCAACCAGCTTGTCCTCTGTCTTCCCCTTCTCCTCCTGCCTTCAGTCTTTCCCAGCATCATGGTCTTTTCTAATGAGTTGGCTTTTCGCATCAGGTGGCCGAAGTATTGGAGCTTCAGCTTCAGCATCAGTCCTTCCAATGAATATTCAGGATTGATTTCCTTTAGAATTGACTGGTTTGATCTCCTTTCAGTCCAAGGGTCTCTAAAGAGTCTTCTCCAACACCACAGTTCAAAAACATCAATTCTTCAGCATTCAGCCTGCTTTATGGTCCAACTCTCACATCTGTACATGACTACTGGAAAAACCATAGCTTTGACTATATGGACCTTTGTTGGCAATGTAATGTCTTTGCTTTTAATAAGCTGTCCAGGTTTGTCATAGCTTTCCTTCCAAGGAGCAAGCATCTTTTAATTTCATGACTGCAGTCACCATCTGCAGTAATTTTGGAGCCCAAGAAAATAAAGTCTGTCACTGTTTCCATTTTTTCCCCATCTATTAGAGATGAAGTGAATTAGATGATCCAGGCTTAAGTCAGCTAACTATCCCTAGATGCATCTCTGGATTGATAAACTATGGTCAGAAAGTATGTTTTGGGAGGCAGTGGTAGTATTTGGTGTCTAAGAATGCAAAGCACACACAATTTCATGGGATTTTCCAGGCAAGAGTGCTGGAGTGGATTGTCATTTCTTTCTCCAGGGTATCTTCCCAACCCAGGACTCGAATCCCAGTCTCCCACATTTCAGGCAGACGCTTTACCATCTGAGCCACCAGGGAAGCCCTTTTAAATGCACAAATAGATACAATTCTATTTTCTCACTGGTGCTCAGTTATTTCAGTCATGTCCGACTCTTTGCAACCCCATGGATTGCAGCCCACCAAGCTCCTCTGCCCATGGGATTCTTCAGGCAAGAATACTAGAGTGGGTTGCCATTTCCTTCTCCAGGGGATCTTCCCAACCCAGGGATTGAGCCCACATCTTTTATGTCTCCTAAATTGGCAGGCATGTTCTTTACCACTAAGTCCACCTGAGAAGCCCCTGTATTTTCTCACTAGCCTTCAGATATTCTTTTTTTAAACATTTTAATTGGAGGCTAATTACTTTACAATATTGTGGTGGTCTTTGCCATACATTCACATGAATCAGCCATGGGTGTACATGTGTTCCTCATCTTGAACCCCCCTCCCACCTCCCTCCCCATCCCATCCCTCAGGGTCATCCCAGGGCACCAGCCCTGTGCACCCCTGTCTCATGCATCAAACCTGGACTGGTGATCTATTTCACATATGATAATATACATGTTTCAATGCTATTCTCTCAAATCATCCCACCCTCACCTTCTCCCACAGAATCCAAAAGTCTGTTCTTTACATCTGTGTCTCTTTTGCTGTCTCGCATATAGGGTCATCATTACCATCCTTCTAAATTCCATATATATGCATTAATATACCCTATTGGTGTCTCTCTTTCTGACTTACTTTGCTCTGTACAATAGGCTCCAGTTTCATCCACCTCATCAGAACTGATTCAAGTGCATTCTTTTTAATAGCTGAATAATATTCCATTGTGTATATGTACCACAGCTTTCTCATCCATTCATCTGCTGATGGACATCTAGGTTGCTTCCAAGTCCTGGCTATTGTAAACAGTGCTGCAATGGGGTACACATGTCTCTTTCAATTCTGGTTTCCTTGGTGTGTATGCCCAGCAGTGGGACATAGATGCAAAAATCCTTAACAAAATTCTAGCAAACTGAATCTAACAACATATTAAAAAGATCATACATCATGACCAAGTAGGCTTTATCCCAGGGATGCAAGGATTCTTCAGTATTCACAAATCAATGTGATACACCACATTAACAAATTGAAAGATAAAAACCATATGATTATCTCAATAGATGCAGAGAAAGCCTTTGACAAAATTCAGCATGCATTTATGATAAAAACCCTCCAGAAAGCAAGCATAGAAAGAACATACCTGAACATAATAAAAGCCATATATGATAAACCCACCATTATCCTCAATGGTGAAAAGTTGAAAGCATTTCCCCTAAAGTCAAGAACAAGACAAAGATGCCCACTCTCACCACTACAATTCAACATAGTTTTTGAAGTTTTGGCCACAGCAATAAGAGCAGAAAAAGAAATAAAAGGAATCCAAATTGGAAAAGAAGAAGTAAAACTCTCACTGTTTGCAGATGACATGATCCTCTACATAGAAAACCCTAAAGACTCCACCAGAAAATTACTAGAGCTAATCAATGAATATAGTAAAGTTGCAGGATATAAAATTAACACACAGAGATCTCTTGCATTCCTACACACTAACAATGAGAAAACAGAAAGAGAAATTAAGGAAAGAATTCCATTCACCATTGCAATGAAAAGAATAAAATACTTAGGAATATATCTACCTAAAGAAACTAAAGACCTATATATAGAAAACTATAAAACACTGGTGAAAGAAATCAAAGAGGACACAAATAGATGGAGAAATACACTATGTTCATGGATTGGAAGAATCAGTGTAGTGAAAATGAGTATACTACCCAAAGCAATCTATAGATTCAATGCAATCCCTATCAAGTTACCAATGGTATTTTTCAGAGAACTGGAACAAATTATTTCACAATTTGTATGGAAATACAAAAAACCTTGAATAGCCAAAGCAATCTTGAGAAAGAAGAATGGAACTAGAGGAATCAACCTGCCTGACTTCAGGCTCTACTACAAAGCCACAGTCATCAAGACAATATGGTACTGGCACAAAGACAGAAATATAGATCAATGGAACAAAATAGAAAGCCCAGAGATAAATCCACACACCTATGGACACCTTATCTTTGACAAAGGAGGCAAGAATATACAATGGATTAAAGACAATCTCTTTAAAAAGTAGTGCTGGGAAAACTGGTCAACCACTGGTAAAAGAATGAAACTAAAACACTTTTTAACACCATACACAAAAATAAACTCAAAATGGATTAAAGATCTTAATGTAAGACCAGAAACTATAAAACTCCTAATGGAAAACATAGGCAAAACACTCTGATGTAAATCATAGCAGGATCCTCTATGACTCACCTACCAGAGTTATGGAAATAAAAGCAAAAATAAACAAATGGGACCTAATTAAACTTAAAAGCTTTTGCACAACAAAGGAAACGATAAGCAAGGTGAAAAGACAGCCTTCAGAATGGGAGAAAATAATAGAAAACGAAGCAACTGACAAAGAATTAATCTCAAAAATATACAAGCAACTCCTGAAGCTCAGTTCCAGAAAAATAAGCGACCCAATCAAAAAATGGGCCAAAGAACTAAACAGATATTTCTCCAAAGAAGACATACAGATGGCTAACAAACACATGAAAAGCTGCTGAACATCACTCATTATCAGAGAAATGCAAATCAAAACCACAATGAGGTACCATCTCATGCCGGTCAGAATGGCTGCTATCAAAAAGTCTACAAACAATAAATGCTGGAGAGGGTGCAGAGAAAAAGAAACCAGTTGGTGGGAATGCAAACTAGTACAGCCACTATGGAGAACAGTGTGGAGATTCCTTAAAAAAACTGGCAATAGAACTGCCTTCAGATATTCTTGTGAAGATTAAGCAAGTTAATACACGTGAAATGTTCTTTGTAAATTGGAAAATACGACAGAAATGTGTTATTGCTATCAAATGTAGACTCCCTTAC
This sequence comes from Redunca redunca, assembly GCA_006410935.1. NCBI lineage: Eukaryota > Metazoa > Chordata > Mammalia > Artiodactyla > Bovidae > Redunca > Redunca redunca. Next base: position 7,680 of record SJYQ01020790.1, read on the forward strand.
ATTTCCCTCTAGAATCGTCTAATATTTAATTAGGCAGATTTCATTTTTTATAAAAAATGGAGAGTGGAGAATTTTTCAGAAGTGAGGAAGTTGCAGAGAGAACAGAGCAGGAAATGAGGAGTTCCTGAAACCTTGGAGCTCCTGAGATTTCACCTATCTCTTTCTACTTCTGCCCCATCCTTTTCCCAAAAGAGAAAATTGTGCCCACAGACATGGACACAGGAGACTGTGATGTTTCTAAAGCCTGCTGGTCCTGTCTTTACCCCTATAGTCTTTGGTCTTTATACTCCAAATGCCAAGGTCTTAACATTCTTTATGCTACCAGATCAAAATCTGTCTCCTCCTGAGGGCTTCTGTCTGTGGGAAAGGAGTCAGTCCCCCTCCCCACAATGGCCAAATCTACTGCAGCTTGCTCAGCTCTGTGGACCTCAGCTGGATCCAAGGAACCCATCCCATCCCAACATTTTAAGATGAGCTCACCTTTGATGCCAAAATGACCTGAGCTGCCAGACAAATTAGGCCCTACTGGAATGCCATATTTAAAATTAGAGGATTCTAGATGGAAATATGGAGAAGGCAATGGTACCCCACTCCAGTACTCTTGCCTGGAAAATCCCATGGATGGAGGAGCCTGGTAGGTTGCAGTCCATGGGGTCGCTGAGAGTTGGACACGACTCAGTGACTTCACTTTCACTTTTCACTTTCATGCATTGGAGAAGGAAATGACAACCCACTCCAGTGTTCTTGCCTGGAGAATCCCAGGGACGGCAGAGCCTGGAGGGCTGCCATCTATGGGGTCGCACAGAGTTGGACACAACTGAAGCAACTTAGCAGCAGCAGCAGCAGCAGATGGAAATATAACAGAGCCTAAAAGGAAATGGCAATCCACTCCAGTATTCTTGCCTGGAGAATCCCATGGACGGAGAAGCCTAGTAGGTTACAGTCCACGGGGTCACAAAGAGTCGGACACAACTGAGTGACTTCACCTCACCTACATTTGGTAATAATAACACATTTCCATTGCATTTCCCAATTTACAAAGAACATTTCATATGCATTACTTGTTTAATCTTAATGATTAAGTTCAGTTGAAAACCAGTGAGAAAAGTATGGAATTCTGTCTGTGTATTTAAAAATCATGTGTAAGTTGTGCATTTGATGTAAGTATTTAACTTAATAGAAGTTGCTGTAAAAGCCAAGCTGCATTCATAAAGAGTTCCGTTTTTCTTTTCTTAAGAAAGTGTAAATGAGTTGAAGAGCACAACACTCTCCTTGTCTAAGTTAACTTTGGCCACATCCAACTTAGTTGTTTAGACCAGGATAAATACCCCCTTCAATTTACAGATCTCCAATACTTTCACATCCGTCCTATCATTTAATCTTAAAAATAACCCTAGCAAGACAGATTGTCATCCAGATTTTCAGAAGGGGAAACCAAGGCATGGAGTGATGCAGAGGTTTACCCAAGATTACCCAGCTTCTTGGGACTATAAGGTATGTCTACTTCCTCTAAGTCAAGGGCTCCTTCCCTTCCAATAGAAATGTCTGTTTTGTTCCTGAAACTAGATTACAAGCTCTTTGAGGGCAGGATTGTGTCTTTCTCATCTTGGGTAAACACATGGTGGCTGATGCTCAAAAAAGAGCTGACTGCCTGACTTTCTGAATAGTGTACAGATTCACCACTATCTATAAGCTGAGGCACTCACTGCTAGTGAATTCCAGGAATTTAGAACACTAGCCTCTCTACCCATTGCCTGGCCTTGCTACCAGGGGTCAGCACTACTATTCACGAGCCCAGAGTCCAGGGCGATGAAATATTGAAAATTGAGAGTGAAAGCCACTCAGTCATGTTGGACTCTTTGCAACTCCATGGACTGTAGCCTGCCAGGCTTCTTTGTCCATGGAATTCTCCAGGCCAGAATACTGGAATGGGTAACCATTCCCTTCTCCAGGGGATCTTCCCAACCCAGGGATTGAACCCAAGTCTCCCGCATTACTGGCGATGAAAGACAATGGCAAATTAGAGTTTCTGTTCAGGAAAGAATCTGCCTGCAGTGCAGGAGACCTGGGTTCGATCCCTGGGTCAGGAATATCCCCTAGAGAAGGCAAGCCACTCCAGTATCCATGCCTGGAAAATCCCATGGACAGAGGAGCCTGGTGGGCTGCAGTCCATGGGGTCACAAAGAGTCAGGCATGACTGAGCAACTAACAGTTTCACTTTTCCTAATAGCTAGAGAGGGGAGCCCCATTGGCCATGGGAAGAACCAGCTCACCACATGCATTGAGCCCTGGCCTTGGTAGAATCGACAAAGTCTAAGGCTTTGATGAGGCAGGTGGTTGATGAGATGTGGGATGGAGGGTGAGGAGACAGAATAGGACAATGCAAGGAAGTCTGGCATAGAGAGATCAAGGCTCCAGTTCCAGCCGATGAAACTTTTTGTGCTTTGGGCCTCATTTTTCATCTTCTCCTCCTGTTGTATTTTTATAGCTCTGGTCAATACCTGGAATTTTTATCGCACATTTATTTACTTGTTTATTGTTGACAAATAGATATGAAGGAAAACCAAGCCATGCCCACTGGTGAGACACTCCTACTAACTGGGCTACAGGGAGGAGCTGGGGTTGATTTATTTTTATTATTATCCCCGTGAGCCTCCTTGTTGGAGACTATTGAGTATGAAAGTTACTTATGCAGATTCAGGAGCCAGCCTGCCTGGATTAGAAAGCTCTCTCTACCACTTGACAACTGTTAGGACCTCAGGCAAAAGTAACTGATTTCCTCATTTCTAGCTACCACTCAGGAATTCTGTGAGGGTTAATGAAGCTATCCATTGAAAGTATTTAGAGAGGTTTCTGGCACCAAGTAAGTGCTTAATGCATGTTAGCTATGATTGTGGTTATTTTATTAGAACTCGTCATTATACTTTCCTCTTAATGTTCTATATTTTATTTCATCATCGTCATCACTGTTATTATTACTCTTCTTTTGGTTTCTTCTCCTTCCATGTATGTATTTTTCTTCCTCCAATCCTAAGGTTGGATGGTAGATAGAAAAATGAAGACCCAGAAGCCCAGGAATGGCTTGTCTCAGAGTTCACCAAATTACCGAGAAGGTCACAGCTTCTTAGTTCAAAGCTTGTTTTTCCTGAGTCTGGGCCTCTTGGGAGGCTTTTGGCCACTGTGGCAGACTCTGAGTCAAGATGTTTAAGCTGAGTGGTGTCAAGCTCAAGAAGACAGACACTTCTGCACTGAACTTGGTGCTGTGGGACCTATTATCTAATATTGCCCAGGACCCAGCCACTGCTGCTCTCTTTCCCACATAGCTGAGACCTTTTGATCCTACCTACTGGCCCAGCCCCATTTCTGGCATCCATCCTGACACTGGGCAGCTCAGGCCCACCTTCTGTACTCAACATCAGAACCTTGTTGTGGCCTGGCCCTGGCCCTGCATCCTGGTTCACGGGGCTCTGACTGGTAATGGTGACCAAGTAATGGTGACCAAGTCCCCACTTTGATCCCTAGTTTCATCCTTGGTGACCTGAGTGTCCTGCTTTGCCCTTACTGATCCCCTCGTAAACTAGAATCTGGCCTTTTCTCCCCTGCTGGAATCCTTCCACCCACAGACAGAGACCCTCCAGGTGCCACATCCTCAACCCCTCCTAGAGTACTTGGCGTTATCTGTCCATGGACTCAATTGCCACACTCTCCCCCAAGACATTGTATGAGACTGAAGACCTGCACTGCCCCATGGGGCTTCCCAGGTGGCACTAGTGGTAAAGAATCTGCCTGCAATGCAGGAGACCTTGGTTTCACCTCTGAGTCAGTGAGATCCCCTGGAAAAGGAAATGACACCCCACTCCAGTATTCTTGCCTAGAGAATCCCATGGACAGAGGAGCCTGGCGAGCTATAGTCCATAGCACTGCATAGAGTTGGACATGACTGAAACATCTTAGCATGCATGCTCCCCTGAGCGCCCCGACTCCTGGTTGTCACCTCAGCTCTCCAGAGAGCCTATTCTACCTGCCTTCCTGCAAATGTAGCAAGACTTACCCTGTAGTGCCTGCCTAGGTCTTGCCATCTCTCAGGGCATCCAGGTTTCCTGAAGCCATTATCCTATGACAAAGAATTTCATTCGACCCAGCAAGCCTGGCAAAGAAGTTCCCAAGCATTTGCTACCCTAACCCAAAGTCTCCCTGAGTCATGCCCATAGGCCATTCTGAAGCCCAAGGAGGAGGTCCCCGCTGTGTCATTGGCCCAGACTTTGTTCCAAGCTAGTTTACTTCTTTCTCCTGCCCTGTTTCTCAGTTCTCTTACCCACATCTGTGACACATTCTCCATTTCCTTTCCCTTTGTTGGCTAGCTTTCTCACCCTGCGCTTAGCCCTGCCAGGTTCTCTCTGGCCTGTGAGGGCTGAGACAGCAGCCCCTCTGTCAGAGCATTTGGAGCCAATGCTTCATGCAGGAAATTGCTCATGTGCTGGGCTGATAATGACAAACAATCCTGCTGACAATCAGATGCTCAAGGGATTCAGCCCTCGGTTACCACCACCTCCTGTGAGGCCAAGCCAGTTGTGGCCCTTTGGGGCTGTTACACTTAGAAATGAAGCCCAAGGCCTCCCCAGAGAGGTGGAGTGGGTTGGCCCAAGGTGAGGGGTGCTGAGCCTGTCTAGGAAACGTAGCAGAGCTTGATCCTTGGGGAATCTCATGTCCCCTGCCCTGCCTCTGACTCTCAGCCTAATAAGTTGGCTGGACTAGGGGCCACAGGAGCTAGGAGGTGCTGAGCTGACCTACTTATGGGCAGAACCACTGTGGCAGTGGGCAGGGACATTGCATTCCTGAGCTGGAAATTCTGCATTTCCCACCTGAGGCCCTGGGACTGGGAGACCAGACTTTCTAAAAGCAGGAATTTCACTTCTCCAAGGGACATCTCATGTCTTTTCCAGAGATCACATTCAGGCCTGCCTCAGTCTCTGGCTGCTTGCCTTAATGGTCCTGTAACACACAGAACCCTAATCTCCATCCCATTTTCCAACCATACCTGGGCCCCTCCCTTGGGCATGAGAAAATTCCTCCCAAGGCAAGGGGCATTTTGTAGAAATGATTATTTGCTTTTCATCTGCTGGAAAGCCTCATTTAAAATGGTAATCTTCTGTCTCTGAGAGAGGAATGGATAGGGAATTCCCCAAGTCTTTGGTGTCGGGCCTCCCTGATGAGGAAAATCAGGAGACCGGAGGAGCTCGGGGATTTAAAGGTAAAAAGGTATATTCTGCCTCTCCATTATAATCAATTTTTGGATTGGTCATAATAAACATGGAAGCTAGAGGACCCCTAGAGCCATTTGGCCCACTGGTTTCCAATCCCAGCTATTCATCAGAACCACCAGAGAACCAGACCCTACTCCTTAAGGTTCTGATTCAGGATATCTGGGAAGTAGCTTAGCAGTCTCTCTTTTTAAAATCAGATGTATAGCCAGGTTTAGGAGTTGTTGGTCTAGTTCCCTCACATTGCAGATGGGGGAACTGAAACTCGGTGAGGCATTTTTGAAGGTCATATGGCAACTACCTAACCTGACATTGAAGGCTGTCTATGATCTGGTTCTAGTCTACTTTTTCTTATTCTAGCATCTCATTTATACCCCCTTAGGACTACATAAAATAGAAAATATCTAAAATTCAGGATACCAGTTACATTTGAATTTCAGACATACTTGTACTAAGGAATTATTCATTGTTGATTTGAAATCCAAATTTAACTGAGCATCTTGTATTTATATTTTGCTCAGTGTGGCAACTTGATGCAACCTACACAGCAGACCACCTGAATGAATTGTCACATGTAATTAATAGGTAATTTCTGAATTCTTACTACTAAGCCTCTGCTTATGTTAGCCCCTCTGTCTGGAATACTCAATTCATTATTTCCCCAAATCCTGTGCATTCTACAAGCTGAATACATCTCTTCTTTCAAATGTTATTCTTTGAGCTGACTTTGATCTATCCTTTGATAGCACTTTCCTTGTCTCTCTATTTCCACCTCCCCTGCTATATCTTGGATCAGAGTTTTTTATCTATTGGCTTAACTCTTCCATGGAGCATGAACCAGCCCTCCACCAGGACTGGGACCATATCTGAGTAGAGAGTAATGTGTATGGGCATGGGCCCTGAGGTCCATGGGTCCTGAGGTCAAATGGGTTTTGCTTGAATTTTAGCACTGCCAATTACCAACTGTGTGAACTTGGGCAAGATTTTCCACCTCTTTCAGACTCCACTTTCTTATCTGTAAAATGGGAATTATAAGAGTAATTTTTACAAAGAATTACTGTGAAAACTAAATGTGATAAAGCTTTAAGAGTGTTTAGAACAGAGTGAGTACACATAAAGTGCTCAATAAATGGCAGCTATTGTTATACGTCATCATCTCTATATCTTTGGGGCCAAGCACAGTGTGGTGATCAGTAAGATCTACTGAATGAATGAATACATGCATAAAAGGCATGAATATAAGATCCTGAGCCCGACTGATGGAAAGTGCTAGATGCCAAAGGGAGTCGCTGTGTACTGGAAAATACACAAGCATTGGAAAACCATATTCCCTTGGGAGAAAATTTCTGTCCTCCAGGAGCTTATATAATAGCATATTCCTTTCTAGGGAAGTAAACAGCTGTTTGGAGATTGTAATGCAACTATTTGTCTCATAGGAACACTTCTATGCTTCCATTCTCTACTGTGATTATTAGAAATGGAAATCTAGACTTGCACCTTTCACTCCATTCCTGTCTGCCTATGGACTGTTAGGAAACTTGATTTCCATTGGTTTTTGCTCTCTCCCTCTGTTATAGTAGATTTCACTGATTGAAACATTGGTAAATATTTAGAGACCAAGGGGGAAAAAAAGATGAAATACAAATGCCAAGATTTGTGTAGTAGGTGTCAAGTAAATATTTGTTGAATGAATGAATGGACATTGGTGAATGAAAGGTAGAATATAAGCAAATAAATGCATAAACAGTTTTTTAAATAAAATAAGTGTGGAATAATTATTCAAACACTTCTTTCGAGTTACCATGTTCCTGTTTCAACCTGGAAAAAGGACTGATTAGGCCCTGCCACAGGAATCCTGCCTGAACTTTGGTGCAACGTACCATTTATAGTCACCTCTGTTAGGCTCTCATGTTAGGAACATGAGAAGTTAGTTGGGCCAACTTTCCCTTGTATACATCTAATGATGGGGGAACTCACTACTTCATAATCTTTACTACATTCTTGATCTGTGCTACAATCTTCGAATGCTTAGAAAAGCTTTGACTGCTGCATCAATGATGTAAATCTAGTATTAGAACCCAAACCTCCCTATAACCCAGACTAGGGTACTCTCCATCATAGTACACTTGGATCTATAGAGCTGCATTTAGCAAGTGTTAGTCACTCAGTCATGTCCAACTCTTTGTGACCCCATGGACTATTGTTCACCAGGCTCCTCTGTCCATGGGATTCTGCAGGCAGGAATACTGGAGTGGGTAACCATTCCCTTCTCCAAGGGATCTTCCCAACACAGGAATTAAACCCGAGTCTCCTGCATTGCAAGCAGATTATTTACTGACTAACCTGTGTTTAACAACGTTAGTAGGAAGAGAACTGTCCTAGGAAGCAGGAGATCTGGGTCCAAGTATGAGCTCTAGCATTGGCTTGCTATGTGAAGTTGGGTAGTTCCTTTCCTTATGTGGGCCTCAGTTTCCCTCTTTGCTAGATGAAAAATTTCAAACTGAATGCTCTGTAAGTCTCTTCCAGCACAAATGTTTCAGAATTCTCTAATGAGGTCTAATTAGGATCTTGTAATACAGTGGTTCTCAAAGTGTGGCCCAAGAATCCCTAAAGGTCTCTGAGACCATTTTCAATGATCAATGAGGTCTCTCTCTTCAAATTATGTATCTTTGAGAGGCAGGATTTTCTTCACATACTCCAGTCAAAACAACCTATCACAAGAGACTGAACATAGAAGCAACCATGAGAGTTCAGCTATCTTCTGTTAAGCCAGATATTAAAGAGAGCAGCAAGAAACTGTAAAACCATGCCACTGTTCTCAGTAAATTTATTTTAGGAAATATTGTTATTCTTCATAAAAATATATTAAAAATATGTGAACATGTCTAATTTTGAAGCATGTTTTTAAAATAAATGAATACATCAATCCTTTTTAAACATCTCAGTCTTAATTTCTAATACCATAAATATCCATAGGTACAACTCACATAAATAAGAATGCCTAGATCTTTAATAATAACTTTTAATAGTATAAAGAGATATTGAAAGCAAAAAGTTTAAGAAGGTTCTAGTAAGGTCTCTGACTTCCTGTCTCATTCTATAAAGCCTTTTCACTTTACAGGAATGTCGCTCAGTCATGTCCAACTCTTTGCAACCCCATGGATTGTAACCTACCAGGCTCCTCTGTCCATGGGATTTTCCAGGCAATAGTACTGGAGTGGATTGCCATTTCCTTCTCCAAGGGATCTTCCCAACCCAGGGATCGAACCCAGGTCTCCCGCATTGTAGACAGACGCTTTACTGTCTGAGCCACTAGGGAAGTCCTCACAGATCTAAGTTATACCAGGTAACATACTGTCTCCCTCACCTGGGTTCCTTGGCACAGACTGGTGACTTGGGCCTTAGACAAGACACCCTATGGCAGACAGTGCCAGTTCCTGAGTGGAGGAAGAAAGCAGCTAGTCTCATGAGGGTTACCGTGATAGCCTCCCTGTTTGTCTGTCTACAAGTTCCCAGTCCCTCTGGGTCCACCTGTCCTAATTGCTATACTCTCCATACCCTATTCTTCACCCCCTCAATAATCGGCCCCTCTGGACCCTGGCCACCAAACAAAAGCAGCCTGTTATGCCCATCATGGGAAGTCTTGAGTATGAGGCAAAGGAGGCCCTCCCAGATTCAGAGCCCCCATGAGGTGGGGAAGGAGGACAGAAGTAGGAAAGAAAGGAGGGAGAATCTGTGTTGACTGAGAGAAACCACTATACATCAGGTTCTTCATGTTGCTTCTTCCTTAATGACAAGTCTGGAAGGTAAGTAATGATCTTTACCCTCATCTTCATGTTTGCTGTTGTTCTTCAGTCACTAAGTTGTGTCCAACTGTTTGCGACCCCATGGACTGTAGCATGCCAGGCTCCTCTGTCCTGTCCCTCCTCTGTCCTTTTCCTGAGTTGGCTCTTTGCATCAGGTGGCCAAAGTATTGGAGCTTCAGCTTCAGCATCCTTATGTTACAGCCAGGGAAACTGAGGGTCCCAGAGAGAAAGTGACTTGCCTAAGGTAGTTATATATCTGCCAGAGTTTGCGCAAATGCATGTACATTAAGCTGATGATGCTATCTAATCATCTCATCCTCTGCACCCCCTTCTCCTTTTGCCCTCAATCTTTCACAGCATCAGGGTGTTTTCCTGAGTTGGCTCTTTGCATCAGGAGCTTCAGCATCCTCATGTTACAGCCAGGGAAACTGAGGGTACCAGACAGAAAGTGACTAACCACCTTGCCTAAGGTAGTTATATAGCCCCAAAGTAGCTGGGCCTGGATTTGAATTTGGATCTAAAGAATGCCAAATTAACATTCTTTCTGCTTTAACAAGAGCAAGGAGAGTCAGGAGCACCCAGGAAAAGAAGAGGGAGCAAAGAAACTCACATCTATTGAACGCTTACCATGTGCCCAGCATGGTGAGGTAAATGAATGTTCTCTTCCATCAACTCCTAACAGTAGTTCCCTCATATAAATAGAGAATCCTCAGTTTACAGATGAGGAATCAGAAATGAGGTGACTTTCCTGAGGGCACACTGCTAAAGGCAGCAGAACCAGTATTCAAATCTAAGTCTGTCAAGTTCCAAAGCCTTAGTTTTTTAGTAATACCAAATAACATTTCTTGAGAACTTTCTGTATGCCAGGCTCTGTACTAAATGCTCTAACTCATTTAATTTAAACCTCCCAACTAGGTAGGTAGTATTATTATCCCCCATTTAACAGATGAGGAAATTAAGGCAGCCCAAGGTCACCTAGTTAGAGAGTAACAGAACTTGGATTTGAATCCAGACAGTTCAGCGCCACAGTTCATAGGCTTAGTGGTAGAACACTACTATCCTCAAGCTCAAAGCTAAACTAGTGTGAGAGGCCCCGAACTGAAATCTCCTGATCTCTCAAGTCAGTATGCTGTGCACTATTGCCTCCTGAATGAATGTCCAAAGGCACAACTGGTGCACCTCTCCCCAGGGGCCTGAATCTAATGAAGGGGGTCATTCTGGGAGGCCTGCATTCTTGCCGCACAGCCTCCATGGCTCTCCATCCTCAAACATGTGGCTGAGGGGGAAGAGGAGATACATTCAAAGGAGGAAACACTGCTCCACTCTTGGTTCTTGTGTTACTTGCCTGCCCCAGGAAGGGGGCTTCCCCTCGTGAGCATGCATACAGTTGGAGGTGGGTGTGAAGGAACCATTTGCCTTGTGTCTGAATATCCTTCTGACAGAGCCCAGCAGAACAAACATCTGAGATGACCCAGAGGCTAGAGAGAAGGTGAGAGATCCGTTATCACAACCTCCCCAGAGTATAAATAAGGAAACTAAGGGCCACAGAGTAAGTTGTAAGCAGGACTGGAGGGATCCTTAGAGACCCTCAAGACAAACCTCTGGACCAAACCACAGACGAGGAAATTCCTCAAACATAAGCAGAGGCTTGCTCAAAGTAGGCTTAAGATCTTCTTGGGCCCCAGGATTTGGCCCTTTGCCTGACCATCGTGAATCTCAGAAAGGGAAGTGAGGCCAGAGGGAGTAAGTTATTCTAGGACTTGTGATGACATATCCCCCCAGAGACCCAAGCCTGGGGTCGGTCCCTGGGACCCTCTGGCCATCAGCCATGGCACCCTGCCTGCTGAAGCTTTGGAGTGGGGGAAGGGAATCACTATTTCTTAATGGCTTCCTGCCCACAAAGCCTCTAGAAGTGGTTAGTGCTAACTCTGTTTCCATGCAAAGAGCTGACTTCAGTGCATCCAGCGGGTTCAAGACTAGATTCCAGGCTAAACTGGAACTGGAGTGTTCTGAGCATGGGAGCATGGGAGTGGATAAAGAAGGGAAATTGTCATCTGCTTCGATGTTCAGAAAAGGACACATAGCCAGGATATCTGAGTTGGGAGAAAGCTGTGATCTCTGAGGCAGGGGGATGGAGGAAATTATCTTTGAGAGCTGGGATTCTCTTTGGGGCATTCCCTGACTTCCTATGGATGCCTAAGAGCAGCACAGCAGTTCTGAAAGGGGTAGTAATTACCAGAAGGGATTTTCCTACAGACTTGCCCTGTAGCTTAATTCCAAATGGGAGCCATACAACAGACTTGAGACTTAGTGACCTGTGAGCCTGCCTCTCATTGTACAGTTGGGAAACTGAGGCCCAGAAAGGAGAGGGCCTCCCCAAAATGCCAGAGTGAGTCATGATTCCTGACGTTAAAGCAGGGTGAGGAGGATGACCCTGTGACCCAGGGCCCAGGCCTTTCTCCTCCTGTGTCTCTACACTGACCTGAGTCCTGCTCAGAACAAGGGCTCTCCTCCCTGGGTGCTTTTCCTTGGCACTCTTTCCAGTGTCCCTGTGTGGTCTCGGTTTTACCCAGAGGCCCCCAGGAAGGGCTGGTGTGTCTTTCGCGGGTGGCAGGAGCCAAGCAGGCCAGCGTGCAGATGGCAGGACTGGCGGGTAAGCTGCAGCAAGCTGGATGCTCCAAGCTTGGGAGCTGAAATTCAGGGAATTTCAGTTGGTATTGCTGTCCAGTACCAGCCAGCTGGTTAACGGTGCCGAGTTTGAATCAGCGACCCGCCTCCCGGCCCCTCCTCCTCAGCTAGTCTCTCTTCCTCCCTCCCTCCCTCCTTCCCTCCCTCGGGCCCTCCGGGAAAAGTGCAGGCGAGCTGAGCTCAGGCTGCTGCTCTCCGCCTCTTCCCAAGATGAGCCGTTGATGGAGCACCGGCTCAGAGCTAGCTCTGGCTGAGCCCCTGGTCCTGGGTAGCCTGGTCCCCAGAGAGGGAGAGACCTGTGCCCAGCAGAGCTCTGCTGGGCCCTGCCAGTTCCCCTCACCCCACCATGCCTCTGTTGGACGTGTTTTGGGCTTGCTTCAGGAAAGTGAAGGTAAGAGGTTACCTAGCCCCAGCCCACTCCACTGCTCTGGTTTGAAGGAGGCAGCTGGGGACCACTGCGTGCTGGCTGGAAGGCAGACAGGCTTCTGAGACTACCTTGGAGCTAGAAAGGCTTGGGTGCAAGTCTTACCTTTGACAACAGCTCTGTGATCTTCTACTGTTTTCTCACAGAAATAAGACAGCTGGCTGGCTCTTCTTCTAAAACTTGCCTCTGTTGCTTCCCTGGCCTTGCCACAAAGACAAGATTCTTAACCTTTCTGAGCCTCCATTTCCTCAGCTTTAAAATAAAGACAATAGTGACACCAACTTTATAGGGTGGTGAGGTTTATGTTATTGTTTACATATTAAATGTATGGAAATATAAGAGACAATGTGTGTAAAGTTCCTAGTGTGATGCCTGGCATGTAGCATCCATACCATACAAGTAATGGTAACTATTATTATGATTATTGCTACTAATTTCCTTCAACATATATTAAATACCTACTCTGTGCTAGGCACCACAGGAATTACACAAAAAACTAAATAGCTTTTGTCCTCAAAGAAGAGGTAAGAAAAGTGTTAAATCTTTATCAAGACATATGCCAGACACTATGCTAGTTAGTTGGTCAATAAATAGTTGTTGAATGCTTGCAATATCTTGTACATGTGGGGTACACAAGCACAGCAGGACCCATGAGGATGTAGAGGATATGAATTGTGCTTTAAAGAATCAGGGAACTGATATTTATTTCATATATGGTATGTGTCAGACATAGGCACTTTCTGTTTGTCAACTGTGATGGTGATTTTCACCATAAGCAAGCCATTATTTTCCTGCTTTTATAGATGGGGAATGGACACTATGAATGATCAAGAAATATTTACAAGATCACTCAGATATGATTGGCAGAGTTGGGATCTGAACTCCTAAATCCATAGTCTTGTTGACACTATATGGCTTCCCATAGCTGCACCCAGTAGGGAGAACTTTTGACAACTAGCCTGACTACATAGAAGACAAGATGACAGTCAAGCTGGCATCCTTGGAGGAGCTTGGAATAGATTCACAGGAGGTCACATTTGGGCTGAGCTTGAAGGAAGAGAAGTTTGTCAGTCCAAATGGGGGGAAGGGCATTCCAGGCATGCCTGGCAGAGGGAACTTCATCAGCAAGAGTCTGGAGGCAGTGATGGGTTGGAGGAAGGGCTGGTTTCATCATGTGCCTTATTGCAGGGTTTGAGGAGAGAGGAGCTGGAGATGGAGGACAAGAGTCTACCTCCCATAGAATTTGGAATTGATCTGTGGGTTCCTGGCCCTCACCTAGTAAGGTTCTCAAATGAGCTTTTCACTCATCTGCAGTAAAACATGAGAAGGGTAAGGCTAATGCATTGCAGTTTTCAGAAAGCTAAATTAATTCAAGTCAAAGGACTATTCTTTATTTAGAGATTACTATTACTTCTTATGGGGGTGGGGTTCAAATGATTTCTTTTTATGAAATAGAAGTGTGAGATTTTTAAAATTTTTGTCCTCAGGAAAATAAAATTTCCAATACTCTGACTGTTCCCTTCCTCATTTATTTAAATATTGCCTTCCTCATCCATGAAATTCCAAAATCTGGGGACTGTTTTTTTAGGGGATGGAGGAGTTCAATAAAGTATGGATATAGTTAAGTGGACAGTTTTAAGAAAATCACTCCAGTGGCCTTGGGCAAAAATGGTGTGGAGGGTCCCAACTAGCTATGTGAAAGCCAGGAAGGTGGCTGCGATGGCAGTAAGGAGTGGAGAGGAGATGATGAGAGATGGATCCAATGAGAAGAACAGGGCAAAGGGGAGGTGAAAGTACCTATGAGGTTGGACACCAGACTGATATGACTGTCCACTCCCTGGAGAACCATTCTGGATGTTTGGCATGGATTTAAATCCCCTTGCACTCATTATCCCAATCTGTGAGACTCCCGGCAAATGCTCTCAACCAATAACAGTCTCTTAGAGACTGCTGGGGTCAGAGACCCTCAAGAAAAAGTCAGGGACCTCTATCCCTGGTCCCAGACATTAGCACACATGCACACATTCACTCATGTGCGTGTCCACAAAGATGGAGCCTATACATGTGTTTCTGCATACTCTCAGCTACACGCATATGCATAGACACACCATTCAAGTATGTGCATACACACATACACATAGAAGCAAATACATGCACAATCACACAGGCACACACAGATAGTACATATCCACAAGCATATAGACTCACACACATGCACACATACACATACAGAGGTAGGCATGCATGCACACAAACATATACTCTCCCATGCATGAGCTTGCAGGCACACTCATAATTAGACATACAGAAGCATGCATATAGCGTAAAGACACACGTGTGCACACAGGGTTGTGGCAGACATGAATCAACACACAGATCTCAGAATAAGAGGCGGCCTGCCAGACCTATGTACACCTTGAGTTTCGTGTCTCTTTTTCCAGCACTACTGCTTTGCAGACCCAGTAAAATAGGCAGGACTTCTGGGCTTGTAAACCCAGTCAGGGGTATGGGATGCCCTGAGCCACCCTGCCTCTCTGAGCTGGGCCCCTTGTGAGCAATTGCTTGGCTGTGTGAGAGGGAGCTGTGGCAGATGCAGAAGCTCCCTACAGGGAGGGGCATGGCCATGCCTGAACTTGCCATAGCTGAAAGGGCCATCTCAGATGTCTCATTTGACCTTCTTGTGGTCCTGATGGGGAAACTGAGCTCCTAGCACCCAGCACCACATGGAGGTCTCCATCAGCTGAGGATGTTTGAAAAGGGAGGAAGCAAAGAAACTTAGAATCCCAGCCCCCACCCCATCACATGTGCACACGCGTGCACACACACACACACACCTGAGCTGTGTGCTTTTAAGTAAGTCCTCTGTGAGCCTCAGTTTCCTTGTCTGCAAAATAACACTAATCAGGGCCTGCCTCACAGAGATGCTATGAGGATTTGAGAAGGTTGTGTCTTTAAAGTGCCTGGTATGGAATAAGTGGTCAATACACATGACTCATTGGCAGTAGATTTCCGAACTATTCACTGGGAGCATCAGAGCAAAGAACAAAGTTTATTCCATGTTTGGCAACGCCAGGGTTAAGAACTCAAGTCTCACTGGCTCCTTTGCCACAACTCCTCTTCAGCCCTCTCCTCTGGCCCTGTCTGACTCTAGGACCAGAAACAACCTGTTTGGGAGCTGAAGGGTGATACTTCAGAAGTTAGTGTTACTGGGAAGGTGGGAAGAGGTCAGGCCAGGGTCCAGGACTGCCTTGAGCTGTGCTGGGGTTAGGAGTAGCCAAAGGGTAAGGTGTTTGGATGTGAGATGAACTCAGTGTAAATAGTTCCATACATGCCTGATGTGTCTTCCCTGGAGGCCAGTGAAGTCTGAGAAGTTATCCATGACCTCTCAACACAGCACTATGTATGCATGAGAGTGCCCTCAGCCTCATACTCACACACATACACACAGGACCATTTCTCTGATGTGTCCTTTTGCCCCATTCCAGACCAAGCATGGTGTGATGCACATCATGAGTGCCCAGAACATGGATTCTCTCTTATGTTAGTCTCTTTGTATCAGGCGAGCTTATTAGGTCCTGGATGGCACTGACCTGGGAAGTGGAGAATACAGCTGGAGTTCCATATCAGCCATGACCTCTAGGTGACTTTGAGAGGATCAGTACTCCCTGCTGGCCCTCAATTCTTTCCCCTTAGAACAGACATAGCTAATCACACAATATCAAGGATGACAAGGTTCAATGAGGTCATCTGTTTCTCCCTCCCTTTTCCTCTTTTCAAACTATGGATGAGGAAACTGAGGCTCAAAGAGGGGAAGAGATGTGTCCAAGGTCACACATAGGGTGACCAGATCTACACACACATAGTCTGTAGTCTTCCTACTTGCTCTGTGGCAAAATCCAAACACCGCTTGTCTCTGGTAGAATATAACAGCAATTCCGGCAGGACTGCCACACACATGCACATAAATGCATGTGGTAATAATCTTGTCTCACCTACCTGCTTCTATGGGAGGCAAAGCAAATCAGACTGAAAAATCCCCTGTAAACTGGGAAGCTTTGTCAAGGTTGGCCATCCAGTTTTAGTCCAACAAACAATGCCATGCTTTTGCCCAGTCGCTGTACACTCACACAGCCAGGCCTATGAGTGCAGATGTGCACAAGGGCACTCCTGAGTTCACGCAAGAACACACTCTCAAGCACCCCCTTCTGTGTGTGCAAATCCACCTAGTTCTCAAGGCAAAGGAAAAGCTTAACTGGAGACTAGGGTACTTTCTGCAACAGCACAGCTGGAAAAATCAAGGGATAGGGGTTAGGAGCTCCAGAATTTGCCCCTTCTTCTCCAGTTGCCTCATCTCAGCACAGTTGGTGAAGTTTGCTCAAGAACCATCTGAGATTGGACAGTATTTGTTCTGGGGAGTGGGAGAAGTGCCCATGGGCACTAAGGAGGTAAGATGGGGAATAGGAATCAAAGCTTTGACTCTGACTCATGTTTTGGACACAAATTCTTACTTTGCCTTCAGCTTCTTTGGTACCAAAAAGAGTACAAGTAGGGGTTACTGGGAATGGAGGACATGTCTGATGATATGGCTGGTAGAGGAAAAAGAAAGTGGGAAAACCTGCAGATTGGCAATGCCAGTTCCCTACACTGTGCCCCCTCCCCCGCCCCAGCCCAAAGCACTGCATAAAGAAGGGATTAGCTACATTTATAGAGCACATGGTATATGGTAGACACTGTACCAAGTCCTTCACAAATATTAACTCATTTCACTATCACAATCAACTCTGCAAGCTGGGTGCTATTACACTCATCATTCTCATTTGACTGAAATACAGAACAGTTAAGAAATTTATCCAAGGTCACACAGCTATTAAGTGATAAACTTGGGATTTTAAATACAGGTAATCAAGGTCCAAAATCCATGTTGTTTCCACTATGTTTATGTAATCTCTGCCTCAGTTTTTTTCCACCTATAAAATGAGGGGGTTTAGATTGGTTTATCTCTGAAAGTCCTTCCAGCTTCAATAACTCTCATTATACTTACTATCATTGACTGAAAAAAAAAGCAAGACTCTTGCATCTTCCCATACACAGAAAAGTGCTACATTCATTAACTTGAGATATCTGGTTTTATTTAATTAACAGTAATCTTTTGATATTCCAACTCTCTGGTCTTTGAAAGCTCCATATATCCTGGCTCTTCCTTTACATCTTTGCAGCAGTCCTTCAGAGCTATCTGAGAGGTTGTCTTCCAGGCTTGAAGCCCTCAGAAAGACTGTCAAATAAAATTCTCAAGTTTTTCTTAAGAATTTCTCAAGTAATTCTCAAGTTTTAGGTTGTGCAATTTTTTTCAAGTTGACAATATATACTTTTCTGAACTTTTAAGCTAAGTGAAAAAAAATCTGCTCCCCAAATGTCAGTGATTTCCACTCAAGTTCCCTGGGGAGTGGAGCTGAGCCCAGGCTCAGACAAATGAGCCTGCCCTGAAGGCCAGTCCTCCCAGCAGCCCCTAGGGCTGGAGAATAGCCTGAGAAGCTCTGGGAGCCAGGGCCTGGCCTGCATTTTCAAGTCACTAGTAACAATAACAGGGAGCAGCAGCTCAGGCAGCCTGTGCTGGGATATGGGGTCAGAGGTTTCACAGTGGAGTTAGGGAGTGGAACTCCTCGATCCCATCCCTTTGGCCCACCCCTGAGCAGCCTCTGCCACTAGGGACCTTGGAGTCCAGTTAGACCAGCAGCTCCAAGGCTGCAACTGCCAAGGAGCAGAGGAAAGGAAGTTCTGCATTTGGAAAATGGGGTTTGAGGCCCTGGAAATGGGTGTGAGTTCAAATTCTCTGGCCTTTTTAGCTAATCTGGCCTGGGTCCCCCCTGGGAGCTTCAGAGAAGAATGCAGTATAATGATACAATGTAGTAGCTGCTGGAAATGGAACTGCGAGCCCAGATTCTGCCTTTTCTTCCCCTTTCAGAGCCTCAGTTTCCTCATCTACAATATGGGGATAATAGTCTCCACTTCAAAATTGATTGCATGTGAAAGGGCTTGCTGCACAGTACGTACTTAGAAAATTTGACTTAAATTTGAAGATAGTTCATGGGTTGCTCTTGTGATCCTGGGCCCATGGCTTGGGCCCTCAGTTTCCTCATCCATAGAATGGGGTGAAATTCTACCTGCCCAAAGAAAGCCTAGAATTGGTGACATACTGTGGAGATAAAAAGACAGAAGGAAACACTGATATTACTACCCTCAGGCTCAGGAAGTGAGTTATTTAGGCCATTCCACTCACTCTTCCTATCTGTACCCTTACTCCCAGTCTAGGTCAAACTAGTTCAGAATCTGGAAAAGAGGCCCCATTCTGCTGTGGTACCATTGCATCTCCCCTCTCCAGTCCCTTACTGCACTCATCCTGTCTAAGGCCCCTCTCCCAGAGGGACTCCCAAGCTCTAGGCAGGAAAGAGGGTCCCTGTTGGCTGGTGGGAAAATCAAATCTTTGGGATGTGACATTCCTGAGATTGTCCAGAGAACCCCTGGGAGTTGCAGCTGTTTGTGCTCTCTCTCTTTCCTCTCGCTGTCTCTCCTCTCCAGCCCAGCTCTCTGCCTCTTGTGGAGGTGGGGAGTGCAAGAGGGCATGAAGCTGGAGAAGGCTGGGGCGATACGGGCCCAAAGGCAAGGAACCAGACCTGGCGTGGCCTTGCAGGCCAAGTGAGGAGTGGGGAGTGGGGAAGGAGCAAAAAACACTCCACTAGGACTGGCAGGAAGGAATTAAGGCAAAAAGAGCCCAAGGCAGCAGGAATCTGTCAGTGGGTGAGTTAGAAAATGATATACAGATCAGCATCCCTGAGGCTACAGATTGGATCCCCTTTTAGGGGTGGGTGGGTTATTAGACCATGGTAGTTCTGATGGGTGGGAAAGGAGAGTCAGAACTTCTGAGAGGCTCACACATTTCAAGCTAGTCTGGGATAGCTTGCACCCTCAGAGAAAGGAAAAAAGAACCCTCTGAGATTCCTCAAAATCTGTCCCAGTTTGAGTTCTACAAAGGCCTTCCTGAAATCCTTTCTTACAGTGTCTTTCCCCAGCTGGAACTGTCCTTCACCCTCTTCCTTGTGATGAAAGGATTAGAATGATCAGGGGCCCACCTATCATTATAGGCAACAAGTCTGAGGTCTAGCAAAGAACTGGCCAGAATGCTTGCTATCATTCAGTCCCACTTTAAATCTCTCTCCCACTTTAAATGTCTCTTCTGTTCTTTCCAGAGAAGAAATTGGCATCCCTCAGGACCACACCACCATACACCCAGATTTCACACCCTACCCATGAACACATGTTCCCAGGCCACTGGGATGGGGTTTAAAAGTGACACCATGACACCAATGTTCCAACTGAAGACCTGGTGGCAGGCTCAATCCATCCCTTACCTGCACACCGCCCTCCACGTACCCAGCTACCTCCATGCTGGACTGTGAACTCCTTTAAGGATCCAACCTGTATCTTATCCACCCCTTTGTCCAGCCCAACACAGCCTCTATTTTAGTCCCAGCCTAAAGGAAGTTGGCTGAGTGCATAGAACACACTTGTACTCTCATGCACATACAAGTAACCAAAGCCACTGAACCCTCTCCTGACAGACAGACCCCAAGAGACAGAGGAATCAACTATGGAGGAATCAGGGAGTCTCCTTCCCACAGTGGCCACAGTCTTTCTTGGCAACACACAGTCTGGGCCTGAGGGTGGTGATAGCCCACTAAGGAGGGGGGCCCAGACTGTGAATAGGGCTCTGTGTGGTCCAGCTGAGAAGGCTGGGGGAGGCTGGAATGTCAAGAACGTGCTCTCATGACCAGCCCTAGGCTGGGGCCTGTGGCACAGGACTGGCCAGGGGTTGAGGCGGAGAAGGGAAGCCAGGCAAGGAAAAGACGAAAAGTCCCCACTGACTTGCCTTCAGATAGCAGGGCAAGGACTGGGCCTGCAGGCCCAGCAGAGAGGATGCTGGAATGCTGAGCTCTGAATCCACCAATGATGCTGAAAACTCTTCAAGTCTGGACAAAGCCTGTCAGTAGTCTTTGTGGATGGCCTCCAAACTATCCCTGTCAGACCCCTTGACTTCTCACTCAGAGACCAGTTTCCTATATCCATCCCCCTCTGGGCTCTGGCTCTCTCTTTTTATACTCTTACAATAAAATTCTCTTTTTCTCTCAAAAACTCTGTATCTGTCTCTTTCTGTCTAGTTACTTTGTTTCCCACTAGATGGCAAGCACCTCAAACACAAGAACCATGTCTGCTTCTGTGTGAGTTTGTATCTGCAGGTCCACTGCTGGGGCTACTGTAGTTCTGAGCAGATGTTCCACATAGGCTTCAAATCTGAGAGGTTCAGAATGAGATTCGTTACAAAAAGAAAATTACCCTCCCACTTACCCCAATCAGGCCTGTTCCTCTGTTCCTGACCCCAGTTAATAGCACCTCCACCTGGTGCTATTAACTGGTTGCCCAGGCCAGAAACTTTGGACTCATTCTCAACTTCTCTTTACCTCCCACATCCTGTCACTTACTGTGGTCCCACTATGTAGACAGTTCATATATTAGTCCCTTCTTTTCTGATCCCAAAGGCCACTGACCCAATCTTCTCCAGCCTCCCTGTCTCAAGTTTTACCTAACCTCTCCCACTTGGATTCCCAATTCCTCACTCAACGGACAGAGTACCATCCTGAAACATAAACCTTGATTAGACTCCTTCAAGAGTTCCCCACTGGACTCTGGATAAAGTCCAAGTTCTATCACACTGACCTACAAGTTTCTTCATGATTTAGCCCTGACCACTGCTCCACACCCAGTTCTTACTCTCTGTCTGGCACTCCGCTCTCCAGCCAGATATACACTGTTCCTCAAATCTTATGCTTCCATACCTCCTTGACTTTATTTCTGTTCCTCCTGTCATGATTTTCTTCCAGTATTTACATGGAATTGTGATGATTTGTACTTGTGGCCTACCTCTTGCCCCCACTTGACCATGAATTCCTCAAGGGGAAGAAATATATCTAATTTATCTGAAGCCCTGGGTACCTATCAAAGGGCCTGGCCCTTAGAGGCTCATAGTGAGTAAATGAATGAATGAATAACTGAATGAGTCACTGGATGGGAACCAACTGGATGGGAACCAATTGTTACCACCAATCCTGGTCTTCTTCCAGAGTCCCTGCCTCTACAACTGCTGGGCTCCTGGCTCCTCTGTCCAAAATCTCCATGTAAAAGAATATGTTTTACAACCAAGAAACAAAAAGAATTTTCATCCTGTAGCAAACTCTGTGATGTAAAATTTCATACCCCATTTTCCCCTGTAAGCCTCTCAGCTATCAAAATAGTGCCAGGATCAGGGTCCAAAGAAGAGTGGGTTTCATGGCCAGGTTATCCTGGACCCAAGAGAGAAAAGAATAGGATAAAATAAAACTGGGAGTCCCATCAGCCTAAACTGTAAACTTGGTTCTGCCATTTACTGCTATGTGGCCTTGGATAAGTAATTTCTCTTCTCTGGGCCTCATTTTCCTCATGTGTTACATGAGCATAAGAAAACCTACCTTGTTTATGACAGTCTACTTTGTGATAGCTTACTTATTTATAACCTGCAAATACCTGTGTAAATTTAAAGCCTAATTAGCTCCTGAATGATCCTCAATTCTCTTACACCTTTAGTGGGTTAGGGTAGGAGAGGAGGGAATTTAATATGAATAGAATACGATTTCAGAGTAACAGTGTGTCCTACCCACCAGTTCATCTCCTAATTTTCCAGAACTGTCGCATTTAGGATCTCACAGGGCCCTGCTTCCACTTTCCCTCCCACCTCTTCAACTTTCTTTTTTACTCCCTTTTTGTCCACCACTGAAAATTATATTGATTTCCTTAATCATAGGTCCACTTTGGAGCTTTGTAGGAGAATTTCATTAGTCTCTCTCAACTGGGCTTTTCCCTCTCTTTATACCTATCTCATTCTAGAACTTTCCATCTCCCTGAGACTAATGTCTCTTAAGGATTTTGCCAAGGAACACTCAAGGGGGACACCTCTTACCACTACTCTCTCTTATGGCCAATTGTGGGTTGGAGAGTCACCAGATTTTGTCTTTCAGTCTACAAAGGTAGATCTGACTTTTTTCATTTCAGGGTCTCTAGGGCTTATATTAATCTCCTGGGACTAGAAATCATTGTGGTCAAGTGTCTGCACCTGGTATAGCAATCTGTGCAAGGATAAGAGAGGTGAAAAGTACTATGGCAACTCATTTCCTTATAAGATTTTGGTTGGCTTAGAGACTAGCTGCTTGAAGACAGGAGCATAGGCAAGAAATCTCTTCCACCTCTAAGAGGAATCCTTCTTTCTTTCCTTAACTATTGTATTCACATTTTACCACTATCATTTTAACCTAAGCCACCAACATTGCTTACCTGCACTGCTGCAAAGGCCTTCTAAGAGAGACTCCCTGCTTCCTCTTTAATTCCGCAATCCATTCTGCCCACAGCAGCCAGAGTGATCTCTCTATGATGTAAGTCAGATATTGCCAGTCTCTTGTTCTATGCCCTCCAATAGCTACTTAACATCATTTGAATCAAAGCCAAAATCCTCACCCTGGCCTTCAAAACCCTGCATAATTTGGCACTTGACTCTCTCAAGGAATGTTCTGTACACAGATTGTCACATTGTTGGCTCCTTCTTATCATTCAAGCCTCTGCTCAAAGTTCAGCACCCCTGAGAGACACTCTCTGGTCACCTTTTCTAAAGCAATCCCTGCCTATTCCATCTATCCTATCACTCTCTACTTCATCCTGGTTTTAAGGTTTCTCCTTCTTGGATCTTACTGATAGCTATAATTTACTTATTGGCTTATTTACCTATTTATGATTTGTCCCTGCTCCATGAGGACAGGGACCTTATCTATCTAAATCTATGCTATATTCTTAGCATCTATTATAGTGTCTTGTAGGGCATTGATGTTGTTGTTATTGTTCAGTCGCTAAGTTGTAGCTGACTCTTTGCAACCCCATGGACTGCAGCATGCCAGGCTTCCCTGTCCTTCTCTATATCCCAGAGATCACTCAAACTCATGTCCATTGAGTCAATGAGGCCATCCAACTATATCATCCTCTGTTGCCCCCTTCTCTTCCTGCCCTCAATCTTTCCCAGCATCAGGGTCTTTTCCAATGAATCAGTTCTTCAGATGGCCAAAGTATTAGAGCTTCAGCTTCATCATCAGTCCTTCCAGTGAATATTCAGGACTGATTTCCTTTAGGACTGACTGGTTTGATCTCCTTGCAGTCTAAGGGACTCTCAAGAGTCTTCTCCAGCACCACAATTTGAAATCATCAATTTTTTGGTGCTCAGTCTTATTTATACTCCAACTCTCACATCCGTATAACTACTGGAAATACCTTAACTTGAACCATACAGACTTTCGTCAGCAAATTGATATCTCTGCTTTTTAATATGCTATCTAGGTTTATCATAGCTTTCCTTCCAAGGCTGCAGTCAATGTCTGCAGTAATTTTGCAGCCCAAGAAAATAAAACCTGTCACTGCTTCCACTTTTTCCCCTTCTATTTGCCATGAAATAATGGGATTGGATGCCATGAACTTAGTTTTTTGATGTTGAGTTTCAAGGTAGTTTTTTCAGTCTCCCATTTTACCATCATCAAGAGGCTCCTTAGTTCCTTTCTCTTCACTTTCTGCCATTAGAGTGGTATCATCTACATATCTGAGGTTGTTGATGTTTCTTCTGGTAATCTTGATTCTAGCTTATGATTCATTCAGCCCAGCATTTCTCACGATGTACTCTGCATATAAGTTAAATAAACAAAGTGACAATATTCAGCCTTGTAATACTACTTTCCCGATTTTGAATCAGTCCATTGTTCCATGTCCAGTTCTAACTGTTGCTTCTTGACACGCATACAGGTTTCCTAGGAGACAGGTAAAGTGGTCTAGTACTCCCATCTCTTTTAAGAATTTTCCACAGTTTGTTGGGATCCATACAGTCAAAGGCATTAGTGTAGGCAATGAATCAGATGTTTCCCTGGAATTCCCTTGCTTTCTCTGTGATCCAGTGAATGTTGGCAATTTGATCTCTGGCTCCTCTACCTTTTCTAAATGGAGCTTGTACATTTGAAAGTTTTTGGTCCACATACTGCTGAAGCCTTGGTTGAAGAATTTTTAGCATAACCTTGCTAGCATGTAAAATGAGCACAGTTATATGGTAGTTTGAACATTCTTTGGCATTGCCCTTCTTTGGAATTGGAATGAAAACTGAACTTTTCCAGTCTTGCGGCCACTGCTGAGCTTTCCAAATTTGCTGACACATTGAGTGTAGCACTTAAATTGCATCATCTTTTAGGATTTGAAAAAGCTCAGCTGGAATTCCATCATTTCCACTAGCTTTGTTCATAGTAATGCTTCCTAAGGCCCACTTGACTTCACACTACAGGATGTCTGGTTCTAGGTGAGTGACCATACCATCATGGTTTTCTGGGTCATTAAGACCTTTCTTGTATACTCCTGTGTATTCTTGCCATCTCTTCTTAATCTCTTCTGCCTCTGTTAGGTCCTTACCGTTTCTGTCCTTTATTGTGCCCATACTTGCATGAAATGTTCCTTTGCTATCTCCAATTTTCTTGACGAGATCTCTCACCTTTTGCATCCTATTGTTTCCCCCTATTTCTTTGCATTGTTCATTTAAGAAGGCCTTCTTATCTCTCCTTGCTATTCTCTGGGACTCTGCGTTCAGTTGGTTATATCTTTCCCTTTCTCCTTTGCTTTTTGCTTCTCTTCTTTCCTCAGCTATTTGCAAGCACTCCTCAGACAATCATTTTTCCTTCTCACATTTCTTTTCCTTTGGGATGGTTTTCGTCACTGCCTCCTATACGATGTTATGAAACTCAGTCCATAGTTCCTCAGGCACTCTATCAGATCTAATTCCTTGAATCTATTTATCACTTCCACTGTATAATTATAAAGGATTTGATTTAGGTCATACCTGAATGGTCTAGGGGTTTTTCCTACTTTCTTCAATTTAAGCCTGAATTTTGCAATAAGAGTTCATGATCTGAGCCACAGTCAGCTCCTGGTCTTGTTTTTGCTGACTCTATAGGGAAGAAGCTTCTAGAGTCAGCAAAAACAAGACCAGGAGCTGACTGTGGCTTCTCTAAGAGATGGGAATACCAGACCACCTAACTTGCCTCTTGAGAAATCTGTATGCAGGTCAGGAAGCAACAGTTAGAACTGGACATGGAACGACAGACTGTTTCCAAATAGGAAAAGGAGTAAGTCAAGGCTGTATATTGTCACCCTGCTTATTTAACTTGTATGCAGAGTACATCATGAGAAACCCTGGACTGGAAGAAACGCAAGCTGGAATCAAGATTGCTGGGAGAAATATCAATAACCTCAGATATGCAGATGACAGCACCCTTATGGCAGAAAGTGAAGAGGAGCTAAAAAGCCTCTTGATGAAAGTCAAAGAGGAGAGCGAAAAAGTTGACTTAAAGCTCAACATTCAGAAAACGAAGATCATGGCATCCGGGCCCATCACTTCATGGGAAATGGATGGGGAAACAGTGGAAACCGTGTCAGACTTTATTTTTTTGGGCTCTAAAATCACTGCAGATGGCTACTGCAGCCATGAAATTAAAAGACACTTACTCCTTGGAAGAAAAGTTATGACCAACCCAGATAGTATATTCAAAAGCAGAGACATTACTTTGCCGACTAAGGGCCATCTAGTCAAGGCTATGGTTTTTCCTGTGGTCATGTATGGATGTGAGAGTTGGACTGTGAAGAAGGCTGAGTGCCGAAGAATTGATGCTTTTGAACTGTGGTGTTGGAGAAGACTCTTGAGAGTCCCTTGGACTGCAAGGAGATCCAATCAGTCCGTTCTGAAGGAGATCAACCCTGGGATTTCTTTGGAAGGAATGATGCGAAAGCTGAAGCTCCAGTACTTTGGCCACCTCATGCGAAGAGCTGACTCATTGGAAAAGACTCTGATGCTGGGAGGGATTGGGGGCAAGAGGAGAGGGGGACGACCGAGGATGAGACGGCTGGATGGCATCACGGACTCAATGGACGCAAGTCTGAGTGAACTCCGGGAGATGGTGATGGACAGGGAGGCTTGGCGTGCTGCAATTCATGGGGTCGCAAAGAGTTGCACATGACTGAGCGACTGAACTGAACTGATAGAGCTTCTCTATCTTCAGCTGCAAATAACATAATCAGTCTGATTTCTGTATTGACCATCTGGTGATGTCCATATATAGAGTTGTATCTTTAGTTGTTGGAAAAGGGTGTTTGCTATGACCAGTGTGTTCTCTTAACAAAACTCGGTTAGCCTTTGCCCTGCTTCATTTTGTACTCCAAAGCCAAACTTGCCTTTTATTCTGGGTATCTCTTGACTTCCTACTTTGACACCCCAATCCCCGATGATGCAAAAGACATCTTTTTGTGTGTGTTAGTTCTAGAAGGTGTGGTAGGTCTTCACAGAACAGTCACCTTCAGCTTCTTCAGCATCAGTGGTTGGGGCATAGACTTGGATTACTGTGATGTTGAATGGTTTGCCTTGGAAATGACCTGAGATCATTCTGTCATTTTTGAGATTGCACCCAAGTACTGCATTTTGGACTCTTTTGTTGACTATAAGAGTTACTCCATTTCTTCTAAGAGAATCTTGCCCTCAGTAGTAAATATAATGGTCATCTGAATTAAAGCCACCCATTCCCATCAATTTTAGTTCACTGATTCCTACACTGTTGATGTTCACTCTTGCCATCTCCTGCTTGACCATGTTCAATTTACCTTGATTCATGGACTTAACATTCCAGGTTCCTATGCAATATCATTCTTTACAACTTTGGGCTTTACTTTTACCACCAGACATATCCACAACTGTGTGTCATTTCTGCTTTGGCCTGGCTGCTTCATTCTTCCTGGAGAGCTATTAGTAATTACTCTCCTCTCTTCCCCAGTAGCATATTGGATGACTTCTGACCTGAGAGACTCATCCTCCAGTATCATGTTTTTTTTTTTTTTTTCTTTTTCATACTGTTCATGGGGTTCTCATGGCAGGAATATTGCAGTGGGTGGCCATTTCCTCCTCCAGTTGACCACATTTTGTCAGAACTTTTCACTATGACCCATCCATCTTGGGTGGCCCTGCATAGCATGGCTCATAGCTTCATTGAGTTACACAAGCCCCTTCACCATCACAAGGCTGTGATCCACGGAGGAGAGGGTGCTGTATAAATATTTTCAATGAGTTAATTTATAATATTCTTTATCATTTAAAATATTTTTGTGTATTGCAATTTCTTACAAAATATGTGAACTTGGGATTATTACTATCCTAGGCTTATGGATGCAGAAAATGAGTTTTGAAAGGTTATGGGTAATGTCCAATGTTACATAATTAATAAATAGGGGAAGGGAGCCCTATTGGAACTTGAGCTTTCCAATTCCAAATATTGCTTATTCTACCCACATACCTTACTTCTAACCTGGCTGATGCTCTGCCAAGGATGGTATGTTCCAAGCAAATGCTGACTGATTCTATGTGAATTCTTATTGTCAGGCCTTGGAACAGTACTGTGACCTGCACAGACTGCCTCCAATCTCCTGACTTGAAGGTGCTCTTGTTCTGTGGTAATGACATGAACTAGAGGAGTCAGTCAGTGGAGTGGGAGAAAGTAGTGTGGAGTGGGCAGTCAGGAGTCTGAGCTTCTAAGCTCCATTTTGCTCTTGACATGTACCTCATTTTCCTTGTCTGTGGGCCTCCATGTGCTTTTATGTAAAATGAGTAGATTGAACTTGCTGACTTCAAGGATTCCTTCTGATTCTAATATTTTGTGGGGCTCTGTAATGCCTTAATTTCTTCTCTCTTTCTTTTACAGTGCTTTCCATTGCTGCAGGGGAGGAAGAATGCCGGTAAGTGTGTAAGGTGGGGCTCACACGTAGCATGCAATAGCACTGAGCTTCTCAGTGATCCTCACAGATTAGCTGATCAGGTGTCTGGGCTGTGGAGCTGATGGCCTAGTGCTGAAACTGGAGATGTCCTCTGTCTCCCTCCAGTGGGCATTTCCCAAGCTCCTTTCCCAAGGTCCACATCTGAGGTCTTTTGAGGTGAATGAGCATGCAGAATTTCTGTGTTTCTCAGATGGATGATTTTCTCCAGTCAGGGAACCAGAGGAAGGTCTCCCTATAGAGCTATCAGCAAGTGGCAGCCACCCATATGCTTCCCTTCTTCTCAGATGCTTTCTTTTCACAAGAAAGTATATCAGCCATGGGAGATATGTTGGGAAAGGGAACAGGTAAGAAGAGGTGAAGGAAAGAGACTTGGTGTTTAGAGTTTGATATCTGTGATATTCCCAATGCTTATTTTATTTGGAAATCTAACAAGAAAGGCAGTTGGGACTGAAGGGATATACATAGCCTTGAGGGAGAAAAATCCCTCTTTCCTCTCCTGCAAATTTCTTTGCTTAACTGTCTTCTGCCTCTGATGTCCCACTTAGGTGTGAACAAGTGAGTGGCATTCTGGAGCACCTACCTTCCGTTGAAGAGGACAGTTAGAGATGAATGCTTTGGGGAGAAAGAGAAAGAAAGATATTGGCCAGGAATGAATTTGCTGCCAGAGCCTGCCTGGACTCCTGGCATCAGCTGGGCTTTTCTGAGGTCATCTAGGTCAGCCTCTTGGCTCCAACCTGACCTCAGCCATTTCCACTGGCTACAGTTTTTCATCAGGATGAGCTCAGGACTTGAATGAGCATGGCTGCTAGATGACAGTTCGGGTTGGGGCTCAGGGAAACAGAAAGGCACCAATTAAAAACTGGGATGCTAAAAGCCTGTGCAGAGCATCTTGGTAAGATGTTGGAATAGACAACTGGAGCCCTTGCTCCTGAGGACCTCCCCAGGTCACTGGTCTTACAAGGAGGAAGAGAAAGGATCTGGTGACCTTCTAAGGGTTTTCCCACCTTAGGACCCTGAGTTATTGGGTGGTAGCTGCTTAAAAGGAAAAGCCAGCAGGGAGAGGTGTTTATTTGCATTGCCCTGACAGCAGATGAGAGGGGACCCATTTTGGAGCAGGAACACTGCTTTGATCAGCATGCAGCATATGTCTGTTTCCCTCCACTGCCTCCCTCTCCCCAACCTCCCCCATCTCCTTCCAGAGCTTCTTGCAGAACACAGTTCCTACTTTGCAACAGAGACTTCTGGGGGCACAATATATGTGGGCTGCCCATAGTGGGGAAAGGACAAACTTCTCTATTTCAGAGACACCAGCTGCAAAGGCTAAAAGGAAACCCTCAGGTCCTGAAATAATGACCCTTCCCAGAAAAAAGCACTGGCAGAAGTTGCCAGGTTGCCTCATTAGATTGTCTGTGCCAGGCTGAGTTGCCAGGGCTGTATCCTGGGAGGGTGGGCACCAGGTGGCTTGAGTAGTCTGTGGTTTCTAGAGGAAAGAGGAGTGTCTTTTAGAGGGTAGGGCCAGGCAGAAGAGGTTGTCACCTACAGAACTGAGCTAGAACTGACTTTTGTGCTGCTTCTCTAGGTTAAAGTTTGAAAATGTCTATTTAAGGACAAATGTGAACACATTGCCTTAGGCTGATTGAAAGACAATCTGGAACAAATTAAGAGTTTATGTGAGTATGGCAGTGGAAGCAGCAAGACACCAAAAATCAAAGGACCTGGATTGTAGTCCTAATTTCATAAGCACTTCACTGTGTGGGCCCAGGCATGGAACTTCCTCTTTCTGGACCAGTGTCCACATCTATAAAATGGAGCTTACTTCATGGGGTTCTTGCATTAAAGAAATGGTGCATTAAAAACATCAAAGTGCTGAGCAAATATGATTATTTTTGAGATATAGGTCAGGGAGGGAGAGAACTCTTGATTTATTATTGATTTGGGGGATGAGGTTATGCTTTCACTTGTTTTAAAATTCAAGAGATAAGAAAATACAAAATCTCCCTATGCCTGTCTCTTCAGCACTCAGCAATCCTCTCTGATATGACCAATGTTACCAGTTTCTTGGGCACTTGATGAGTTTAGAAGGTCTTAAAGAAAGTGAGCTGTACTAGCCAGGACTTCAGTAGAGGCCATAGATGCGTGCTTTGGGGTTAGATTGAGGAGAATGTGCCAAGAGGGCAATGAAGAAGGAATTGCAGGACAGCAAATGTGGAATAAACATTTGGGGAATCAAGAAGCCTGGGATCTAGTCTTGACTGCACAACTCATGTTTGAAGGATCTTAAGAACCTTCCCCTCTCTGACTCTCAATGTTCTATCTGTACACTAAGCCTTTTGTGTTTTCATATGCCATTCTTTCAAGTTTCCACCAGAGTAGAATGGAAATGGTGAAGGGGAGGACTGACCAGGGACCTTTTGGAGAAGAAAAAGCCAAGACATTGACTCAAAGCTGATGACTGAGTATGCTTTGCATATGTAATCTTATTCCTATTAAGATCAGTCAATCAAAGCTTTCTCTGTCATGTTACTGCTTCTCTCCTAGTGGTTTCATGGACAGAGCAAATCTTTGGCACCATCTGCACAGGAGAACATTCAGTTTAGTTCAGTTCAGTCGCTCAGTTGTGTCTGACTCTTTATGACCCCATGAATCGCAGCACGCCAGGCCTCCCTGTCCATCACCAACTCCCGGAGTTCACCCAAACTCATGTGCATCGAGTTGGTGATGCCATCCAGCCATCTCATCCTCTATTGTCCCCTTCTCCTCCTACCCCCAGTCCCTCCCAGCATCAGGGTCTTTTTCAATGAGGCAACTCTTCACATGAGGTGGCCAAAGTATTGGAGTTTCAGCCTCAGCATCAGTCCTTCCAATGAACACCCAGGACTGGTCTCCTTTAGAATGGACTGGTTGGATCTCCTTGCAGTCCAAAGGACTCTCAAGAGTATTCTCCAACACCACAGTTCAAAGGCATCAACATCAGGAACATCTAACTGGCTTCAACATATATAATGCTGCCCAGGCCCAGGAGGATGGTTTGAATGACCTTTGATGATCTTGCTATCATGGCCCAAGCATCCACTAACACAATATTCTCCAAATTTCACTTATTGGTGAACCAACTTCACAGTTTTTGCCATCGTTTCATCCTGTGAAGAATATATTTACTATGTTTCTTCACTTCAGTCTGATTCTAAACTATAACCTCACTTCAGTGTAGGAGACCTGGGATCCCTGGGTCAGGAAGGTCCCCTGGAAAAGGAAACAGCAACCCACTCCAGTATTCTTGCCTGGAAAATTCTATGGACAGAGGAGCCTGGTGGGCTACGGTCCACAAGGTCACAAAAGAGTTGGACATGACTTAGCAACTAAACCACCACCAAGCTGTAAATATCTATGAAATGAGGGATTGAGATACTGGCTACAGCTTTCCTAATACATAATGAATTCACATATATCTATCATAATTCAAAATATTGATGTATCACTCCAAATCACCCCTTGCATATATACCAAGCATTGGAAACCACAGGTAGTGGTTACACAAACTGGCAGGTCAAACGGGCCTTTAGGCTTCTATGGCTCACTCCAAGACTTGCTGAATGTTCCCGGGCTCCCTACAGCACTCCATACTCCTTATTCCTGTTACTTAAGAATGAATTGCTCCTGAGATGGAATTAAGTTTTGGAGCCTAAAAGGAGTCCCTTCCCTCCAAACAAATTCTGACCTGAACCATTCGGAACTGCCTCACAGGTACTGAAGTGAGAACACTTGACCAGAGTACCAGAAGTTCTAGGTTTCCATTTTGTCTCTCTCTATGACCAGTTGTGTGACCTTGGGCCTATCCTTCCCCCTCTCTCGGCCCTAGTGTTCCCAATTATAAAGTGAAGTGCTTCGTCCAAATGGCCTCTAAGGTATCTTGCTGCTCTGAATGAAATTCAATGACTTCTTGACTTATAGAACCTATGCTTCTGTTTAACCCATTAGCTCCCCTTCCCAGCAGCCCACAGAGGTGAGAAGCCTGCTGACCTTCCCTCCCACTGCCCTACACCAAATCCTCCCTGAGGCTCCTTGTTCCCAGGGCACAAGATTTCTTTTGTTGCCTATAGCCATTCAGGACTTCTCTCCAAGCTCCTGTTGAAATGGCTGAGGTGAGCTGGTGAGGGGGTGGGGGTAATAGTTGGCCTGCAACAAGAGTCCTGGCTCTGCAACCCACCTGGCTTCAGCCTGGCTGCAGGTTTGGCCTGAACACCAGACTTCATCCATCAGATGCCCCAGACCCTTCCCTCCAGCTCTGGGAGAGCAGAGAAGACTAGTTTAAAAGGGAGAAAATAGAAACAAAGACATTTATTTAAGTTGCTATTAAACATCACTTGTAAGGCTCAAGAGGAGAGTATACCGAAACACTGAGCTTAAGAAAATTATCAGAATAATAATTAACTTCCTCTCTTTTGAAAATGACCAAATCATTATTGTAACTAATTCTTGACAGATCTGGCCATTTAACATTTGCCTTTTGATGAAGAACATTTGCAGGCCATAGCTTATCTATCAATTGACAGATATTTTACCCAGCAACTTGGAGTAGTATAAAAATTGACTGAGTTAGCAGGTTCCTGGAATTGATTATCATTTGAAACAGGAAATCTTTCAACTGTGGTCTATAGTGAATTTAGCCAAGGTAAATAACACTGGACTATGGGTTGAAAATTCCAAGATCTAATCCCAAATCTGATATTAACTCCTTCTGTGACCTTGAGTTAGTTGTCTCTCCTGCCTGAGCCACAATTTACATGTATGAAAAATAAGAAAGTTGAAACAGAAGGTCTCAAGATCATCTGTACTCTACTCTGTATCATCCTCCACCCCTTGTTCCTGCCAGAGTCAGACTGAAAGGAGGAAGAGGCAGAGATGGGGTCAGAGGAAAGGGCAATTTCAAGATGTTTTTGGGGACAGGGAAAGGATTTCCAGACCCATAGAGGAGAGTCTAATAGCTTCTTTGGGGGTCAAAAAGGGATGGGAATTCCAGGTCCCCAATGCTTGCTTTCAGGAATACAAAATAGAAAGCCAGGCTTGCAGATGGGCCAGGCAAATGTCCTGAGACACAGCTTAGTTGACCATTTTTGCAGCATGGGCCAATCCGGAAGATCAGAATAAGGGCTGTGTGATACAGGACAGCTACCCACAGGCTGGGTGGAGGAATGGGATTTGCAAATGGAATGACAGATCTGGAAAGGACCTGAGAAGTGTTATTGGACACTTCCATCAGGAAGTCACATGAATCCTTCAAACTCAACACTAAAAGTCATAATTCTTCATCATTCTCCTGGAAACCTTCTCCTTCTCTAGGATTCTTTTTCTTGGTTAATGTACTATCATCCACCCTGTAACTCAAGCAAGAATCATGGAAATTGCCTGGGCTCCTCCCTCTCTTACTGGCTACCATCCAGTCACCAAATCATGCCCATGAAACTTCTCTGTAATGTTTCTCAAATCTGTCCCTTCTTTTCCACCCACACTGTCATAGTCCTCCATTTTGGCCCTTAAGAGCTCTGTCATGGATGGTTTCTATGGTTCCTAACTGGTCTCCCTGACAGCTTGCTTTCCCTTCCAGTCCACCTCCCATACTGCTGTCAGAGTTCTCTCTTTAAAAGAAAAATTTGGTCATGCTCAAAAACCTTTGATTGTTCCCTACCTTTGGTCAAAATCCAGATTTTTTGCATTGGCAACTAAGGTTCTTCACAACTTAATAACCTATCTTTCTTTCTTCATCTCCCACCACACCCACACATTTCTGAGCCTCATGGGACAGTATTTCCTGTACATACAGTGAGCTCTCATATTGGACTGTCCACTGCATGTATCTTTGCCAGCCTCCCTACTTGGCTTGTNNTTGTCAAGCCATCTTCTGGTTCTCTGGACAAGCCCATCTTGTCCATATCTCTATTATAACACAACATGCTGTTCTGCATTTGCTTCTTTTCTTTTCTGTATATCCCATGGATCATGAGTTGTTGGTATACAAGAGCTACATCTGACTGACCTCTATATTCCCAGAACTAAGTAAGCACAGGGCCTCACACAAACAATGAATCTGCAAAGACTGCCGTTTATTTCTGATGGCATAGCGAAAGAACTGCTGGTAATTAGACTAGTGACTTCTTTCTCAGCAGACATTCTTCCCTATCTTTTCAGCTCTGAACTAGCCATTACACATTAACACAGAGCCCCCACTGGCTCCAGATGACAAACTGTCTTGAGACAGGGCTTTGAGGGGCTAAGAGTTGCAGTCAATGGTACAGATCCATATAAAACACATTTCCACCAAACCCTTGAAACTTGGAGATTGCCTACATCTCAAAACAAGAAGGACACTTAAAGACCACATTTATATTAACTGGTAGCTTACAAACTGAGTTCTGAGGAACTCTACAGTTCCCAGAGATTCACTGGGAGATATGAGGGGAGGACAGAGCTGTGGGATTGCTTCACTCAACCAAATCTCCTTCACCTCTTGGAGGTTCCATAAATGTTTCATTTGGAGACTGAAGTTGGTCACATAAAAGTAAATATTGGTGACCACTGCTCTAGTCATGTGGTCAATTGCTAACAGGCTCTCTCTCTCTTTTTTTTTTTTTTTTTACCATTCCTGCTATATATCCACTCAGGCTCAGTCCAAACTCCAGGTATGGTCAAGCATTCTTTTTCATTCTGTACTCAGTTGAAAGTCCTTCTTTATGTGAAGCCAGAATCTTCTTCACAACTTCCACTTGGTGGTCTTGTTTTCACCCCTTGCAGTCTCATGGAAGTTGTTATATTCCTCCTCTCTATGATCAATCTGCTGGCGCTTAGAATTTCCCAAAGTCTGAGATGGAAGGAGCCTTATAGCTCATACAGTCTAATGCTCCCACTGCAACTGGTGAAACTGAAGCTCAGAGTAGGTAGGTCATCTGAAAAACAGAAGACAGCACTTAGTAGTAAAACTGAGACTAGAACCCAAGTCCCCACTCTTGTATAATATCCTCCTAGAATCTGTCTTTCCAGAGAGTGAACAGCACCAGCTCCCAGTTTCTCACAGTCCTGACGATTCTCCCCTAAACTTGCTCCAGATTGACAGTACCCAAGGGCTGAAGATCAGTAGCTCAGCTGATAAAAGCTCCATGGCAACCTGGTTTTGGTCAGCCTCGGGTAAGGGCAAAGGCAAAGAAGAATAAACAGGCATCAGAACCAGCGTTGGCTGCTTCCTCATCACAGCCTGGATGCTGTTCTCCTCTTTCCATGGGACTAAAATTCCATCCCAACAGCCCTCCTCCCATGGCAGGGCAGCCAAGGGGCAGCTTTCAGAGGCCCCTTCTGACCTGTTTGCTAGAGAGTCCCTGCTGTGTGACTCTCCACATCCCCAAACCAGAAACAGGAAGAGTTGGTTTGGTTTATGTTTCAAGAGGAAAAATGAAAACATAGGAAGTAGGGCTCCTGAGAACAGAGGCTTCCAACTCTGTGTCATGTGCCCCTGGAGCAGGATATTTCAGGGAATACATTCCACCAGGGAAGGGAACAGCCTCTTTACTGAAAACAAAACACAAAGCCCTTCAAGGTTTGGAAAAAGAAAAAGGCCAAAGGAAACACTTAAGGAGTTGAGGAGAAATCGTTTCAGAATATCCAGTGCTCCCCACCTCCCCCATCTGCCACTTGGCGCTATTATACATTGACCTCATTGCTGTTATCAGCACATCTGGACCCCAGTGATGCCCTGCTCCCTTTAACCTATGGCCCCAGAGAAAGTCGAAGCACCTTTTCTTGTTTCCCTGAGGATCATCAAAGTAGGCTGGCACTCAGAACCTTTCTCTGAAACAAACAAACAAACAAAAAGCAGAATGAATAATGAGTTTACTAATTCATTAACAGAACATGCAAATGGCAGAACAACATTCAAACTTTATGAAATACATGCTTCTTGTCTTGAGAAAACCATCAAAAACAGGGAAGCACTTTACCAGTCCCTAAATATCTCTCACAGGATAACCACTTCATCAACCTACATAAGCAGCTGTAAGCTTGCCTGATTTTCTCCTCTCTCGGCTCTCTATTCCTGGGATGTGGATGCTGTCTTGTTTCCCAATCACAGTCACCAAAAGGTCTTTTAGGAAGTAAAAAACCTTTGAGAATCCCTGGTGTCCTTTCCAGTTCTGGTTTCCAGGCTGAGGAACATGCCTAGCTCACAGCTAGTTGGCAGGGTTGAAGTGTGGATCACCAGGGTGCCAAAGAAGCATGGTCCTGCAAAGCAAACAGTTCTGGCCTCAGAGCTTCTATATGTGTCATGTGTGTGAATGCATGCACACACATGACCTCTTTACCAAAATCTTGACTTTCACCACACAAAAGCCTACTACTGTCTGTTGCTTTTCAATGGTGTCTCTGTCCCTCTGGGCTAGAGGTAAGCAGAAGATTTTCCCAGAAGATGTTTCCAAGAGCATCTGCTTAGAATAGTTCATTCTCCCTAAAAGATCTGAAGGAACGGAAACATCATTTTTAAATTAAAAGAAGCATACATGTAGGTAATGGAATACCACGCAAAATTCATATGAATTTGTAAGATAAATATAGAGACATCTGGGAAATTTCTCACTTGTGACTGGCTACATGGGATTCCGTGGCTCCTCGGGGCTGTGCAGGGAATGAGTTCATCCTGTTCAGTTATTTGGGGGTACTATGGCGCAAAAGTTTGAGAAGCATTCACTGAGCAGGTAGGTTGCCTGAAGGTAGAAACTTTGTCTCATTCCCCTCTGTATCCTCATGCCTAATACATAGCCTCAGATATGTATATCACATCAGATATCATATTGATATCATATCATATCAAATATAAATAAGCTCATATATGCAGATGACACCACCCTTATGGCAGAAAGTGAAGAAGAAATAAAGAGCCTCTTGATGAAACTGAAAGAGGAGAGTGAAAAAGTTGGCTTAAAGCTCAACATTCTGTAAACTAAGATCATGGCATCCGATCCCATCACTTCAGGGGAAATAGATGGGAAAACAGTGGAAACAGTGTCAGACTTTATTTTTGGGGCTCCAAAATCACTGCAGATGGTGATTGCAGCCATGAAATTAAAAGACACTTACTCCTTGGGAGGAAAGTTATGACCAACCTAGATAGCATATTCAAAAGCAGAGACATCACTTTGCCAACAAAGGTCCGTCTAGTCAAGGCTATGGTTTTTCCTGTGGTCATGTATGGATGTGAGAGTTGGACTGTGAAGAAAGCTGAGTGCCGAAGAATTGATGCTTTTGAACTGTGGTGTTGGAGAAGACTCTTGAGAGTCCCTTGGACTGCAAGGAGATCCAACCAGTTCATTCTAAAGGAGATCAGTCCTGGGTGTTCTTTAGAAGGAATGATGCTAAAGCTGAAGCTCCAGTACTTTGGCCATCTCATGCGAAGAGCTGACTCATTGGAAAAGACCCTGATGCTGGGAGGGATTGGGGGCAGGAGGTAAAGGGGACGACAGAGGATGAGATGAATGGTTGGCATCACCGATTTGATAGATGTGAGTTTGAGTGAATTCCGGGAGTTGGTGATGGACAGGGAGGCCTGGTGTGCTGAAATTCATGGGGTTGCAAAGAGTCAGACTCGACTGAGCGACTGAACTGAACTGAAAATCACTGCAAGTGGTGACTGAAGCCATGAAATTAAAAGACGCTTGCTCCTTGGAAGAAAATATATGACCAACCTAGACACCTTACTAAAAAGCAGAGACATTACTTTGACAACAAAGGTCCATCTAGTCAAAGCTATGTTTTGTTTTGTTTTTTTTTCCAGTACTCATGTATGGATGTGAGAGTTAGACTATAAAGAAAGCTGAACACTGAAGAATTGATGCTTTTGAACTGTGGTGTTAGAGAAGACTCTTGAGAATCCCTTGGTTGGCAAGGAGATCCAACCAGTCCATCCTAAAGGAAATCAGTCCTGAATATTCATTGGAAGGACTGATGCTGAAGCTGAAACTCTAATACTTTGGCCACCTGATGCAAAGAGCTGACTCATTTGCAAAGACCCTGATGCTGGGAAAGATTGAAGGTGGGAGGAGAAGGGGACAAGAGAGGATGAGATCATTGGATGGCATCACTGACTCAATGGACATGAGTCTGAGTAGGCTCCAGGAGTTGGTGATGAACAGGGAGGCCTGGTGTGCTGGAGTCCATGGAGTTGCAAAGAGTCGGACACAACTGAGCACCTGAACTGAATACATAGCCAGCCACAGAGACAGTGTTCAAAGGGTATTTGCTTCATCCTTCCATCCACCCATCCACTTATGCGTCCTTCCCAAGATGCCAGTGAAAAAGGTAGTTTAAGGTTGATGAAAAGGGCTTGGTTTCTGAAGAATTCGGACATCTCTGGGTCTGATGTCTGACTCTCACTTATCAGCTATGTGATCACCTCTCTGAGCCTCAGTTGTCTCTGTTTGAAAGTAAAGATCCAAATACCCAATTTTTGGTTTGTTGTGGGAACTAAGTGTGATAGTGGGAGTGAGAGAGCTCAATAAGCTCCCAGAGTGAAAGTGTTAGTCGCTCAGTCATGTCTGATTCTTTGCGACCCCATAGACTGTATAGCCTGCTAGGCTCCTCCGTCTATGAGATTCTCCAGGAAAGAATACTGAAGAGGGTAGCCATTCCCTTCTCCAGGGGATCTTCTGGACCCAGGGATTGCTCTCAGGCAATGTACAAATAATAGTTATTAAATGATTATGAAAGTTACCACCATGACCAGTCCAAGCAAGAGAGTGGGGGGAGGGAGAGATGTTTTCTCCAGTCCAGAAGTCTGATTTGAGATTAAAGAAGGCAGGAGCTGAGACCTCAGGAATGAGCCCCTGGGCCTCTGCGATGGGGAAGGCCCAGGTTAACTCTTTGCTCTGGAGCCCCACCCCCACTCCAGAGAGCCAGTGTGTAGAGGCCAAAGGGCAACTTTGGGCGGAGTGATGGAAGTATCAGATGTGCTTCTATTTACCCTCCAGTCTTCAAAGACCAGATGTGCTATTTCTCATATTGGCCAATGAGCCCCTTGGAGGCCTGGCTCACAAGGGTCGTTTGTCAGTAGGGTGGAAGTTGCAGTCAGGCACAATGGCTTGGTGGCTAACAGCTCTGTGACCTTGGGCAACTATCTTCTTCTCAGCCCTGACTTCCCAATCATTAAAATGAAGGAATTGGATAGAGCGGCCACTAAGGCCCTTCCATCTCCTACACACTATGGTTGTGTGACACTTAATTGAATAGGTGTTTGACGTTGTTTTTCCAAAAATGTGAGCAATCTGATCATCTGATAATTTGACACTGATCCTGGACCTTAGGGAAAAGCGGTGTGGGAGGCCTGGCTGGGCCCCCTTCTGCATGTAAAGCCTCCTGGTCCCCATGGCTCCTTCTGCTCAAGTCTGGCTGGACTGGCCCACCCCCAGAGCCATTTGTGATCATGTTCCAGGTGAGGGGCAAGCGGGTGAAGCAGGTGTTTCCCAAGGCTGGGATTCAGGCCTAGGTACCTCATAATATAAAATGAAGAAAGGAAAGAAAACAGGAAATCCTGCCCATTTTATGTACCTAATTGTTCAGGAAGAATTCCTTCTAGTCAGCACGGTTGTCTCAGAAGTTACTGACAGCTGCTGAGCTGGAGTGCTGCTGGGGTCCCTTGGATTCAGAGACTCTCACTTCCGTTTCAGTCTGTTCAGACCTTTGCCATTCTTTGAAACTCAGTTCAAATAGTATGTCCTCCAATCTTTAAGTCTCTTGCATACTGTGTATATCTGTCTTAGAGAACGGATCAAGTTCTCCCTTGTACTGGAGTATTTCCTTCACATGCTGTGCTGTGCTTAGTCACTCAGTCACGTCCAACTCTTTGCGACCCCATGGACTATAGCCCACAAGGCTCCTCTGTCCATGGGGATTCTTCAGGGAAGAGCACTGGAGTGGGTTGCCATGCCCTTCTTCAGCATTGCAGGTGGATTCTTTACCTTTGGAGCCACCAGGGACGCCCAAGAATACTGGAGTGGGTAGCCTATCCCTTCTCCAGGGGATCTTCCCAACCCAGGAGTAGAACTGGGGTCTCCTGCATTGCAGGCGGATTCTTTACCAGCTGAGCTACCAGGGAAGCCCATTTCCTTCACATACTGATTAGGAATCATTCTCAGAGGAAAAACCTTAATGAATATCTGGATATAAAATAGAGAGCCAAAGTCCCATTAATCTTCACTCCCATTTTCCAAGTTAGCCACCATTAAGAAGTTATTGTAGTAGCTTCCCAGAAAGGTTATATTATCAAGGTTATTGAAAATGTGAGAGAGCATGAGGCTTTGGAGGGAGCACTAGCTCTGAAGATTAAACACCTGGGTTTGTCTCTCAGCTCTCCACTCAGCTAGGGTGAATTATCTCCTATCTTTGACTCTCAGTCCTTTGCTCTGTAAAATGGGATAACAGTTCCTCACCTGCTATCTCATAGCATTGTTGTAAGGACCAATGAGACAAAATAAATAAAAATGTTTGGACAACTGTAAAGGATGCTCTATTTATCTCTGTGCTGGTCTCTGTAACTTGACTGTCAGCGCATTGAGAACAGAAATCTTGGCCCATCCAGGGTTGGGTCCCCTTTGCCCTTAGTTCTGATGACTTGTCTGGAACAGGTCACTCTTGGAAGGGACGAGGGTCAGGCATGGAGCTCAAGCCCAGGGACTGCTACACCTAGAGGAGTTGGTGCTTTGCTCCTGCCCGGGTTCTGGACACACATTTCTCTGAGCTTCCTCTGGAATCAAGCTCAACCTCAAACAAGGGAACCATTTTTCTAAAGTCACTTGGTTTTTAACATGCTGACCCACTTTGTAAAGCTCCCAGTTCCTCAGATTCTGGCCCAAAGCCCCGTTTTCAGGGCTCTCAGCACACACACACACACACACACACGTGTGTGTGTAAACATATACATAGATACAAATGAGAGAGAGAGAGAGAAGTAGTCAAGAAAATTCAATTTTCTAAATGGATCAAATATAAAATGGTTGTAAATTAGAGATAGAAAACTCCTCAGATATCATTTAGTCAAATCACCACCTCCCCTTCAACCTTTATCAGATAGAGAAACTGAGACTCAGAAAAGAGAAGGGATGCACCCAGGGAGTTAGTGGCTCTGACAGTCAAGCAAAGGTGGCAGAGGGACAAAGCTTTGGGCTTTGAGTTCAAGTTGAGGGAACCAGCTGGAGAAGGTTAGTGAACCCCGAGAAGAGATGAATGTGGCCAGAATGGGATCATTTAAGAGAAGAAGTTAGCACCAGCTGTGAAATCCCCCTGGCAAGCAGAAATATAAGAAATATGAGAGTTCTGGTTTGGCAAGTTATTATGAACCTTGCTGAGCAAGGAGAAGGAGAAGAAAGGAAGAGAAAAACAGAGGGAGCCAGAAAAGGAGATGAAATGGAAGAAGGAAGGCTGACCTGGGCAAATGGAGGGCAATTAGAGTGCTGAGTCAGTAAGGGCTGAACCAAGCACGTCAGCAGAGACTCGTCGCCTGTGGGACATCAGCCACCTTACAAGTTACCGCTGGTTTGCTCTCTGGTTTTCTCTAGGCTCTGAGCATGTGAGCCAACACTTATTTTCTTAGCAAACTCACCCTTTTCCCATTGTGCACTGTTTGGGGAAGTAGCCTCAAACCATAGGCTTTACCTCGGCAGATTTAGCTTGAGGGCATACTGAATCCAGCTTGAGGGCATACTGAATCCTGGCCTGGCTGTCAGCGCAGGAATGTACCTGCTCTACAGCCATGGTCTGGTTTCAGGCACACAGTCACACTGAGAGGTGGAACTCAGCCCATTTTGCAGATGAAGGATAAGAGAACATGCCAATGGAAACAACCACAAGAACCGCAAAAATAACTAAAAATGTATTGAGAACCAATAGTAGGACTGATCAAGGAGGGCCCTAGAGTCAAAAGGCCTGTATTCAAATCCCAGGTGCACCATCCATTAGCTGTGCAATCTTGGATAAGTTGCTTAACTTCTCTGCCTCAGTGTCCTATGTGTAAAATGAAGATAACAATTGCACCCTCTTGAGAAGATTTGGAAGAAGCAAATGAGTTGACTCTGGTACAACCTTCAAACAATGCCTGGCACTCAGTGCTCAATAAATAATAGCTATCATTGTCACCATTGTTACATGCTGGGCACTGCTCTAAACGTTTGACTTGTGTTATGGCCTGTAATAATCACTCGGAAGGGAACTGAGGCCCAAGTGTGAGTTCATGTCTAGTCCATTTGCTTTTTCTTAGGTGTAAACTAAATCCTATGTGGAAGCTCAAAGTACAAAACAAAAAGCAATATGACTGATTGAAGCAAGGTGGAATAGGCTCAGCCTTCCTTTGTTCTCCCTTCCCCCAACATCCCCACGATAGGCCTAAGGCTCCTTCCTAGCCACTGTGAGGCACAATTTGCAAGCCTGCTGATCTAGTCCATCTAACCTTTTTATGATCAGATGAAGATATCATTAGACCTGAAAGGGCAAGTAACCTGCCCAAAGGTTATATGGTCAAAGGCCGAAGGGATGGCAACACTGGGCTTGAAGGATAATAACTTGGTCAAAGAGAACAACCTCCTTAGTTAAACTAGAACATAGACCATCCAGGCTTGGATGGAGAAGAGCCAGGAAAAGAGGGGTGCGCAGGTGGGAAGGGGAGGCTGACCCAGAGACCCTGTCTCTGGGCCCTGAGTGTGAACAGCCCCTCTGGACCCTCATATCTGACTGGGTCCCCCCAGAATTTAAGACAACAAGACAAGGCCCTGTCCTCACAGAGCCTCTAACTACACAGGGTTTGGGGTTTTGTTCTGACAAGGGATGTGGTCCCTGTCCCTGAGCTCTCCAATCTGGGGGATGTAGCTGACACGGGGGCTAAATCCTGCCATTTAGCCCTTCTGACTGAACTCTTGACATGAGAGAACATTTTCACAAGACTCCTCCTTCAGGGTTTTGGAACAGCAACCTGGTTTCCAACTCACTGTTGTTGGGGAAGTACAAAGGGACAGCCTGGCTCCCCACTCCTTTCACTGCTACACTTGTAAGTGGTGTTCAAGGCTCACCACTATTTATCTGACAACCTGCACTTTGTCAGCTTTTGTTTACAGACTTTGGCGTGAGTTAACTGAGGATACCACACAGAGGAGAAATTACAGATGTTCCCCTTAGAGATGTTCCCCCTAGAGATGTTCCCCCCTAGTGATAGAATTCTAGCTCAGCTATTTAAAATCTTAAAAGATGATGCTGTTAAAGTGCTGCACTCAATATGTCAGCAAATTCGGAAAACTCAGCAGTGGCCACAGGACTGGAAAATGTCAGTTTTCATTCCAATCCCAAAGAAGGGCCATGCCAAGGAATATTCAAACTATCATGCAATTGTGCTCATTTCACATGCTAGGAGGGGCTTCCCTGATAGTTCAGTTGGTAAAGAATCTGTC
Organism: Redunca redunca; assembly: GCA_006410935.1. Taxonomy (NCBI): domain Eukaryota; kingdom Metazoa; phylum Chordata; class Mammalia; order Artiodactyla; family Bovidae; genus Redunca; species Redunca redunca. The sequence continues at coordinate 51,292 of SJYQ01020790.1, forward strand.
TGCAATGCAGGAGACCTGAGTTTGATCCCTGGGTTGGGAAGATCCCCTGGAGAAGGGAAAGGCTACCCACTCCAGTATTCTGTCCTGGAAAATTCCATGGAGAATTCCATGAGGTCACAAAGAGTCAGACATGACTGAGCGACTTTCACTTTCACATGCTAGGAAGATAACACTCAAAATCCTTCAAACTAAGCTTTGGCAGTACATGAACCGAGGACTTCCAGATATACAAGCTGGATTTAGAAAAGGCAGAGGATCCAGAGATCAAATTGCCAACATCCATTGGATCGTTGAAAAAGCAAGAGAATTCCAGAAAAACATCTACTTCTGCTTTATTGACTATGCCAAAGCCTTTGACTGTGTGGATCACAACAAACTGTGGAAAATCCTTCAAGAGATGGGAACACCAGACCACTTTATCTACCTCCAGAGAAACCTGTATGCAGGCCAAGAAGCAACAGTTAGAACCAGACATGGAAAAATGGACTGGTTCAAAATTGGGAAAAGAGTATGTCAAGGCTGCATATTGTCATCCTGCTTATTTAATTTATATGCAGAATACATCATGCAAAATGCCGGGCTGGATGACTCACAAGCTGAAATAAAGATTGCTGGGAGAAATATGAACATCCTCAGATATGCAGATGATACCACTCTAATGGCAGAAAGCAAAGAGGAACTGAAGAGCCTCTTGATGAGGGTGAAAGAGGAGAGTGAAAAAGCTGAATTAAAACTCAATATTCAGAAACTAAGATTGTGGCATTCAGTCTCATCACTTTATGGCAAATAGATCGGGAAAAAGTGGAAACAGTGGCAAATTTTATTTTGGGGGTTTCAAAACCATTGCGGACAGAGTCTGCAGCCACGAAATTAAAAGATGCTTGCTCCTTGGAAGGAAAGTTCTGACAAACCTAGACAATGTATTAAAAAGTGGAGACATCACTTTGCTGACAAAAGTCCATACAGTCAAAGCTATGGTTTTTCCAGTAGTCATATATGGATGTGAGAGTTGGACCATAATGAAGATTAAGCACTGAAAAACTGATGATTTCAAATTGTGGTGCTGGAGAAGACTCTTGAGAGTCCCTTAGACTGCAAGGAGACCAAACCAGTCAATCCTAAAGAAAAGCAACCCTGAATATTCACTGGAAGGACTGATGCTGAAGCTCCAATACTTTGGCCACTTGATGTGAACAGCTGACTCACTGAAAAGACCCTGATTCTGGGAAAGATTGAGAGCAGGAAGAGTAGCGGATACAGAGGATGAGATGGATGGCCTCATTGACACAATGGACACGAGTTTGAGCAAACTCTGGGAGATATAAGAGGACAGGGAAGCCTGGAATATTGCAGTCCATGTGGTCACAAAGAGTCAGATATGGCTTAGTGACTCAACAACCCCTTAGAGAAATGTGGGACTTCTCTGGATCCCTTCTGACCTAATCATGTGAACCACTCAGACCATAAGACCTCAGGAGGATGACAGAGTCTACAGGACAGGGCAAGGCAAGAGCAAATACTTGAGGGTAAAGTCTGAGTACAGGGCCCTGGGTTGCTTGCCCCTCCCTAGACAGGCCTAGGACATCCATCTGTATAATGAGTGGGTGGAGCAGATGCTCCCTGAGGGCACACCAACTCCATGCTGTGCTTCGGCTGGGGCCCTGGCCCACTGGTTGCTCTCTCATGCACTGGCCTGGAATCCCAAAGGAACACACCTAGTGATGGATGCAAACAGAGTCTGCTTACCGCCATGACTTGCCAGTCCTCCTGGCTAGTCACACAAAGGTGAGGATGTAGATGACTGATTTCCCGATCCCCGCCAAACTGCAAACTCTTTCCGTGACACAAAAGCCGTTCATGGCAAGGCCAGCTGCTTAAATGGACTGAGTCCTGTACTCCTGAGCCAGACTGCAGGGTCTCTGTTCCTGTTTGGTGGTACTGCATCTTGCCAGGTAATGGAGAGAGGAGGAAGGGCTTCTGCAAGTTCCATTGGGGTGAAATTGTGTGTGCTAAAGTTGGGGAGTGGGAGTGGGTGCGACTGTGGGTAGGTGCTATGACTACTTCCCACATAAAGCAGAAAGAATTAGTGGACACTAAGCTGATCAGCCTGTGTGACACAGGCTGACAAGGAAGGAAGGACAGAAAGGAAGCAGCGAGGCAGGTGAAGGGCTAAGAGGTGGGTTTGCCACTGACTGCTGCTAAGCTGCTAAGTCACTTCAGTCGTATCCGACTCTGTGCGACCCCAGAGATGGCAGCCCACTAGGCTCCTCTGTCTCTGGGATTCTCCAGGCAAGAATACTGGAGTGGGTTGCCATTTCCTTCTCCAATGCATGAAAGTGAAAAGTCAAAGTGAAGTCACTCAGTCGTGTCCGACTCTTAGTGACCCCATGGACTGCAGCCTACCAGGCTCCTCTGTCCATGGGATTTTCCAGTCAAGAGTACTGGAGTGGGGACAAGCTTATCTTATTGATGATATCTCATTTGGGTCACATGACAGTTTGGTGAAGTAGGAATTGAGTTGAGTTGAGTTCAGTTCAGTCGCTCAGTCGTGTCTGACTCTTTGCGACCCCATGGACTGCAGCACGCCAGGCCTCCTGTCCATCACCAACTCCCAGAGCTTGCTCAAACTCATGTCCATCAAGTTGGTGATGCCATCCAGCCATCTCATCCTCTGTTGTCCCCTTCTCCTCCTGCCTTCAATCTTTCCCAGCATTAGGGTCTTTACCAGTGAGTCACATCAGGTGGCCAAAGTATTGGAGTTTCAGTTTCAGCCTCAGTCCTTCCAGTGAATATTCAGGACTGATTTTTTTCAGGATTGACTGGTATGATCTCCTTGAAGTCCAAGTAGGTGTTTACCATCTCTCTTTAATAGAGATGAAACTGAAGCCCAGAAAAGTGATATGACATGTCATCTAGTAAGTAGCATTGATGCTAATGTTCAAAGTCCAGGCTGCTTTGAGAGTTGCAGTTCTTAGGGACCTCTTCTCTGGAGCTGATAAAATCTGTGCAACTTATACACTGTTGCTGCCCATCCAATAACTCTTATAAGACTAGGCTTCTAGGACCTAGGAATGACCCTTTCTATTTGACTAAGGCCCAGAAAAGGCTAATGATCGGGCCATAGTCAGACATCGCCAAGAGGAGACAGGAAAGACACTCTCCATTCTTTCACCTTTCTGCCTTCAGTTGGAGGCAGAACACTGATCCAAGAAGTACTCCACCACAATTCTATATCTGGTCATTTTCCATTTAAAAGTGCCCTCAGATCCATTATCTAGAGGTTTCTGGGGCAGGAAAATACTGTTTCCATTTTCTAGATGAAGTAACTGGGGTTCAGTAACTCGCCAAAGGTTACATAGCTACTGAATGGTGGAACTAGGACTTGAGGCCAGAGTTGTGCCCAAACTGCCCTCTACTTGTCCACAGAGTGCATTTGGCCAGTGTGGGAAGGATAGAGCAAACTGACTGAAGCATAACATTTGAGCCTTAAAGCAGCAAACCCCAACTCCCTGGGAGAATGACATTTAAGCTCTTTTCCATATGAACCTCTGAACTGCAGACAGTTGTGGGGACCTTGGGAGGGAAACACAGAAACCAGTGAGGTCAGTTCTCTGGAGCAGAACCCAGAGCTACCAGCTTTCATGACTTGCTAGATGTAGATACCCCATCAGCTCAAATGGCTCTGTGGTCAGGGTGCCAGGTTTGAGTTAACCACACAAAGTGTAGGAAGGGATGCAGAGGCCTTCTCTGTCTTCTCCTCTCACCAAAGGTAGCTGCATTTCATGTTTGGTCACCAAGCCATCTTGATGTTCCTCTACCCTAGTGATGCTGGGGAGAGAAGACCCCAAATCTTTCTGCCACCAGTGAGTTTGGGCAAGGCTGCTTCTGAGTCATTCATTCAGCCCTTGAACAAATATCCCCTAAATACCAACTCTGTGCCAAGCTCCTTCCTGATCAATGTATATGCCATAAATAATAAAACACAGTCCCAGGCCTCAGAGGATCCAAACTTTTATTGGACAAGGAAGACATACAGATAATTCAATATAGAATTATTGCTGATGAAACTGAGCTGAAGGAGGGACTGGAAAGGGAATGGCTTATTCTATTCATAAGAGGGGCTACAGGGTCTGTGGGACTTTGCCCAGTGAAGGAGATAGGGCAAATACCTTAACCTCTTTATGCCTCAGTTTCCTCATCTGTAAAGTGGGATAATAATAATACCTACAGGGTTTGTGTGATGACTGTATGAGTTAAAATGTACAAAGAGCTTAGAGTAGTGCCAGGTACATTGAAAGTACCATGTAAATGTGAAATGAGTGAAGGAAATAAGGATAAGCATTGTGTGTGTGTGTGTGTGTGTGTTGAGAGAAGAACACATGTAACACATTAGGATAGTTAATGAAGTTTAGTGTGTTCTGGGAATGCCAGCTGCTTTGGCTGGGTGAGCTTGTGTGGAACTATGAATGTCAAACTTAGATGTGTGGACTTGTCCCTGTAGGTGATGGATAGCCCTTTCTGAATCTGGATCTTTGCTATGGAGGTTGGCAGAGGACTCCTGTGTGAAATGCTAGTGCTCTTTCACCAGCCCAACAGGTGCTGGGTCCAAGAGATTGCTGGAGCCAGGAAACAGTTGCCACACATGAATGGAGAACCAGCTCCTGGCTAGGTTGTGGGGAGAAGACACTACATCTCTGCCCTCAAGGAGCTTCTCATCTCATTGGAATAAGGTCTGATTCTGCCAATTCAATTTTCCTGGTTTGAAGTTGTGGCAATGCATGGGTGAAAGGCTCTGTCGTGGCTTGGAGAGGCAGTGTATATAGTGATTACTAACCAAAGCTGAAAGATTTGTCTGGGTTTAAATTCCAGTGGTCACTTCCCAACTGTGCAGCCTTGGTCAAATTACTTAATCTCTCTGTGCTGCAGTTTTCCCACCAAAAATGAGGGCAATGATAATAATTTGACCTCCTCACAGAGCTTTCGTGATGCTTAAAGTGTGATCATACATGGAAAGTGTTTATGACTCTGACTCACATAACAAGTGCTTCATAAATGTTACTGTCTATTCTCAGTGACTGAGGGCCTTCCATGTGCCAGGTGTTTGGTATCCCTGGGGTCTAAGGCAGGGGCTTAGAGGCATATGGATGCACAGGACCAATGTGGCTCATCTTCCTGGAGTGTCAACTTCCCTCAAAGGCTTAAAGGATTAAAGCACCATTTTTATATGAAAACAATATGGATGTGCACCAGAATTAACTAGAAAATTCAAGATGTTTAAGAGCAGGTATTTTAAAGACATTCCTTGCTTGGATACAAAGCTTCGGGTTACAACTTCAGCCCCTGGGGGTTCTACACATTCTTCCCCCTCAGCCTTATGGGTCCTTGGGTACAAAAGTTCCAACCGAACAAAAGTGAGCTCATGGAACTTTTACAGTGGAGTATTCTCTGGGGTAAGGGTGATCTCCTTATCACATGGGTGAAAACTGAGGTTCAGTTGCCTAGGAAATCCCATGGATGGGAGGAGCCTGGTGGGCGACAATCCATGAGGTCGCTAAGAGTCGGACACGACTGAGCGACTTCACTTCCACTTTTCACTTTCATGCGTTAGAGAAGGAAATGGCAACCCACTCCAGTGTTCTTGCCTGGAGAATCCCAGGGACCGGGGAGCCTGGTAGGAGGCTGTCTATGGGGTCGCACAGAGTTGGACACGACTGAAGCGACTTAGCAGTAGCAGCAGCAGCCTGCTCATAAGGTCCAAGGTATTCTTGGCACTAGGAGAGTTTCAAGGGGTACCTTTTGGAACCCAGGGTCCAGTTGCTATTGTCAGACAGAAAACAGGGGTGGTGAGAAGAAGTGTGGGAGTAGAGTAGGCTGAGGAGTGAGTCAGTCAGTCAGCCAAGAAGGCGGAAGCCATTGTTTCCTTGATCATCTGGCTGTTGCACAAGGTCTTCCGTCATGCCACATGGCCTGTGAGATCTGGGGTAGACAGGAGGTGGAGGGGCTGACTTGCTAACAAAGAAGACCTTCACTATCTCGAACTGGAGTGGAAGAAATGGTGGTGGTGAGACACTTCTCAAATATGGGGTCCGGTGGAGAAGGCCAGAGGGGGACTACAACATGGCCGGTTGGCAAGGCAGCGCAGTGAAGCCAAATGACTTAAAGTCGGTGTAAGACCTGTAAGACCGCGAAGTGGGAGTTTCTGCTCAAGGTGGCGACGGGAGCTCGCTTGGCTCCTCCCACCCTCGGTGCTGCCAACAGCGCGCTGAGTCCCCGCAGAGGCTCAAGCTCCGCTGCGAACTCATGGCCCAGGCTCTGGGCTGGGGGCGGGACTTGCGGATCCTGATGCTCTGGAGTGGGACGCCGTGGGATGTGAAGGGCACCCGCTGGGACCCGCAGAGCTGGAAACCGGGTGATCAGAGCCGAGCGGACCCTGCGGGAAGTCAGGGCTCGGCTGCACTGCCGCAGGCTCTGCACTCCCGTTGTCCTCGCCATCTCCCATCTCATCTGTCCCATCTCAACCCCGCGCCTGATTGGCAGCCCAGTCCGCCCCCGCACCGCGACAACCGCGTTTCAGAGCTTTCACCTCCGCAGTCCGCTTGCTTATAATTCCTAGCCATCTCTCGCTCTGGCCCTGGGTACACCATACTTTGATCCCTATAGTCCGTCTGGCTTTGTCCCTCCCCACCTCTTCTTGGGCGGGCATCCTACTCTCAGAAAGAGCAAAACCTGCATATACTATGGTTATTAACTGTGGAAAATTCTGAAAGAGATGGGAATACCAGACCACCTGACCTGTCTCTTGAGAAACCTATATGCAGGTCAGGAAGCAACAGCTAGAACTGGACATGGACCAACAGACTGGTTCCAAATAGGAAAAGGAGTACGTCAAGGCTGTATATTGTCACCCTGCTTATTTAACTTCTATGCAGAGTACATCATGAGAAACACTGGGCTGGAAAAAGCACAAGCTGGAATGAAGATTGTCGGGAGAAATATCAATAACCTCAGATATGCAGATGACACCACCCTTATGGCAGAAAGTGAGGAGGAACTAAAGAGCCTCTTGATGAAAGTGAAAGAGGAGAGTGAAAAAGTTGGCTTAAAGCTCAACATTCAGAAAACAAAGATCATGGCATCTGGTCCCATCACTTCATGGGAAATAGATGGGGAAACAGTGGAAATAATGTCAGACTTTATTTTTTGGGCTCCAAAATCACTGCAGATGGCGACTGCAGCCATGAAATTAAAAGACACTTACTCCTTGGGAGGAAAGTTATGACCAACCTAGATAGTATATTCAAGAGCAGAGACATTACCTTGCCAACAAAGGTCCGTCTAGTCAAGGCTATGGTTTTTCCAGTGGTCATGTATGGATGTGAGAGTTGGACTGTGAAGAAAGCTGAGTGCCAAAGAATTGATGCTTTTGAACTGTGGTGTTGAGAGTCCCTTGGACTGCAAGGAGATCCAACCAGTCCATTCTAAAGAAGATCAGTCCTGGGTGTTCATTGGAAGGACTGATGCTGAGGCTGAAACTCCAATACTTTGGCCACCTCATGCAAAGAGTTAACTCACTGGAAATGACCCTGATGCTGGGAGGGATTGGGGGCAGGAGGAGAAGGGGACAACAGAGGATGAGATGGCTGGATGGCATCACTGACTCGATGCACATGAGTTTGGATAAACTCCAGGAGTTGGTGATGGACAGGGAGGCCTGGCGTGCTGCGATTCATGGGGTTGCAAAGAGTTGGACACGACTGAGCGACTGAACTGAACTGATGGTTATTAATACATTGTAGGCAGTTTTAATAAATAGTATGTTCCCGGCTCCCTATTCCTCTAGCACTTTGTCGCTGCCTCTGGCATGGCGTTTGCAGCCTCCTGTATGTCTTCCTGTTCCACTATATGTATTTTTACCTCTTCATTCAAATATCTGTCCATCCTGTCTCATGTTTTGTCTCCATGTCTTACTACCGAACCCATAGCTCCCTACAGTCTCCATCACTCCAAGAGCACTTTCCTTTCCCACTCTTTCCCATAGTTGTGTGACACAGCCCAGCCACCCTGGCAGCACCTTTTTAGTCAGCTAGAAAAGCCTAAAAGCTCCATCTCCATGGTCTCTTTCCACTCCAGAAAGTCTCCAAGAGTGCCTGGCACTTTGTCTTTTTTAAAACAGAAAAAAATATATATTTCTTTGAACACTGAATAAAACCTTTCAGGTTCTGCCCATTCTTTCCCCCTGGTAATTCCCCCCTTGCTCCCACTCAAATGCCACATAAGGAATAGCAAACCAGGTTTAGATTTGTCATGGAATGTGTGAATGCATTGAAGGATGGGGGCTATGGAGATCCTCAGATCAGACCATCTTATTATGTGGGCACTGAAGACCAGAGAGGGCAAGATTCTCATCCTAGTCACACAGTATCCTTGTGGTAGTAGCAGGGTAGAAGCCAGAGTTGCAGTGTCCTGGCCCCTGATACAGGAGTCTTGGTGGGAATGAGACCCAGGAGCAGCTTTCCTGGTGTTTCTTGGTGGGCTGCTTGATTCAGACACATCAGATGTCCAACCTTGCTGTCTTTTCTTCTCTCCCTGTCCTTTGGGACCTCACCTGGCTGCCTGCCTGCCTGGGTTGAGCATTCTCCATCTAGGGATGCTGTTGCCCTCTGCACTGGCGTGGTAGTTCCAGGAATGCAAGGACCCTGTTGGGCCTATCTAGCCTGTTCCCTATCCAAGCCCCTAAGAGTGCCTGGATGCCCACCATGTTGACTGACAGGTTATTGTGTATGTGTAGGGGAGCCCTGGCCCTGGCTCAGGGTCGAATCAGACTGTGTGTGTGTGTGTGTGTGTGTGTGTGTGTAGGGATACTGGGGAACGGGGAGAGCTGTGCTTGCTGAGGGGAACATCGAGATGAAACAGGAGTCCAAAGCCAAAAATCCAAGCGATTGCTGAGTGACCTTGGAGCCACATCACACATCCCATGCCCTCTCTGATGCCATCCTGGGACCTCTGAGGGCTATCCTTCAAGGGAAGGAGACAGGGTGGATAGGTGGCCACATGTCTGGTACTGTCTGCCTGAGTTGAGATTACCAAACCCCAGAGACCCATAATCACAGGGTTGATCTGGGCCAGGCTGTGGGCAGGAACTGTAAAAGCTACTCTTTGTCCCCTTTCACCCCCTTGCCCCAGCAGCCCTCCAACTTTGTGGGCTGCAGCATGAGGTCAGGCTGTGGTGGGCTGATGGTGGAGACTGTGGGTGGAAAAGAAGAACCCCTCCTCCTTCATCTCCTCCTCACATTCCCAGAGTTTGTCTTGGGAGCTGCTTCCCAGGGTGGGGGGACATGTGGAAGGGTCCTGGCAAGGGGGCAGGATCTTGAGCTTAGTCCAGAGGCTCTGGGTGTCCACTGCTGCAGGATGAGCTGAGGACAGCACTGGAGGCAGAGGACGAGTCTCCAGTCCTCTGGGCAGCTTAGCCTCAGCCCCTCCCTTTCTCTGAATTTCATCTCAGCCCCCCTTCCTTTTTCACCCTTTCATCTGCTCTTTCTTGCCTGGCCCCCTGCTAATTCCCGCCCTCAGAGGACCCTCATACCCCACCATCCTTTCCTTTACAGAAGCTCCATGCATGTAATTTTCTGGAAGTCCTACTCCCATGGGAACATACAGAGAGACTCACAGGAGTAGAGAATAATCTGGAAAGAAGGGATCATAGAAACCAGGACCCAGTCCTGTTTTTTTCAGATGAGGAAACTGAGCCTAGACAGGAAAGAGCAAGTTTGAGGACTGAAGCTAGATTGGACAGAAGTGGCTGTTGGGAAAGGTAGAGGGAGGTTCCTCTGACCTCAACTGCTTGTTTGTGTGCATGGGGAAGATGCAGGGCAAGGTGACAGTCTCTAGCTGGAAGTGGGCTTGCTTTTGCTTATTTCCCTTCAACACACTGTGACCTTCCTCTGAAGGGCAGGAATGACATGGGCCGTGGGGGCTGGGGGTGGACATCCTGCTCTGGGAGTGTGTACCCAGTGTGAACCCACCTATTTTTTTGACCCAAGGCAGGCAGACCTCCCCAAGGGAACTGAGTGTCGGGGGGAGGTGGTATTGTGGGCCAAGGATGGGGAGCTTGCAGTAGAAAACCTCTAGCTCCTTTGAGACAGTCCTATAAAGCCAGACCAGAGTCCCAGCCTGGATGTGAAAGGGGTTCATTGCTAGGTCTGTTGTGTGCATGCTGTAGGCCTTCAAACTGACACTTTTATCTGGTGTTTGGAGACATTGAGGGATGGGATGGGGCAGGCTCTTGGATGTCTGGGGAAGAGCTGAGGGCAGGGACTAAGTGGGCCTGGGTTTTCTGCCTCCAGTTGCCTAGTCCAAATGTCTGGAGGCAGGCATGAGCTGCCCCAACACTCTCCTCTTGATGGCTGCAGAAGGCAGGTGGGAGGTAATGATTGCTTCTGTATCCTAGCTCAGAAAAGGCAAGTGACCCTTGAAACTCCCCTAGCCTGTGCTTGGCTCAGCCATTGCTCAAGATCCCCTTGCAGCCAGCCCAAAAGTCCCAGCCCAGCACAGAGCTCCCCCTTGCAGGGTGCTCTGGCATGCAGGGTGAGCATAGCCATGGTGGTCCCCTGGGTTGTGGGCTGACAGGGGGGGTCTTTGTGCTCTTCCCAGGACATAGCTCTCTGTTCCCCACTTCTACTTGGCAGTGCTCAGTGAGGTGTGCCCCTCACCTTTGGAAGCCACTCTCCCACTACATTCCCGCCTCCCTACGTCTGGCCTTACTCCAGCTGCCCTTCTGAGTGTGAATCCCCCTGACGTGGCCATGGCTCCTCAGGAATTTTTTTTTTTTAACAAGCTGTAACAATCCCATATTGTGGCAACCTAATCAGAAGCCCCCTTTCATGAGGCTTGAGGGCCCTAAACCTCCAGGGAGCAGGCCTTCACCCTCCCAGGCCTGACTGGTGGGCTTTCCATGAGGCCTGTTTGAATGTGTGTGCAAGTATGAGTGCATGTGTCAAGGAACCCATGGTCATGTGCTGGGTGGGGCTGGTCTAATTTATTTTTCCCTCACAGCTCCTCCTCCCTTATTTTCTTCCCTACTGAGTTCCCTGGAATTATTTGCTGCTGCTCTTTAGCTGCATGGGAAAGGGTAGTGGAAGAGTCTTTTGTTTCCTGATGTTACCCTGGACCGTTCTGGAGTGGGACTATGGGTCTGATGGCAAGTAGCCCAAGGAATTCCCATCTGAACAGGGAGGGGTGTAGGGACTGTTGTTAATTTCTCAGATAGGCACTTATTGAGACCCAAGTGACTCAGAGTAAGACTCAAGGTAACAGCATATGGAGTTTCTCTCTACCACTGCCTAGAAGGAAAGGGTTGATTGGCTTTGGCAAAAGCTTAGCTTTGCAACACCTTCAGTGCCATCCTGTCACCCTTTATAGCACTCACATCCATTGTCTCAACTTTACCCACTAGAGATTGTGCTCTCCCCTGATTTTACAGATGAAACTGATAGTTGGAGTAGCACAATGACTTTTCCTGGGTGACACAGACAGAAAGCCATGGAGACTAGCACCTAACTTTCCTACTTCCTGATCCAGGACTCACTCCACCATTGCTCAGTGCCTCTATCATCATATCTGACACTTAGAAGCACATGCTAGGTGCTAGTCACTGTTCTAGGTAATTTAGTCTAGTAGATCTGCTTAGCAGCAATATAAGGCCGGGATTGTGATTATCGTCCACACTTTACAGATAAGGAGACTGAGGCACAGAAAGCTGGAAAGTAAATTTAGCCAAGGTACACAGCTACTAAGTAGCATTGTTGCACTTCTGTACCCAGGCTGCCTGACTCCAGAATCCACTGTCCTGACTTTTGTCTGACACAGTGGGCTATGGTAGTGATAGAATGAGGGCAGCCCCATGCCTCAGGTATAGAAACACATGCATGCACCCTGAGACTTAGTCACCTGCCCTCAGCCTACCCTCATGAAGACTACACTTCTCTGCCTGATGGTTCAGCTGGCATCTAGGGCAGCAGCAATACTATAGGACACACAGGAAATGGGGGGGTGGGGGTTATAGGAAAAGGGATGGCAAGAATCTGGAGGTTCCCATTATCTCGAGAAGATGCTGCTCAGAGAGGGACCTGTGAAAAGGTACCATGTACTCATCTTCCAGGAACCGTTGCTGAATATTTGTTCATGCAAGACTCTGGCTTAGGTTGGGGATCTTGGGGAGCAAGGGATGCTGGTGTTTGAAGGAGATGAGTTATCTTTGTTTTTCTGAAGAAACTGAGCTCTCCTTGCTTTTCTGAAGCTCATGGGATAAGGGAAAGAGATTTTTAAAAAAGACCCACAGAAATAGCCTAGACATCTGCTTGGGCCATTTCAGAATATCATAATGTACATTGCAAATATTAGGGCTGTAGCTTTTGCTGACTCTTGTGTTCACTCATGACCAGATGCTTTTATTGAGTACCTAGTGTATGATAGGCATTGTAAAGCTCTTGTTCTAACTATTTATAGCAATTTCTCCTTTTTTAATTTTTCTACTTTTTGTACTTTTTCACTTCCTGTAGTTTTCCCTTTTGTAGTTTTCTGGTTTGGTAACCTTTTTTTTTTTTTTTTTTTAAAGAATTGTGTGTCTCAGAACCCATCATATCTGATTCACTTAAATTTATCTACCAAAAGGTAACTTGAGTTTTTTGCTCATCATTCATTTGATTTATTTATTCATGTATTTATTCATGGTTGTCCCTTGAGTATCTTTTAACATTCATTCATCCATTAGCAAACATTATTGAGAAGTTACTGTAGGCACTGTGCTTGGTGTCATGTGGTGGATGGAATCTGCTCTGATATGGTTTCCTGACCTTCAGTACAGTTCAGTTCAGTTTAGTTGCTTAGTTGTGTCCAACTCTTTGCAACCCCATGGACTGCAGCACTCCAGGCCTCCCTGTCCATCACCAACTCCTGGAGTTTACTGAAACTCATTTCCATTGAGTCGATGACGCAATCCAACCATCTCATCCTCTTTTGTCCCCTTCTCCTCCCACCTTCAAGCTTTCTCAGCATCAGGGTCTTTTCAAATGAGTCAGCTCTTCACATCAGGTGGCCAAAGTATTGGAGTTTCAGCTTTAGCATCAGTCCTTCCAATGAATATTCAGGACTGAACTCCTTGAGGATGGACTGGTTGGATCTCCTTGCTGTCCAAGGGACTCTCCAGAGTCTTCTCCAACACCACAGTTCAAAAGCATCAAGTCTTTGGCATTCAGCTTTCTTTATAGTCCAACTCTCACATCCACACATGACCACTGGGAAAACCATAGCTCTGACTAGATGGACCTTTGTTGGCAAAGTAATGTCCGTGCTTTTTAATATGCTGTCTAGGTTAGTCATAACTTTTCTTCCAAGGAGCAAGCATCTTTTAATTTCATGGCTGCAGTCACCATCTGCAGTGATTTTGGAAGTCTGTCATTGTTTCCACTGTTTCCCCATCTATCTGCCGTGAAGTGATGGGACCAGATGCCATGATCTTAGTTTTCTGAATGTTGAGTTTTAAGCCAACTTTTTCACTTTCCTCTTTCACTTTCATCATTAGGGAACCTATAGCACCACTGCAGGACCCACATTCTTATATCCCTCTAGCCTTTTCCAGAAACATGGTAAGTTTGGCTCCAACTCAGAGCCTTAGGGATGCTTAAAAATATAGCAACCCAGTGTCAGGAAGAAGGTCATCTCCCTTCCCACCCATGATAAAGATTTCTGACTCTGGGTTGGATTTTCTTTCCAGGAGTTAGTTCTGGCATTCAGGCTTCATCCGCAGTCAAGACCCAAGAGAACATTGCTCATCTTGAACAGTGCCAGCTGTGTGCAGTCTTGTCATTGAGAGGAACAGACATGTACACACCTTGCTTCACCATTTCTCCCCTCATTCTCATCAGGGCTGGCAGGAAAGGAAGGTGGAAGAATTCCAATTTGACCTAGCGTACTGAAGGCCAGGCAAAAGGGGGGCACCTGGGGTTAAGTCTAGCTCTACCATTGCCTCAGACGACTTTAAGAAAGTTGCAGTGCTAAAAAACATTAAATTTTGCTCTCCTCTGTGTTGTGTACTCTGAGCAACAAGTTGGATGCACTCCTTGCTTTCTAGGAACTTCAGCTTCATTTCTCCCATTTGTTAGGTATGAAATCTCCCATCTATTAGGAGAAAATGACTAGTGTGCAGGTATTATTCCTGCCATGGATTTGCTGGGAAAACTCGAGTGAGTCATTTATTCTTAGTTTCTATTTTGTAAATGTGGAGGATAGCGATTGGATGCCATGGGGTCTTGGGTACTCCCATCCCTGACTAATAGGAGTCCCTGATTCAACAATGAAATGAAAGTGTGAAATTGTATTGGACCCTTGTGAGGAAAGGCAAGAGAGAAATCAAAACTTTGCACTCTGTTTCTTACCGAATTTTAAACAGGCTTTCTGGTGGTACTTGTCACAACTCTTGGGAGCCTTCTCATTTCATGATTAATGCATCTTCCCAACCCAGGGATCAAACCCAGGTCTCCCGCATTGTGGGAGGATTCTTTACCGCCTGAGCCACAAGGGAAGCCCAAGAATACTGGAGTGGGTAGCCTATCCCTTCTCCAGCAGATCTTCCCGCCCCAGGAATCAAACAGGGGTCTCCTGCATTGCAGGCAGATTCTTCACCAACTGAGCTATGGGGGATTTTTAACATGATTAATGCAGATACCCCAAATTTTCCCTACATTTCTCTGCACAGAGTTTGGACACGGGCAGAGAGCTGGGAATCGTGAGGGAGTTGCAGAATGCTGAGGCCTGAACAAGGTGGGAATGGCAACTTCCTTCTCAAATACATAATGTTCTTTTGGTTGCCCCAACTAATCAGGGATCTCACCAAAGTTGTGTCTTCAGAACTCCTCGCAAACTATTCTCAGCAAGCAACTGAACCTTCCTGAGTGCATGGTCTAAGTATTTAAATCCCCCACACGAGTGCCAGACACAGAGCTCAAAAGATATTAGTCTGCGCGCCAGTTACCCCGCTTCTTCACCCTTAGTTGCTGGCCCTGAGTTTGTACCTTCCCCCAGTGCCCCACCTCCCCCTCAGCGGTGTGACCGGAGGTAGAGGCAGAGGCCCAGGGATTGGAAGAACTTGAAGGCAGAGCCCCACCCACCACAATTTGGGCCGCTTTCTGGGGAGTTCGGTGGGCCGGACTGCGCCCTCATTGGTTGAAGGTCCCGTAGGTGGGCGGGGCGTCCCCGCCACCGGACTCGCCGCTGCTCTGTCCCCACCTGCGCCGTGAGTGGCTCCGGCTTGACAACAGCTAAGCGGCCGCAGCAGCTGCTCCTCTGGCTGGCACCGTTACCCCCGCCCGAGCCCAGGCTCCGTGCGTGCCTCCCGCCCGCTGGTAGCTGCGTCGGGACTCGAACCCAAAGCGACGGACGCGGCCTTCAGGTGGGAGTTAGGGCGACAGCCGGAGGAGGTAGGGGCCGGCGAGGCGCCAGGGCTCCCTCGCCTCCCCTCTCCAGCGCGCTCTGACCCCGCTTTTAGCGGTTCGGCTGCGCGGCGTCCACAGGAGGCGCAAGGGGAGCGAGCCGAACCACTTGCGTCCCCGGGATTTGAGGCCCGAGTCGCCGAAATTGGGGGACTCCCGGAGCCCGCCGGCCGCGATTCTCCCGAGAAAGCTCCGCGAGTCGGGTGGTGGAAGCCATCTGTCCGCGCATTACCTCCGGGCCTGGTTGGAGCCCAGGGCCCGCGGCTCTGGGGCTTCGGAGGCGGGCTGAAACTGAGCGGGGTGGCGGGGCTTGGGCTCTGTGGTCGAGTCACGCCGCTTTTCCTTTCCTATTCTCCTTCCTCTTCTGCTGAGCGCATTTCCAGGAAGCCCCTGGTTGGGCCGCCTGGGCTTTCCCCTCAGGCCACTGCCTTCCCTTCTGAGAAACGCCAGGACTTTCCTGATATTAAGACAGCGGCGGGGATCAAGCGAAATCCTTTGGATAATTGTCGTTTTTCAGGGCTCCGTTACCCCAGGAAGTCCAAGATGGCTTTAGATTAGAGAACCCGTGAGCCATTTAGTGTAAGTTTTGGAGATTTCCCCATTTAGATAGTATGAGGTTCTCTCCTCCATTTCTGTTCTCCCAAGACTTTTTAAAGTACCGAGTTACAACTCAGAAAACCAAAGTTCAGCCACTAATTCATGTGACCTTAGGCGAGTCATGCTACTTCTGTGGGCCAGTGTTTTCAACTGCACCTTGGCTAGTGGGCTGGATTTCAGTATATAAGGGGCCAGTCTCTTCCACCCTGACATCTGGTGACTTGCTGCGTGGGTCCAGGCTCTTAAGCTGGCAGGTAAAGTGTTGTTTCTGAGATGTTTGGGGTGACAGGAGCTATGCAGATGGAGAGCCTTGTCGTGATTATGCAGCTAAGCCAGCTGGAAAACTAGTGGTACTGGGAAAGGCAACCAAGACAGCAGCCAGACTGAAGGTGGAGAGTAGTGGGGCCAACCCTGAGCCCTGGGCCCCAGAGGTTGGGCTGGAGGGCCCTGGCTTGTCTCCATCTCACTCAGAGCACCCATGTCGGGGGGCCCTGCAGGAGAAGGTGATGAATCATACCAAGGGCTATTTTCAAACCCTGACTCCTACTGTGGATCTGTTCCTGCCCCCACTCTAGGGGTTGATGTCCCCACCCATCATCTGTCTTACTGCTCTCTGAATTTTCTCTTCACTTTCATCCTCCTGAAATAAAAGATAATTCTTGTCTGGGGATGAGAGGAGGCAGCACAAGAGTGTAGAGAAGTAGAGGAGATGGCATCTGCAGGTGCTCTCTGAGTGGTTGATGGAGTTACCCAGAAGAGTGTGATGGGAATGATGATTTTTGGGGAGTGGGGGACTCTCACTCGAAGGCTACAGCTACCATATTGCTAGACAATCTGGGCTGGTCCTTTGTCCAACTATGTTCTGGATTTGAGATTTGGAATTTCTGTTCCTTAAAAGCCAGAAAGTCCCGAAAGGAGGAGAGGATGGAGTCTCTAATGGGGATGCTGTGGCAGATGTCAAGGTTCAGCAGGCGACAGGTTTAACAAAGGCAGGGTGTGCCTCTACCTTCTTGGGGAAGGTGAGCCATGGGGTCTCTCACTAGAAGAAGGAGTTGTCTCTGGCTTGAATAGATTAAAGATAACTTTTCTTGGGCTCCCAGTTTGGGTAGGATCCAGTGTCATGGCCTTTGGGAGGCTGTTATCAGATAAAGAAAGAGGGGGTGTGAAAGATGCAAGGGCTTTAGGATGGGATGTGTGAACTCCTCCACCCTGCAACTGTTAACAGAGGAGTTGAGCACAGGGCTGGGCACATAGTTGTTGGTGTCAAGTGTTTATTGCAGCTTTATTCATCTGTGACTTGAGGCCTTGATTTATGTGTGTGTATTAAGGGGGAACAGGTCCTAGTAAATTTGAGTCACTGGACAGGAGGCCCCAGTCTGGGTCCTTGTCACCAATCTGAAGTGCTGTGTGTGTTGAGCCTCCTCCTGCCCAGCCTTTCACTTTGGAACTTGCATGCCCCACTTTTCTGTCCCTGTTTACCCCGACCTTGCTGGAACTGCAGAACTGAAGGTAAAGTTCCTCAGGAGTCTAGCGTGGTGTCAGGCAAAGAACAGGGGAGTGGGAGCAGGACACATGGAGGTTCTAATTCAGGCTCTGTTGTTCCATTCAATCTCTTAGACTCTTGGTTTCTCCCTGCTTTTTCCACTTCAGTAGATTAAATGAGAAGGTCCATGGCTAAGTGCTTGGTAAACTACCAAGTGCTGTATAAATTATTAGTCATTAAGTTCTTGGTACTAGTTCTTGTGAAGGACACAAAGTGTAACCCCCACCTTCCGGAAATCTGTCATCTAGTAGATGGGAGTTAGTGGCATGGATACATGATACACCAAGTCTTTACTTTGGTGAGGGCTTTAAAAAATTATTATGAAGAATTTCAAACATACATAAAAGTAGAGATGATTGATGGAATAAAGTCCCATTAGCCACACATGGCCAATCTTTCCCTATTTATACTTCACTCTCTTGTTATTTTGACATGAATCCCAGACACCTTATCAATTTGTCTATAGTCATATTACATATATATGTATGAATGATAGAGACTCAAATGATAGACACTGCACCACTATCTCACCTGAAAACAGTTCCTTAATATTATCAAATATGCTAGCAGTTCATATTTCCTTTTGTTGAGGATGTTTTGCCCTGGGAAGACTGACCTGGGGAACAGTGAGTTTTGACCGATGGGAAGGTGACTGACAGAGGCAGTGACATTTGAGCTGAACCTTGAAAGAGAGGCCTAGGAATGGTCTGAGTTGGAGGGATTATGGAGCCCTAGCCCCCTTGTTTTAAAGTGCCTGCCGCTGTCTCTGAGGTTTCAGCTCTGGGGCTTGGGCTCCCAAGGTTGACTTGTGGAGGATTCTTGTGGAAAGTATGTGCGTGCCTTAGTTCTGTAGGGCTAAATGAGAGTTCTGACTTTCTTGCTGGCCTCCCCAGTTCCAGGGCCACCCAGGAGCTTGAGGTCGGCAGGCCTGGGAGAATTCCTGGGAGGCTTCTCGCCTCCTGGCCTTCCCCTGCCCCTGGCCCCCAAGGCCAGTTCCAGTTCAGAGCAAAACAGGATGCATTCAGGATGAGCGTCTTTCCCAGCTTGTCATCTAATCACCATGACCCAGCTTGGAGCTTCCTCTCTCATTCATGATAAAAACCCTCACTGTCTCGCTTTTCCCTCCCGCCCCAGTAAGGGTGTGCTGACTTCCTCCATTTCCGGGCCAGCCCTCCTCCACCCCCTTGTGTAGCTGAGGCAGAGTTTCCCTCATCCAGGCCTTGCTACCCCAGAGCCTCCTGCTCTTGGGCTGTCCTTGGGAAAGGAGCGGCTCCTTTCCAACAAACCCGGGGTCCTGCCACTGCGTGGTTAATGATTGAGCCACATAATAACCACCTTGGAAAGTCACCTCTAAGGATGGCCATTAACTAACTCTTTGTCCACGCCAGGCCTTAAAGGGACCCCATTTTGAGCCCTTACCTTCCCCCAAGGGGACATTAATGAACATTCAGGCATGAGAACTTCTGGGGCCAATTAAGCTTCTGCCCCTGTGTTTTCACTTGGGGAAACAGAAGTAGTCATTCACATTGCTTGAAGGATACATACGCATCTTGGGTGGTATTGTAGAGACAGCCAGGGAGTTGAATTAATAGGAATTCAGATAGACAGTGGGGAAAGGTTTTTTTTTGTTTGTTTGTTTTTTTAGGCATCAGAGTCATAGGGGGTGGGGGTGTTTCAAGGAGCAGTTGAATCCCTGATCTCAATTTGAAAGTCTGAAAGAGCAAGAAATGCCCACTCAAAGGGTTTGCCATTACTGGGGGTGGGGTGGGGCTGTGTGTGTCTGTTTTCAGTCCAGTTGTGGGTCCCTTCATACCAGACTGGGACATAAGACCTGAGTCCTCCATAGTGGAGGAGGGAGCATTCCTCAGAGAGCCTGTATCTTGACAAGCAGTGGGAATTGGGAAGGATCAAGCTAGGACACACGTCCGATATAGATAGCTCTAGACCAGGGGTTCCCAACCTTTAGGCCACAGATCGGGAGCATTCTGTGGCCTATTAGTAACTGGGCCACACAGCAGGAAGTGAGTGGTGGGTGAGCGAGCAAAGCTTTATCTGTCTTTACAGTTGCTCCCCATCACTCTCCCATCACCCCCAGCTGGGCCTGTCTAGTTGCAGGAAAACAATCTCAGGGCTCTCACTGATTCTGTGTTATTGTGAGTCATATAATTATTTTATTATATATCACAATGTAATAATAATGGAAATAAAGTGCACAATAAATGTAATGAACTTGAATCATCCTGAAACCAACCCCAATCCGCTCCCCAACCCCCATCTGTGGAAAAATTGTCTTCCACATAACCGGTCCCTGGTGCCAAAAATGTTAGGGACCACTGCTCTAGACCACAAGTTTTCTGCAATTTCAGTGAGACAAGAAGGAACCAACATTTAGCGAACCCCATGGGCCTGCGATAGGGTCAGGAAACCTGGCTTCTGGTTGTGCCTCTCTCTAGCTACCTCTCCACGAGTGACTTCAGAAAAGACAATTTTCTTTCTCTGGGCCTAGCTTGGGTCCATGGTATAGACTTGGTGGTCTCCCAGGCTTCCTTCTAGCCATGAGACTATGCATTCCCAGTCAAGAACGTTTTCTTATCCACAAGGCAAAGGTGGACTGGTTCCAAACTGTACCATGCCTAGTCACTAAATACTCTCAACTGGCTGGTCAGTTAGGGTTGGCAGGGCCTTGAACTACCACAGCTTGGGTTTTCCTTGAGCATGGGCTTTTGTGCAGTTTGCTCTCTTGCCCCTCCTCATGTTTGCGTCTGCCCCAGGTGGCCACCCTCGACCCATTCAGTCACAGGTTAATGAGTGACCTGCTCCCTCCCTGTGTAGTACCAGCCCGCAGTGCTCCTGAGATCCCAGGTCTCTGTGGGAACTGGCCAAGGGCCTAACCAGCTCTGGTCACCTTTATGCTTTTCCAGCAATACACTAGAGGTAGGAAGCAGACAGACCTCAGGAAAGAAGGGCCTTTAGAGGGCACTGGGTCTAACTCTCCTTCAGTAGCTCGGGTGTCCCCTCCAAGTATTCGAGCAGTTCCTGTCACCCATTTTCAATAAGCAGGAGCACAGTGTTTCAAGGCAGTTGCTTACATCCATGGAATCTCCAAAGTTTTTTTTTTTTTTCTGATGTTGAGCTGATCTCTGTCTCCCTTTGGCTTTTACCCCTGGGTCCCAGCCCTGCCCCCTGGGACCACCTAGACCCTATCTGTTCTCACTGATCTGTGGATGTCTGAGGACAGAACCCGAGTCCCTCTGTGTTTTCCCCAGGCCAAACAGCCTCAGATCCTCCAAATGTTCCTCAGGGGACCTAGGACCAGTACTTCCCAGCTTCATTACTGGCCTTTGCACATTCTACCATTTGTGGCTCTGGGGAGCCCCTCACTCGCCTCCATTTATTTGTACCCTCAACTTTTCCAGACTTCTCCATTACTTTTTCATGGTGACTCCAGCAGGTTGATTCTGAACCCCAGGAGTCCTGGGTCCAAACACCTCATACAATTCTCTCTGATTTGTTTGTCATTCTGGTCCAGCTAGCTCCCATGACTGTGGTGCCCTGGGAGGGTAGGGCCTTCTTCTTGGTGTCCCCACATCTGAGGGTAAGCCTGAGGAGAGGAGGTGCTCACTAGGATGGGCTGACTGCATTGTACTGCGTGGGGGCTGACCATATAGCCTGCTTTTCTGCCCCTTGCTTTTGTCTCTTGAGCTGGTGGGGGGTGTGGGAAAGGGATATTTTAAGGAACATCAAAGCTGGAAATGAGTCTGAGCCATGCCCACAGTGGGGCTTAGAAGTGTGAATCAGATGGGGAGAAACACCACCTCAGCCATGCCTCTAGCAGTTGATGATGATGACAGTGATGAGTCCTACCATTTCTTTAAAGTTTCCAAGGGACTTTCAGTTCCATGATCCCATTCTGTTCTCAGAGCAACCCAGTCAGATAGACGATGTGATCCCTGCAGCAGGATCCTGGCTGATCCCCACCTGAGGCCCAGAGAAAGGAAGCACTCAGTCTCCAGGGAGGAAGGATTTGGAACCCATGTCTTCTGACCCTCAGCCTTCCCTGTTTCCCCCAAACCACACCTGGCAGCCAAGGTGGCTGGGGCTGACTTGGCAGCTTCCCCACTGCAGAGGAACCTCTGCCCAGGCTGTAGTTCTGTTCCCATGGTAGAGGGAGGGACCTCTAGGGGAGGTGCCTGAGGATTTCCTGTCCTTTATCTGGGCTGGCCAAAGGCAGGCCTGTCTGAGGTGCAAGAGAGGCACTTGCAGCCAACTTTTCTGCTCCAGGGTGAAGTCAAGTCAGGTGGGCAGGGGCAACGAGCTTGGGAAGCACGTTGCCCCAAACATCTGGTCTGAGCAGCCCCCTCCCGAGTAGTGTCTTCTAAATGTGACAAACAGAGAGGGTCAGTGGGAAAGGGGCCAGAGTGGAGTCAAAGCAAAACACCCCCTGAAGTGTACACATGATGCCCGGGGCAGGAGAGTGTCACTGTGAGGAGTGGGGACTCTGGTATAATGCAGCACTGGGTGACTTTAGGCAAATTCTGTAACCTCTGTGAGCTTCCATTTTGTCAGCTGGAGATGGAGGTATGTACTTACCTCAGGCGTTGCTGAATATTAAATCCAATAGTATAAATAGCACTCTCGCTGTTATTGTTGTTTAGTAGTACTTTCTTCTACCTTGTCACTGCTATTTCTCACTAAGTTGGAGACATGCAATGCTCAAACCTGCCACCTCTCGGGCCTAAGTCTGGACTTTTCTGTCATTT
This sequence comes from Redunca redunca, assembly GCA_006410935.1. Classification (NCBI taxonomy): domain Eukaryota; kingdom Metazoa; phylum Chordata; class Mammalia; order Artiodactyla; family Bovidae; genus Redunca; species Redunca redunca. Next base: position 73,677 of record SJYQ01020790.1, read on the forward strand.
CAGATTCTGCCTTCTCCTGAAAAGCTCTTCCTGACTGTGCCTGCCTCTAGGGCTCCCTTCATCCGGGCTCCTTTAATGACATTTATGACTCTGAAAGAGACATAGTAACAATGATAACACCAAGAACAATAGTGAATTCTTCTCAATTGTTGACACATTTGAATTTACTTAGCTCCCATGACAATTCAGTAAGGTGTGTACTGCTATAATCACCCCCCATGTTATGTATGAAGAAACTGAGTCAGGGAGAGGTTAAAAGAACTTCTCCAAGGTCACTCGGGTCGAGGGTGATGGAGCTAGATCGGGACACAGGCAGTCTGAGTCCACCACCCACATCCTTAGCGACTGTGTCATGCTTTCCCCTTCCCTTTCCCAGATGCCTGCCTGGGAGGCAAGAGCTAAATCTCGAGTCTGCCACCCCTGCCTGACTGCTCCCCACACCCACCAGCAATCACTGAGTCCTGTACATACAGTCCCCAGGGTGTTCCAGACCCTTGCGTGTTCCAGACCTCCCAGGGTTGACAGATGAAGAGGAGAGAAAACACTGAGGGCTGGATATCCATGCTCTAAAGCAGAGCTGCACTGAGGTGGGGGAGGGTGTGCAGGAGGGAGTGGGGACTGTTCTGATGGCGGCAGGCCTGCCTGATTAGCACTTTCCAGCACTGAGGGTGGAGAGCAGGCTGCTGGGTGGCATTAGGAGAAGAGACATTTTAGTGAGTTATCTTCACAACCAGGTTGTATTATTCAGAAGGTGTGGGTGATTAAGGGCACGTGGGTAGCTGGCTGGATTCACTTTTGTGAGCCCTCCAGCTGGCCTGGCACATGCTAAAATTGGGTATGTGTGTGAGGGGCTTTTGTCTAGATGCTCTAGTCCTCCCTCCAGTGTTCACACTTCAGGGCTCTCGGGTGCTGCGAGCTTCCTTCCCTCAGGTTGTACCAGCTGCCAGCTCCATTACTTCTGAGCTCATTCTGTTACTTGCCTCCAAATGAGCTCCAGGGGGTGCTTCAAGGACAGTCCATCTTAGCCTCTGCCTCCCTGAGAAGGAAGGGCCTAGTACCAGCTCTGGCCAAGTACTCGAGAGAGTTCAATGTTTGTTCAGTTTTCAGACCTTGGTGCCTACCATAGGGCCCAGTGCAGAGTAGGTGCTCAGGTAGTATTGGTTGAATAAATACACAACCAAGGGGGAGTGGATTTGGAGGGGAAAGCCTGGGGATGCTGATGTGAGAACAGATCAACAGGAGGGCTGTGGGCATTTATTCAGTTTCCTGGTTTCATCTGTAGTCCAGTAGAAGCCATTTGACCTTTCAGGGGAGCCTGGCATGCTGCAGTCCATGGGGTCACAAAGAGTTGGACACGACTGAGCAACTGGACTGAACTGACATTTCATAGCCTTAGTTTCCCCTTTTGTGCAGCAGGCCTGCCTTGGACAGGGCTGTTGTAGAGACCAAAGAGATACAGGATGACCAGGTGCTTCTCCACTACTGGGAACTTACTTCAGGTTAATGGTTCATACTGCAGAAAACCTGGTATATGTTTTTTATGTCTATGGCCTAGATAATTTCTCCTGTTTAATGAGGATTCTAATGTAGTGGCTTTGACTCTGGAGCCAGACTGCCTCAATGTGGATCTTGGACCACCACTTCTTCACTGATGACCTTGGGAAACTACTCTGTAGCTGTGGGCCTCAGTTTTCTCATTGATCAAATAGAGATATTATCAGAGCACTAACCTCACAAGGTTGTTATGAAGGCTCAATAACATAAATCATATAAAAAGTACCTAATCTAATGCCTGGGACAATAATGATGACTTGTTGCCCTTTGGCTGCTATGATTATTATTTCATTTTATATTTGCAAAAACCTCATGTTGTCAGTACTATGATTGTAATGCTGTTTGACAGATGAGGACACTGTGGCATAGAGAAATAAAGTCTTATCCAGTATGATCTATATAAAGTCCTTAGCTCAGGGTCTGGCACATAGTAAGTAATATTAGTGTCTATCATGAATTATTATTAATACACAACATAATTACATTCAGTATCATAAAAATTGTTATCAATAATGATCACAGCCAGAGCTGAGAAGCAGCAGAGCTAAGACTAAAAGTCAGGTCTTTAAGATCGCTAGCTTGTTACTCTTCCCACTCACCATACCGCAGAACTGGTATGCTGTGGAGTCCTAACACGGCCATCAGGCCGCTCTTTGGGGTTTTCCTTCTATTCACCTCACCATGGCCTGAGCATACCCATCATCACCCCTGTCCCTACCTTCTCCTTTGAGCTCCTTGTCCCAGCCCTCCCTTTGGCTGCTGCTGGGCTCCAAGGCAAGCTTGTGTCTGTTGGCTTCCAGAGGAGAGCAGACCTGGCCTGAGGAGGCTCCTTCTCTCAGGCCCATTTCCTTTCTGTCAGAGACAATTTTCTCTGGATCTCAGGGTGGGGCCAAGCTCCTTCAAGGCATTTCCTGCCCAGAAGTTTATATTTGGCCTCAGCAAGAGGAAAGGGAAGTTGGGTTTAGGAAGGGGGGTTGGGATGTAGAAGTAAGTGGTGGTACAGGGTCAAAACAGGTGAGCACCAACATTTTGCAGAACAGGAAAGGGAAGCAGAAGATGGTGGATGTCCCTTCTCTTAAGTAAGTTTGTGTGCTCACAGGAGCTTGGGATGGGAGAGCTAAGTGCTCCATGGGGCAGAATGCCTCCACCCTCATCCAGAGTGTATCTTCTATTCTCACACCTTTGGTCCTTGGTTCCTGAGTGTATGGTTTCTTCCCTGGGGCAAGGTGGGCTGCCAGTCAGCCAGTCTGCTGAGTTGCAGATGCATGCTCAGTTCTGTGGAGAAGGCAATGGCACCCCACTCCAGTACTCTTGCCTGGGAAATCCCATGGGCGGAGGAGCCTGGTGGGCTGCAGTCCATGGGGTCTCTAGGAGTCGGACACGACTGAGCGACTTCACTTTCACTTTTCACTTTCATGCATTGGAGAAGGAAATGGCAACCCACTCCAGTGTTCTTGCCTGGAGAATCCCAGGGACGGGGGAGCCTGGTGGGCTGCCATCTCTGGGGTCGCACAGAGTCGGACACGACTGAAGCGACTTAGCAGCACCAGCAGCAGCAGCTCAGTTCTGTGTCCTCACTGTGGAAATGCCAGAGGAGGGGTTGAAGTCGAAGGTCTGCACAATGTTTAGTTGGGAAACAGGACTTCCTATCTAGGTGTTGCCAGAACATGCAGTAGCCCACATCACATAGCACTGGGGAGAGTGAGGTACAAAGGATCCAGTTGCTGGAGCTCCAGTGGAATGGGGGACACAGTTATGTGCTGTCAAGAAGGTAATGGAAATATTTGGGGTGGGGGCACTTAATTTAACTGGGTAGTAGGGGGTTGGTGAGAGATCAGGGGACGAAGCCTTCATGGGATAGGGTGTCTGACCTCCACCGTGATAAATAATAGGAATTTGCAGCTTCAAATCAGGCTGGGTCTTGAGTGTGGAGGTGGAAATCAGTTTGATGTCTGCCCCAGCTGTGGGCAGTGGGGAGCCCATTAGGTTGCAGACTAGGAGAGTGGCCAGGTCAGAGCTGGGCTCTTGAGAGAAGAAGCTGGCAGGATGACCTGTTGAAAGGACAGCCTGGAGGCTGGGAACTTGCAGGGCGGAAATAATCCAGGCATGAGAACCTGGAGCACGATTGGGCATGGGAAATCGTGACTGTTGGATGGAAAAATGGATAGAAGTTGGTGGCTACATACATGAGCAGAGAGAGGACAGACCAGCCTGCCTGGAGGTTTAAGCCTTAATGTTTGGTGCCTTTGGAGGCCAGAAATCAGGAGAGCTGAACTCAAAGGGAAAGATGGGTTTGGTCTTGGTCCCTATTGAGGGTTCTTTCTTGAGTCTCCTGGAAGAGAGCATGTAAGAGGAGGCTCCCCTCTCTACCGATCACACATACTTCTGTTCTGGGTTTAGATTTTGGTGAGTGGCCATTGAAAGATAGGGAAACTGCCACTTAGATGGAGGTACTGGCTTGCCCAAGGTCATTTGACAGGTTCCTAGTGGAGCTAAGATCAGAATGTTGTTCTCCTGACTTTGGAACCAGTACTGTGTTCACCCATACCACAGTGGAGGGCAGTTCCATCTGCCCCATACCAGTTAGGCTGGCATCTCTTGCCTCCGGGCTGGGAACTGGAAGTGATGGAGTAGCACGTGGATTATTAAAACACCTGTCTTTCCTTGTCTCCCATGACCTTGTCAGAGCACCTGGGATGGGGCAGGGGACAGGATCCCCTGAGGGCAAGAAAGCTAATGGAGCCTCTGTGGCAGAGGAGGTGACAGCTTTGACCTTCACTTTCACAAGGAAGCCCTGTGCCAGGCAAAATGTCAGCTGTCTGCTTTGGCTCTGCTGCATCAAGTGCTTGCCTAGGAGACCACGGACCGGGCCACCTCTGGACCCAAATTCTCAAGCAGCCCCAGCAGGCCAGAAGTCTGGCTTAGCCACAGGGCCCTCGTGGCCCTCCTCCACTTACGGCTGCAGCTTGGGCTACAGCTTTGTGTATGTGTGTGGAGACAGAGCACAGTAGGAAGTTCCTTGTATCACTTCCTTATTTATAAAAACTCCAAAAATAAGAACTGTCACCTCCCCTGGCTGACCCTGAAAGGGGTCCACAGTGTCCACTGATAAGGGACCTACAGTGAACATTGCATTCATTCTTCACCTCACTTCTCAGGACATCCCCAAGGTGGGCTGGGGCTGCCTGGAGGTGCATGAGGCCCCCAGGTAAGGTGGAAGGAAGCTGCTGTTCCTGGTCTCTTACACTTCAGGTCTGGAGTCAAGCTTTCTTTTATTATGGGAGGTGTCCTGTGCATTATAGGATGTTTAGTAGCATCCCTGGCCTCTACTCGGTAGATACGAGCAGCATCGTTCCCCAGTTGTGATGACCAAAAATGTCTCCCAACATTGCCTAAGGTCTCCTGTGATGGGTGAGGGGTTAAATTGTCTCTGGTTGAGAATCCTTGTGGCCCCCTGGCCATGGCATGGACATGGAGTGTTAGAGAAGGAGGGCCACACCTGTGAACCTGCCACTGGCCAGCAAGTAGATTTCGTGGCTTCATTTTGTTGCCACCTAGACCAGGGCTCACATCTGAGCAGGTGCAGCAGGGGCCCCGAGTTCTGCCCAGCCACCAGAGGCCAGTCAGTGTCTAGCACTATCAAGCTCGGCCGCTTGACATCAGCAGTCCTTGCTGGGGCACCCCTCCTGCAACAGTTGGAATGTGGGATAAGAGCTATTTTGGTCTCAGTCTCCCTTTCCCCCTCCCCTGGAAGAACCTAGTTAGAGTTGTGATTCCAACTAAGAGCAGGAGAGACAACCAGTACACCTGACCTCCCAGTGGACAGAGCATGGTAGACCCCGGCATGTCCACTGCAAGGTCAGGAGGGGAAGTCTTGACAGTCCCAGCATCCATGGCAACTCTTAGTCTTGGCCCTTGTGAAGGCCCTTCTCCATCAGTCTCCCAGAGAGAGAGGTGCATATCTGGGTGGTCACCTGTTGCAGCACCTTTGCTAGGGACAGAACAAATCCCACAGACCCCTTTGTGCAAATTCAAATGAAGTACTGCCTCGGGGCTGAGTGGTCACATTTCTCGTGGCCAAAGCCCCTTAGTGTAATCTTATGGGAGAGTGGAAGGAGCAGGTTGCAAGCACTTGGGGTCAGCTGAGATCCGAGCCCTCTGCTGGAAGGCCACCACCTCCTCAAGTGAGGTCCCTCTCTAGGAGTAAAGGTAGGCAGAAGAACTGAGAGCTGCATCAACCAAGAGAAATGATCTGAGAAGCTCTTTGCCAGGACTTGGCATTTCCCAGGTGCAACAGCAAGACGAGTGGTCGATGGCCCCTCTGCCTGCCTTGGCAACACGCTTGGCCTCACAGAGTCCACCCTGGAAACTTGAGTTGTCACATAGATGCCTGTAAACTTGGGTTGTCACATAGACAGCAGCCTCCCAGGGCTTTCTTCACCCCTCTGAACATTGGCTCTTTCCCCTAGGCTCACTGGAGGTAGGAGACACCATGCTGAAACAAACCTTGTTTTGGAGATACCCATCCTGTGTTCACCCTGGAGAAGGAAATGGCAACCCACTCCAGTATTCTTGCCTGGAGAATTTCATGGACAAAGCAACCTGGTGGGCTACAGTCTATAGGGTCGCAGAGTCGGACATGACTGACTGACTATCACTCATCCTGCATTGAGGGCCATGGGGGAGGTGCCCTTCCAAATAGGCAGCTAAGTAAGAGAAACGAAACCAAGTTTGTTGAAAGCTGCCTCATGGAATAAGTCAGCTAACTGAATAAATTGCCTTCACAGACACCCGCAGATGTCTATCACATGCATTCACATCACTGTTCGTTGGCCCCAAAGAGAGCATGAGCCAGTGATGAGAACACGCCTGAGTGTAGCCTCTGGATAAAATCTTTCTGAAGACTTATGCTGTGGCTTTTTATCAGGTTATGTCTGTTTTGGGTAGTGGTTCCCGATCCTGGGTGTGCTTTCAAATCACCTGGAGAGCTCTCAAAAACAAAACAAAACTAATTATATCCCCAGAGAGTCTGATTTAATTGGTCATGATTTAATTGGGCTCTGGCACTGGCATTTTCAAGTTCCCCAGATTATAATGTGTAGCCCAAATCGAGAGAGGACTGCTCTGGTAGTAACAAGAACACTTTGATCTGGCCCTCTGTGACATCTACCCCTTTCTTGTCCTAGGCCCTGGATGTTGCCCAGTCCTGAGGCCTGAGCCGGATTTTGGGTTGGGAGGGAGCAGGCTGAACCAGGACTTGGAGGGAGCAGGCTGAACCAGGACTTGGGCAGCAGCTATCTCACAGCCCAAAAGGTAACCAAAGGCATAAAGGGCTGGAGTTCCCCGACAGTGGTGTGAAGAGGGGAGACTGACGAGCGAAGAGAGTGGCTGGATGAGACCTGAGCTCTGGCAGCTTAGTTGCTGATTGTCTTTCCTTCTCCTAGCTCACTTTCTCACTTCTTTATACCTAGGACACAATCTGAACTGAACTTTAAAGACTCTTGTGGATACAAAGTTCAAGTTGTCTTAATAAAAGCAGCCCTCTCTGATGATAACTTTCATACAGCCTCTCAAATCAGACAGAACCCAGCCAGATGCACACAGTAACCTCAGAGGTAGGCAGTAAAGTTGTCAATCCCCAAATTGTAGATTTGGAAACCAAAGCTCAGAGAGTAAAGCAAGTTGCATATGATGATTTAGGCAGCAAGTGGGAGAGTCAGCTTGATTGGACAAAGCTTTTCCTCCAACTCAGTTATCATCTTTGGGTGTTATTGTATTTCCTCAGTGGGAAATAGTGCTGCCCTTTTCCTAAGTATATAAAGTCTTCCCTTGTTCATGTAGAGTTTCTCTAAAACAGAAGCCCTGCTTTTCTCTTCATTGTATCCTTCTCTGTATAGAAAAATGTGCCATGCTAAGAGGATCCCTGGATGTGGCCTGTGGAAGTATAGGTGTAGATACTGTCATTTACCCCTGACACAGTACACTGCTGCTCAGCTATTTCTTCTTTGTCGTTCCCTCTGGGAGACTAAGGCATGATTGATTCTGGAACATTCTAGTATGTCCTTTCCCCCAACCCTTGAGGGGATCAGCTGGGCCCCTCCCCAGGGAATCTCGGCTTAAATCTTAGTGGAATCCAGCTTGTGCCAGCTGGATGCTGTCCCTGACCTGTCCTGGCATATTACCCTAGTCTTGGCCAGCAAAATGGCCTGCAGAACGTAGTAGTTAAAACTGTTGGAATTTGCGCATCTGGACACAGGCAGGACCAGGGGCCACAGACATTCCTCCATCACTCGTCTCAGCCTGCCCAGTGTCACTCTTCCTGCCAGGCACATAAGACAATCCTTGGTCTGGGCTCCCTGGGCCCCAGCCCCAGGGAGACTGACTACTGGGGATGGGTGGTCACTCCTGGCCCCACCCTGGACAGGCTAAGATTGGTGGGAAGGACAAAGCAAAGCAAAGCACCTTAGCTCAGCCCTTAATCACTAACAAAAGTCCCTGACCACTCCATCTGGGAGGGAGCCTCAGGGCCTCTCAAGCCTCTGTGAGGTGGTCTATTGTCAGGAGCCACTGTCCCTGACATCCTGCCAGGTAATAAGCCATTACATTCTTTAGATTCCTGCCAGGAGGTGCTGCTGAGGATTCATTCAGACCCTGCTTCTAACTCCTTGGCTGCTTTGTCTTTTGGAATTATTGTGGCCTCTTTGATAATTCTGCCTCCTACCTTCACTTCCTTGAGCCATCTAGTTCTAATTCTGACAGAGATATAGATGCAGCCATTATCCAGGCCCAGAAAAGAATACTAGTTGAGTCTTTTTCTCCCATTTTCTCTTTTTCCTTGGGACCCTTCTGTCAGTGTTGGGTAGGAACTCTGTGCTGAATGCTCGGTACAATGTGCCAGTGCTTTTTATCCCTGGTATTTTATTTAATGTTCTCAGTAGCTATTAGTGGTAGATTCTATTTTTGTCATTTTACAGAAAAGAATACTGAGTCATAGAGAGGTTAAACAACTTGCCCAAAGTTAGAGAATTAGCTAGTCAGACTGCTTAGTCAGAGAGCAAGTGACTGACCAGGATTTGAACTCAAACTTGTCACCCAACTAGATCAGAAGGGCAGAAAAATGTTTGGGGACCTGGAGTTGGTTCCTTTGAATCTAAGCCCTATGTTTATGTGGCATCTGAAGGCAGGTGCCATAATGCAATGGAAAGAGCACAGGACATGGAATTAAAAGATGGTAGCAATTTCAGTTGTGACACTTAAGTCTGTGTGATTTGGTAAAGTCCCTTGGGCCATTTTCAGTATGTCTATACTGTAGCTTTTAAAAAATACTGATTTGGAGAGCCTTACCACAGATCAATTAAATCAGCCTCTGGGGGTGGGGCTCCCAGGGATTGGTATTTTTACAAAGCTTCCTAGTTGATTCTAATGTGCATCCACGGGTGAAAATCCCTGAGCTAGCTGATCTGTGCCAGTGCTTCCCAAACTCTAATGTGCATGCAGATCACTCAAGGACTTACTTAGATGTAGATTCTGTTTCAGAAAGTCTGGGATTCTGCCTTTCTAACAAGTTCCAAGGTGAAGCCGATGCCACTAGTCCAATGATCACACTTTGAATAGCAGGAAGCCTGGTAGCTCAGCTGGTAAAGAATCCGCCTGCAATGCAGGAGACCCTGGTTCAATTCCTGGGTCAGGAAGATCCTCTGGAGAAGGGCTAGGCTACCCGCTCCAGTATTCTTGGGCTTCCCAATGTTGAGAGAGCTGGGCTCGATCCCAGGGTTGGGAAGATCCCCAGGAGGATGGCAACCCACTCTAGTATTCTTGCCTGGAGAATCCCCATGTACAGAGGAGCCTGGCAGGCTACAGTCCATGGGATCACAGAGTTGGATGAGACTGAGCGACTAAGCACAGCACAGCACGGAGGGCTCTGTGTATGAATGAAAAGCCTTGGCACCCACCTGAGTGAGCTGGTTCCCTTCCCACCAACCCTGGCCAGGGCTACTGCCAAGCACTGGGGGAGTGGGTAGCCTTCCCCTCTCCCACGGGCCCTTGTGACTCAGGTGAAAGGTGCAGATGTGTAGATCAGGACTTCATTTCTGCCATCTTCTACCTCCTCCAGGCTCAGGAAGGGCATCCGGATGTGTCTCCCTCTGCTGCCTCCTCCTTGTTCTCCCTCTAGCCATGAGTGACCAGGGGCTACAGTGGTCTTTGAGCGTGTGTTCCTGACATGCAGACCTGATCCTGAAGGGTGGTCCCCCTGCCTTGGGTGGCCTTTTCCTGGGGGGCTGGTAGGAGCAAGAGACAGGGAAGTGGCTGTGACAGCTGACTCAGCTGTCCTACCAGCAAAACCATGTCCGTCAAACGTTCCTTAGGGCTGTTCTCACTGTGTCCCCAGATCACCACTGACCTAGAGATCCAGATCCTTTTCTGGTCTAGCATTGCCCCCTGCCAGAGGGGCTGAGGTACTGCTAGCTGGGCCCTGTGGGAGCAAACACTTTCCAGTACTTCTCAGAGGTCCTCGTGATTCCTAGATCTCTGTCGTAGGTTAGAAGGTTATGGTGACATAAAACACGTGTGCACACAGATGCAGGTGTGGGTACAGACTGAGGTGCCTGAGGGGGAGTGTATCCAGGTGCATGGTCCCACACTGATCTGTGTGGATCACGGAGATGAGCAAACTTGGCTACAGTTACTAGCGGAGACAGATACTGGAATGGCAGCAACCAATGCACACGCTCTCAGAAATGCAGAGTGTTCACCCCTACCCCTGCCCCGTTGGCCCATTAAGCCCTCAGGGGCTCCAGAGGCTGCAGAGTCTTTTCTTCTGTGCAACAACTCCTCATTAGTGACCCTTGGGGAGCCTATCTTTTTCTGACCAACTTCCACCTTCCCGCATTCTTCCTTCCCTTGTCTACCCACCTAGCATCTCTGAAATACATTTGTGACCTTTACCTTATGATTCCTGGCTGCCAGGATCTCATCTTGGATTTCCCTGTGGGAGATCATTGGGGAGAGAGCTCTTCCTGTCTTGGAAAATCCTCGCCAGTCTCCTTGGAGGCTCCTGGTTATAGTCTGTAAGGAAGTGGAAGAAATGTGGGTACAGGAATCCATGGGCAGAGCAGCTCTCAGAGGCAGCAGCCTCTCTGTGTCCCCAACATCAATGACAGCTCCCATGGTCCCAGCCCCACTGCTCCTTGGCACCATGGGTGGGGAACTGGGCAGTCCCAGGGTTCTGCTGCAGATACTCAGCCTGCCATGGCCAGGAGGGCCTCCACTGTGGCTTTAGTCCACCTGCAAGTCTCCACTGAGGCTAGCAGGGGTACCCCACCCTGTGCCAGGCACTCCCAGAGCAGAGTTGGGAGGCTAACCCAGCCATTGCCCTCTAAGACTCCCATAAGCCAGCACTGTCAGCTGGACAGTCAGCATTGGGTTGTGCCACAAAGAGGCCAAGCCATGGGGGAGGGCTGGAGCAGTCCAGGGAAGCCCCACGGGGATGGAGGCATCCTCACCTGGACCTTGGTGATGGGGGAGGAAGAGCTGCTTTGTTAGAAAGGGCCGGAACCTTGAGCAGGAATCACACTGAGCTTGGACTCTGGCCTCTGCACCACTGGCTTATTGTGTGAGACTTATAGATGAGTCCTTCCTTTCTGAACCTGTTTGGATATGTGTAAAATGAGCATATTAAAATCCGCACAGCTTATGGTGTATGTTAAATGAGATTTGTTATCAGAATGCTGGGGAATATTAGGTATGATGATGGAAAACAGAATAACGCTGTTGAACATTTTGTATGCCTAGCTGGACCTGGGCTGTGGAAGGGGGTGCCTCCCCAGTGGTGGGGGAAGGAGTGGATGAAGGCACAGTGGTGGTTTCTTCCCATGCAGTATTCCTTGACCCCAGATGTTCCTTGGAGTTGTTGCTGGTGGTGGTCCTGTTCTTGGGCAGAGAATACAGTATGAGAGAGGTGTGCCACCACATCCAGGGAGTAGGGTTTGGGGAGCAGAGAGGAAATCCTAGCTGTGACATGGAGTGAATGTGCTAGCCCCTTTGTGCTTCTGTTGTCATTTCCAGGTCACCAGAGCTATAGGTACCTCCCTGCTGGAGGTTCAAGGGTGCATACCCAGGGTGGCTTGCCGCCAGCACCTGCTAACCTTCTACCTCTGCCTATCTCTCTTCCTCTCATCTGCTTTAGAAGCTGAGGCCAAAAAAGCATGCAGGTGGCTCCGAGCAACAGGATTCCCTAAGTATGCTCAGCTTTTTGAAGGTAAGGTCACTCAGTGGTTCCCCCTGCCCCACCCCAGAGTTGCCTTATCCCTCCGTTTTTCAGTTGGAACATGGGACCCATAAGATATTTTTTCTCCCACCATACAAGAAGCTGTTTATCCTGGCCTGCTCCCATAGTTACAACCTCTGTCCTGTCTTTTCTCCTGCCTGCTCATCAGCTTTCACAAGTTCTGGGGTCTCCCATATGTTAAAGCGCCTTGTCTCAAGCAGGGCCGCTGCACTGCACAGCTCCCAAGGACGGTATTTATGTAGACGTAACAGGCAGGGTGCACTCTGGCAGCCCTGCTTTCACCTCCCCTCCCAGTGGCCTTATTTCTCTGCTTTCCTTCATTTTTCTGTTTTTCTCTAGGGTTGTTCATACTTGCTGTTTCCATTCTTCCCACATCCCCACTTGTACCTTCGCTTCATCCCCACCTCGCTAACAAAACAGTCCTTGTCAAGTTCACCAGGGACCTACATGTGGTCAAATTCAGTGGTCACTTCTCAGACCTGACTTAATCTCTCAGTAGCATTCAGTGCAGTTGGCCACTCCAGCTCCTGGACTGCCCTCTTCTCCCGGCTTTCTGGTAGCCACTCTCAGTCTCCTTCGCCGGCTCAGCTTCTTCTAACTGCTCCTCATTGTTAGAGTGTCCCAGGGCTCTGTCCTAGCCCTTCTTCTCTCTGGACATTTTTCTCTGAGGAGATCCTTTTCTGAGCATCATGTATATTCTGATGACTCCCCAATGTCTCTCTGTCCAGACCTTAGGCCCAAACTCCAGATTCATCTCTTCAACTCTCAATTCAGTATCTTTGCTCAGCTGTCTGACAGACGTCTCAGATGGTACCACCTGATGGCGCCACCACCACTTAAGCCCCACATTCCGGCATCATCCTCTGGTTCTCTTTTCCTTTGTGCTTGTATCTAACCCTTCAGCAAGACCCTGCTCCCTCCAGATTATATCTTGAATCAATCCACTTCATACCACCTTAACTGTCACATTAGTGTGACCTGCTTGCCCAGCCTAGTGCTATAGCCTCCTTTCAGCAGCTAGAGTGACCCAGGGAGGTCAGGCCTGACCACAGTATACCTCACTCCACTCTGTCACTCACTCCTCCTTGGGCTTCATGGCACACCCAAAATGAAGCGAGCGGCAACGCTTTGTTCTAGCCGACAAAATTGCATCACCCAGCTTTCACGTGCTTCTCTCCACTTTGCTCACTACTCTCTGGGCTTCTTTCTACCCTTTGCTCACACCAGACTCTCGCCCTCCTTAGAGCCTTAGTTTTGGTCCTGCTGGAGACCTTTTCCCAGACTCTTTACCCAGTTGGCCCCTCTTGCTCTTCAGGGCTCAGCTCAGAAGTTACTGCCCTAGCAAGGCCTCTCTTTACCCTGTCAGCCTGGCTCATGTCTTTGCTAGCACTTGTAACAGCATAGTTTGTTTCTCTCACATACTGTTCACCATCTGTTGCCCCTGTGAGAGCGCAAACTCCATGAAAGCTTGGATCATTTTTGTCTCATTCGCTGTTGTATCCCCAGTGCCTAGCAGAAAGTTGGTGTTCAATTAACATTAGTAAATGAGTTCATGGCTTGTTTTACAGTAGGCAGAGAGGTGTGAGATTTTGCAGGTATTCTCTCCTCTTCCTCCATTCCTTCCTCTTCCCCTTTCCCTTCTCAAACCCCAGGGAGCAGGTGCTCTTGCTCTGAGCAGAAGGGAAAGGGAGCTGTTGTTTGACTGCACAGTGTCCTTGTTCTTTCCCTGGTCCCCCTGGTTCACCTTGGGCCAGAGAGGAGGTTCCCTGTCTTGAGCAGCCTCCCCGATGGACCTGCCTCACTGACTGATGGGTCCTCTTGTCCAGCTCGACCTTTCTGTCTCCTCCTTGATCTTCCCCCTATGGCCAACCACGAGCCCCCCGGGTCCCTGCTTCACTGCAGCCTTTCTTCTCCTCCTCAGCTCTTGCCTGCCTAGCTCACTGCTGCCTGGGCCCCCTTTTTCTCACTGCAGGGCCCCTGGCACTGAGTTTCTAGCCTGCTGCCCTCGACTCATCTCTGCTTTTCTCTGCCATACAGAAGGTTTGTTTCCTGTGGATATTGGCTCTGTGAAGAAGGACCACAGTTTTCTGGACGAGGACTCTTTGGGGGCCCTGTGCAGGTAGGGGGGCTAAGGGCTAGGCCTGGGAAGTCATGGGCCTGGCTTGGGGCTTCCTTATGGGGAAAAAAGCCATCCTCCCCCCCCCCCCCGACAGAGTAACCTACGTGTTAACAAAGCTCATCTGCTGCTCTCCTGCTCTTCACTCTTCACTCTGTCTCTGTGCCTGTGATATCCTCACCGCCCACCCCCAGGCACTAGAAAGCCAAGGTCTTTGGGCTTTTTTTCCCCTTCAGTTAGAGCCTCCAAACATTCCTCTAATTTGTCCCCCTCTACTTTTTGAGGCCAAACTACGACTTCTTGGATCCATCCTTCTAACTGGCCTTCCTGTCTTCCATCTCTGCATTCCTATCCTTGCTCTGATCCAACCCCACAAGAGCCACCAGAGTCAGCTTCCCAGTGAGTGCTCCTCTGCTTGAAATATGTCGCCGTCTGCAGAAAGAAGTCTAAAGTGTCTTTAGCATGACACCTGAGGCCTTTTACAACATGGCTCTGACCAGCCTTATCAGTCTCAGTCCTCCCCTCACACATGCACTGGTCTGTTTACTGACCATTTCCCTCTCTACCTTGTCACAGGCTTTGGTTGAAGACTGGGATAGGAGTCTCTGTCTCTCTGTCGATCCAAATCCCATTTCTGTTCTCCAGAAAGACTTCTCTCTGACTGCACCCCCCTGCCTTCAGGAAAGTTGCTCATCCCACCCTCTGTGTGCCCTCTATGCCTTCTGTCTGCTCTGTTCTTGAATGTGTCCCATCTCTGTAGTGGTTGTTTTTACTTTTTGTCTCACATCTGTAAGTTCTTAGAAGACAAGAGCCCATAATCTCTACAGCATCATGTCTAGCACTGAAACCTTCATGAACACAGGGACTTGGGAGATGTTTTGATGTCTTGAGCACGTGAAGCAGTGGACGGCATCTTCCTAGTGTCTAGGCTAGTCCCTGCAGGCTCAGCGGCTTGTGATCCTTGGGTGAACCCTGCTTTGTATTACTTGCAGGAGGCTGATGACCTTGAACAGTTGTGCCTCGATGAAACTGGAGGTTCATTTTCAATGCAAGCAGGTGAGTTAGGGCAAGGAAAGGGTCTGTGGTCTTGTGGCACCATGGGGAACCCAGGACATACACAAACCACTTATAAAACTAGTTCCAGTGTCCTAGGAGTCTGGGCTGTCCAGGGTGGTGCCTTGCTCCAGCCTGAGAGTAGGATGCAGGGGACTTTATGAAGCTGCTGGGTTTCTGCTAGCCTGGTCTCAAAGTTGGGGTATGAGAAAAAGTACCCTGACCCATAGCATCACTCAGCCTTATCAGCCCACCACTCCCTCCTGGATTTTCTAATAACTTGACCTAGTGATGGCCATCCCTCAGGGAAGTCCATCTGCCTACATGCCTTCTCTCTGATGGCAAAAACTCCTTGACTTGGGGGCAGAGACAGAATAATGTGATGGAAAATCATGGCCTATATGATCTTAGAAGATCTTAGAAGTCAGGATGGCCAATCTCACCTCACGAAGTCTTACCACACTAAGCCTCATTTTCTCCAGCTCTACAATGAATTGAGGGAAGCATTAATAACCTCCAAAAACCTTTCTGACTCTGCTAGTCTGGGCTTGCAGAAACTAAGATAGCTCTGGGTCTGCATGTAGCCCTGGAAGGTGGGGAAATGAACCTATCCTTCCCTGGGGTCAGACTTTATGGGTTTTTCTCTGGAGCATTTTCCACCAGAGGCCTGCTGTCAACAAGTCGCCAGGGAAACAGGAGACCTTGGGCTCCTAGCCCCAGCTCTGCACTGATTTTTCAGTGACTTTGGACAAACCTCTTCCCCTCTCTAGTCCTCAGCTTCCCCACTTTGCAAAGTAGATAACTAGAAAATGTAAAATATCCTTTCTAGCTCTGGCATTCTGGGATTCTTATCTAAGACTATAGCCTCAAGACTCACTGGGAGGCTGCTGAGGACAAGATGTCAGGATGCTTGGATTCCAGCCCGGCTGTGTCGCTCACTTGAAAGTGAAATTGTTAGTCCCTCAGTCATGTCTGACTCTTTGCAACCCCATGGACTATAGCCCTTCAGGCTCCTCTGTCCATGGGATTCTCCAGGCAAGAATACTGGAGTGGGTTGCCATGCCCTTCTCCACAGGATCTCCCTGTGACATTGTATTACCTTGGGCAAGCAGATTCTCATTTGTTTGGGTTTCCCTGTCTGTAAAATGGGTAGGGATTTGATTGATCAGATGACCACTGGCCTTCATCCAGGCTTTCTCCATGACTCCTGGCTTCTTCTGGCACTCCCAGAGTGCCAAGGAGTACCTCCCACTCCGAGGA
The DNA here is from genome assembly GCA_006410935.1 of Redunca redunca. Classification (NCBI taxonomy): domain Eukaryota; kingdom Metazoa; phylum Chordata; class Mammalia; order Artiodactyla; family Bovidae; genus Redunca; species Redunca redunca. The sequence goes on from SJYQ01020790.1 coordinate 89,948, forward strand.
TGTGTTCTCAGTCAGAGAGCAGGGCCCTTTGCCCCCAAGTCCCCAGAGAGTTTGGAGGCAGAGAGTGGAGCCCAAGAAAGGGCTTGTGGACTGGCTACCTGTGACCCTACCCTGTGATGCCCTTCTCAGAATGAAGACTCAGAGGAAGAAGAGCACTGTACCATCAGCAACCACTGGACCTTTGAGCGAGAAAGTAAGCAGTGGTCTCCCATGGGGTCCTCTGACTTGTTGGCCCCACCAAGCCCTGGCCTGCCAGTGACCTCTAGCTGTGAGGGCGTCCTCACTGAGCTTAGTGCCACCTCCCTGCCTGCCATCACTGTGAGCCTACCACCTAAGCCAGCGGATCTGCCCTTGCTAGGCCATTCTTCCAGCCCAAGTCACTGGCCCTTCCTCAGCCCCACTCGGGGCCAGGAGGGCCCCCAGGACAAAACCAAGAAGCACCGTTCCCAGAGCTTCCTCAAGCACCTTGAGTCTCTGAGGCGGAAGGAAAAGGGTGGAGGCCGGCAAGCAGATCTGGAACACAGCTCAGTCACCTCAGAAAAGGTTGCCAAAGCCTTCTCTTTCCGAAGTCGCCATGGCTTCCTCTATCGGGCCAAGAACCAGGCGGCCACTTCAGCCAGTGGCAGTGGCACTGAGACTCAGAAGGCCTGGGAGGCCTGGCCTGTGGCCATGTTCCAGCATCCTCCGCGGGCACACCAGGGTGATTGCCTGGTGCATGTGCCCAGAGACCACAAACCAGGCACGTTCCCTCGCTCCTTGTCCATTGAGAGCCTGTGCCCAGAGGATGGAAACCGCCTGGCAGATTGGCAGCCAGGTAGGCACTGGGGCTGTGAAGGGCGCCGGGGCTCCTGTGGCTCCACAGGCAGCCATGCCAGCATCTATGACAACATGCCGGAGCTGTATCCAGCTGAGCCTGTACTGGCTGGGGCCGAGGCTGAAGAGGAGGAGGAGGAAGGTGGGGACAGCTACACTCACCTGGATGACATCCTCCAGCACGTGTGGGGGTTGCAGCAGCGGGTAGAGCTCTGGTCTCAGGCCATGTGCCCAGACCTGGGGCCTCGAGATAAGGAAGAAGAGGAGGAGGACGAAGTAGAGGAAGAGGCCACCTCAACAGTAGAAATAGCCACCGATGGAGTGGAAGGCCAGACCAGTGAGGCTCAGACCCAGGGAGAGGCTCCAGCCCTCAGGGAGTCCCTAGCCCTGGGCCAGGTGGATGTGCAACTTGGAGTCCTGGCTCAGCCTCAGACCCCTGCCAAGGCTGAGTTCCTGGCACAGTCAGAGACTGGGGCCCTCAGCTTTGCCCAGGATCATGAGGAGGAGACACATTCAGGGGGGGAACCAACCTCTTCCTCCAGCCTGTCTGTGGAAGAAGGACACGTTTCCGACACTGTGGCCTCCTCCAGTGAGCTGGATAGTAGCGGGAACTCCATGAACGAGGCTGAGGCTACAGGGTCCCCGACTGGACTCCAGACATCAGTATCCCGTGAGCGACGAGATTCAGGTGTCGGGGCCTCACTTACCAGACCCTGCAGGTGGGAGTTCAGGGTAAGGGTGGGGCAGAGCTTCTGCTGTCTCTCTCTTTCTCCCTTCTCCCTTTCCCTCCTCCTCCTCTCATCTCTTCCCTTACCCCTTTTCTCCCCTCCCTTCCTTATCCGCTCTCCATATCCCCCCTTCCCACTGCCAATTTTTTAGTCACAAGGCGCAGGGGAAAGTTCTTAGGGGCTGAGTGATTGCCTGCCAGCAGTCAGTCCCAGAAAAGAGTACGGGACTCAGGAATCTAGAATGTAAGCTTTAGGACCTGCCTCTGCTACGGCCTGTGCAAACTGTAGCTCCTTTTGGGTTTTAGGTAGCCCATGTGTAAATCAGGGGCGTTGTAGGAGATGGTCTCTGATCCCCAGCTTCACTAGTCTGGGTTTCCCAGAGCAGCCCCTCCCCTGCAGTCTTGAATGGAAGAGGAGCTCATACTGCTTGCTGGCACTAGATGGACCTGATCTCTGTACCACCCTCCCTGACAACATCTTTGCCTCTGGGCAGCCCTGGAAATCTAAGCTTCCTCCACCCTGGAGCCCCGCAGCAGTGCTGACAGTGGTCCCATCTCTTCGTATATTTCTTCTTTGGTGGGGGGAGGAAAAGGACCAGAAGAACACAACTTTTCCTAAGGTTTGCTGAAACCTGCTCCTCCAGCCTTCTCTACTCCCTCGCCCCTCACTAGGAAGCTCCGTTGGCACAGCTTTCAGAACTCTCACCGGCCCAGCCTCAACTCGGAGTCACTGGAGATCAACCGGCAGTTTGCCAGCCAGATACATCTCCTGCACAAGGGCTCACTGCTGCGGCTCACCACTTTCATGGAGAAGTACACCATCCCCCACAAACAGGGCTGGGTCTGGTGAGTCCTCCTGGGCCAGAGTGGGCACTGAGCTGCTTATCCAGGTCTTAGATCCCCCCTGCCCTACTCCAGGGTCCTGGGAGGGTCACCCTCAGAATGTGGGTCAGGCAGGCAGAGCCCCTATGTCAGTGGACTGGTGGGATGTGCTGGGAAACTGGAGAGGCCAGCATAACTCCAGGTGCCTTTTTTTAAAATCTTTTTTATTTATTTACTTTACAATATTGTATTGGTTTAGCCATATATTGACAGTAATCCACCATGGGTGTACCTGTGTTCCCCATCCTGAACTCCCCTTCCACCTCCCTCCCCATCCCATCCCTCTGAGTCATCCCAGTGAACCAGCCCTGAGCACCCTGTATCATGCATCAAACCTGGACTGGTGATTCATTTCACATGTGATAATTTACATGTTTCAATGCCATTCTCCCAAATCATCCCACCTTTGCCCTCTCCCACAGAGTCCAATAGACTGTTATATACATCTGTGTCTCTTTTGCTGTCTCGTATACAGGGTTATCGTTACCATCTTTCTAAATTCCACATATATGCATTAATATACTGTATTGGTGTTTTTCTTTCTGGTTTACTTCACTCTGTATAATCGGCTCCAGTTCCATCCACCTCTTTAGAACTGATTCAAATGTACTCTTTTTACTGGCTGAGTAATACTCCATTGTGTATATGTACCCCAGCTTTCTTATCCATTCATCTGCTGATGGACATCTAGGTTGCTTCCATGTCCTGGCATTATAAACAGTGCTGCGATGAACATCGGGGTACACATCTCTTTCAATTCTGGTTTCCTTGGTGTGTATGCCCAGCAGTGGGATTGCTGGGTCATAAGGCAGTTCTATTTCCAGTTTTTTAAGGAATCTCCACACTGTTCTCCATAGTGGCTGTACTAGTTTGCATTCCCACCAACAGTGTAAGAGGGTTCCCTTTTCTCCACACCCTCTCCAGCATTTATTGCTTGTAGACTTTTGGATCGCAGTCATTCTGACTGGTGTGAAATTGTACCTCATTGTGGTTTTGATTTGCATTTCTCTGATAATGAGTGATGTTAAGCATCTTTTCGTATGTTTGTTAGCCATTCCGGGTGCCTTATGTATGTCTGTGGGAGATGCACATGGGATTTACATGAGTGTGCCATGAATGAGGAGAGGTTGAAGGGGGACCCCAGGCCCCTCAGCTATACCTCTTCTATCCCAGTTTCCATGCTGCCACCAAGGAGATTGTCCTGAAATGCAGCTTTGGTGGTCATTTTCCTGACAAAACCCTCCTGTGTCAAAGAATAAGGTCCAGTTTCCTTCCCATCATGATCCTTTCACATTTCAACCATGCCTCATCTGTCAGGGTCTTCACTCTACCACACCCAAACAACAGCACCATTCAGGCCAGCAGACCAGTCATCCTTCTCTGAATGTAGAATCTGGTTCCTGCCTCTTTACCTTTGGGCATGCTCTTCTCTCTGCCTGGAATGTCTTTTTTCCCCATTTCTCCCCTGGGACAATGCCTACCTATCCCTCAAGAACTGGCTGAATTTCTACCTTCCCTCTGAAGCCTTCCCTGACCTGCTAGGTACAGTTACCCTCCCTTGTGGGTCTTCCTTAAGTTCTTGGCTCACTTCTGGCCATGTGTATTGTCACTGCCTGTCAATGCAGTCGTCTCCTTGACCAAACTGAGAGCTCCCTGTGTTCCTCTGGGACTCCCTAGGACTTGGCCTGGAGTGGGTGCTCGATGAAGGTTGACTCTGGGCAGATGGCATGTTTCTTATCCCACTTGAGTCCCCAAGACTAGAAACAGTCTCCAAGCTGTGTCTGGGCCTATCCTGTCTCCATTCCTGATCTTTTGTCTCTCCCTTGAATAGGTCAGTCCCCAAGTTCATGAAGAGGAACAAGACACCTGACTACCGGGGCCAGCAGGTATTTGGGGTGCCACCCCTCATTCATGTGCAGCGTACAGGCCAGCCACTGCCCCAGAGCATTCAGCAAGCCATGCGCTACCTGCGTAGCCAGTGCCTGGACCAGGTGAGGCCTTCCAGAGAGCATGAGGAGAGATGGCAATGGGAAAGAAGTCCAAGGCTGAGGGATCGGGGAGGGGAGCCACTCTGGCCTTCCCCCTGAGTCAGGCTGGCCCAACAGAGACTTTTCCTATACTCATGAAGGCCCAAGAAGGATGGACTCAAGCTCCCTTTCACCTGGCTCTGTGCCAGCTTTTCCTCACCCAAGTGCAATAGCCCCCATCTACCAGGAGCCTGCCTTAGCCTAGGACCTTGTTTTCCTACTCATCTCCCCTAAGGCCATCTCTCTCCTTGGACCCAAAGCTATAAAAACCCATCTCTTTGGTTTTTCCACTTCTCTCCTACCCTGCCTAGCAGGAAGCTTGCCAGGCTTGGGGGTCTCTGGGGTGGCCTACACTCCTGACACCCAGTCTATGGCTGGCCTCACAGTCTCCTTGCCTCCCCTCCATGGGCCAGGTGGGCATCTTCCGCAAGTCTGGGGTGAAGTCCAGGATCCAGAACCTGCGTCAAATGAATGAGACCTCCCCTGACAATGTCTGCTATGAGGGCCAGTCAGCCTATGATGTGGCTGACTTACTGAAGCAGTATTTCCGGGACCTGCCCGAGCCCATCTTTACCAGCAAGCTTACTACTACTTTCCTGCAGATCTACCAGCGTGAGTCACCCACCTATCCCCAGTAGCTTGCCAGGTTCTCAGCCTTCCTGAATCCTAGAGTTTGTGGAAGATAAACCTTGTGCAGGCAAGTATAGCCATGCCCATGAGCTCAGTGAAAGATTTTCTATGCCGAGTTGCAAAGTTGTTAAAGACCACATTCTATTCCCCAAACCCATTATATGGAAGGATAGACTGAGGCCCTGAAGAAAAGCAGGGACTTCCACAAGGGTACACTTCACATAGAGCCAGGCTTGATCTAGCACCCAGAGACCGCCGCGCCCCCCGCCCCCACCCAGAGTCCCCCCTCCCCCCCNGTCCACCTTCCCCCTCACCAATTTCACTTTGGGACTGCTGTGCTTTCTGCATTCCTGGAATGCAGAGGCTCTTGGGGAATAAGGAAGCCCTTCTGTCATGCCTTCCTCACAGTCCTCCCCAAGGATCAGTGGTTGGCAGCCACACAAGCCGCCACCTTGCTGCTCCCTGATGAGAACCGAGAGGTACTACAGACCCTGCTCTATTTCCTAAGTGACATTGCCTCTGCTGAGGAGAACCAGATGACAGCCGGTAACTTGGCAGTGTGCCTGGCACCTTCTATCTTCCACCTCAACGTCTCCAAGAAGGATAACCCCTCACCCAGGTGAAACAGGGCAGGGCATGGCAGGGAGGGTTTGGGGCTCATTGGCTTTTTGGCCCTGGTTGGCTGGCATGGCAGTTCCCAGGAATCACCACAAGGGGTCAGTCTGACTCTTCAGGGGCCTGGGGCTAGTTGGATGCTGTGAAGCAGGGGCTTGGAAAGGGCTGCTGCTGCTGCTGCTGCTGCTAAGTCGCTTCAGTCGTGTCCGACTCTGCGACCTCATAGACGGCAGCCCACCAGGCTCCGCCGTCCCTGGGATTCTCCAGGCAAGAACACTAGAGTGGGTTGCCATTTCCTTCTCCAATGCATGAAAGTGAAAAGTGAAAGTGAAGTTGCTCAGTCATGTCTGACCCTCAGCGACCCTATGGACTGCAGCCCACCAGGCTCCTCCATCCATGGGATTTTCCAGGCAAGAGTACTGGAGTGGGGTGCCATTGCCTTCTCCGTGGAAAGGGCAACAGATTGTTTTCTGTTCAGGACTGGCAAGCAGGCTTCTGGGGAGCTTGTCTTGTGCCCTTGTGCCATCCTCTCTTCCTGGCCCTTCCCTCCAGGATCAAGAGCAAACGCAGCCTAGTTGGCCAGCCAGGCCCTAGGGACTTGAGTGAGAACATGGCTGCCACCCAGGGCTTATCATACATGATCAGCGACTGCAAGAAACTTTTCCAGGTGAGTCACTCTAGGCCATGGTGCCTACTTCCCAGACCCAGTAGAACCAACATACCTGACCTTTGCACCCTAAATCAGGGATAGGGCCGATCTTGACCACATATGCCTCAATCTCCTACTTTTAGCTCTTCCCCTGCGGTTTTTCATCTACCAACCCACAGCAGCCAGACCTCTGCTCCCTTAAAATGAACCTGGCAGACCCCACAGGCTCTAGGACTGGAGGTTCTTGATTCTCTGCCACTCCCCATGGCCCCCAAACCAGTCTGTGTATGCCCTCCCAGGTGCCCCAAGACATGGTGCTGCAACTGTGTGGCTCCTACAGTGCGGCTGAACTCAGCCCTCCGGGCCCAGCCCTGGCTGAACTGCGGCAGGCCCGGGCTGCTGGTATAAGCCTGAGCCTCTATATGGAAGAGAGCATCCAGGAGCTGCTGCACAACGCTGCTGAGCGCTTCAAGGGCTGGATGAGCATGCCAGGGCCCCAGCACACGGAGCTGGCTTGCAAGAAGGTGAGGACCTTGCTGCCCAGGCTGGCTATGGGACTGGGGGAGGGGGGCAGAGCACAGGCTGTGTGCAAGGATCCCCGAGGAAGGAGCTGCCCCGCCTCTCATTGTGCTTCTGCATGGATTAATGGCAGGCAGCAGAGCAAGCACCATAAGGAAGTGAGAAGCAAACAAGACCAGGGCTCTGTCTTGGGGAGCACCTGCTGGCATTACCTTCCTGAAGGCCTGCTCCAGACAGGTCACTACTTTTAGAGCCTCACTCCCATCCCTCCCTGCACTGCAGTCATGCTGAGCTCCTTACATTTCCACCTTTGTGCTTCTTACTGCTGCTGTTCTTCTGCCAGGACGGACCTGCCCCAAGCATTATATTTCCCCAGCCATTTTCAGCCCCAACTTGATATGCCCCCTCCTCCGTTCAAAGGCTCCAGTCATGCCCCAGGCTGGAGGTTACTTCTCTCTGTCCTTGACATGAGCCATGTTCCTTCTCCAATTCTGACTATAAGTAAGGCCACAAGTCCGAGGTTTGCCATGGTCATAGTAAAAACCCCCTCACAGGATCAGGGTAAGAGGCTTGCACAGGGCCTGGCACATGCAAAAGGCACCAGGAGTGGCAGCTTTTGTTGCATTGCACGTGTTCCGCTTTCCACGCTAGGTGGGGGAGTTCACTGAGGATGACCATCATCTTCGGTTCCAGAAATTCTAAGCACTATGCCCATTGCTTGGTAGAGCCTAGTAGGCCTTGGAGAATATGTGTCCTGTCATCTTTTTGTGCTCTTGAGCAGGCAGAGGAGCAGAAATCTGGAAAGGAGAAAGAGGACAGGAAACACAGGGCTGGTCTGTCTGGATCTGGCTGGGGTTAGCAGAGTAGCCCTGCAGCCTTCCCTTGTTGGAGGCTGGAGTGAGGGCAGGCCGGTGCTCAGGGGTGGAGTGGGAGTTCTCCAGGCCTGACCGCTGCCCCTGTCCCCACTCTTGCTCACAGGCACCAGATGGGCACCCGCTGCGCGTGTGGAAGGCATCCACAGAAGTGGCAGCCCCTCCAGCCGTGGTGCTACACCGTGTCCTGCGGGAGAGGGCCCTCTGGGACGAGGACCTGCTGCGGGCCCAGGTGCTGGAAGCCCTGACGCCGGGCGTGGAGCTGTACCACTATGTCACGGACAGCATGGCACCCCATCCCTGCCGCGACTTTGTGGTGCTCCGGTGAGGGGCTTGACCTGTCACTCTTCTGTGCTTGGGGGACTGGGGAGGTGGGGAGGAAACCAATGCCAGGAAGCTGAATGTGTGCATCCCTTCCCCACAGGATGTGGCGCTCTGACCTGCCCCGTGGGGGTTGCCTCCTCGTGTCTCAGTCCCTGGATCCTGAGCAGCCTGTGCCGGAGTCGGGGGTGCGGGCTCTGATGCTCACGTCCCAGTACCTCATGGAACCCTGTGGCCTGGGCCGCTCCCGGCTCACTCACATCTGCCGTGCTGACCTCAGGTACAAAGCCCCCTCAGGCCTGGTGTCCCCCCCACCCCGCCCCATGCCCCTGATCCTAGGAGGCAAGTCCTGTCTTCCTTGTCCCTGGTAGGGGATCAAGGGGAGAACTCACAACTCATGCCTTCCTGCTTCTACCTCCTCAGGGGCCGTTCTCCTGACTGGTACAACAAAGTCTTCGGACACCTGTGCGCCATGGAGGTGGCAAAGATCCGAGATTCCTTCCCAACCCTGCAGGCAGCTGGCCCTGAGACAAAGTTGTGAGCCTCAGCCTGATCCCAGAGTGCCACTGCCCAGGCCCCCTGGCACAAAGGCAGTGATGGGGTGATGAGAGCAGAGAGCCCCCAGATGGATGCTGGTCCTAAGGGTAGAGGCAAGGCCATGCAGTCCTCCTTACTTCCTGAAGTTCCTCCATATGTACAAGGGAGGAAAAGAGAATTTCAGTGTCTGGTCTCCATTCCACCTCCACCCCTGAACCTATGTTCTGCCCTTCTGAGAGAAAGGAGTCGTTTTTAGAGCAGGAAGACAGCTACTGCCCTCTGGGTCCATGGAGCGACCAGTCAGTCTAAAGTCTTCTCAGCTCTCCTGCCTGTGGGTTGAGGAGGCAGAGAGCCCCAGCTCTCTGCTATTCCGAGAGGTTAAGTCATCCTGTTTGCTGCTAGGGTCCTTTTGAAGTTGGACAGGGGGTTCTGGTCTTGCTTTTGGGCCCGGCATTGATCCTGAACTGGCTTTTGCAGAGAAATTGAACTGGAGTGGACAGGCACAGGGGCAGAGCACAGCACAGCCCCAACCACCATGAGCTTTGATTTGTGTAAATAAGATGCTGATTTTTACGAGGCTGTTTTAAGGAGGGGGCAACGATGGGTCCCAGTAGGTGACATGACGATTTGGGATAGCTTGGGATGTGAGAGTGGGGAGAATCTTCCTTTATCAGATCTCAAGAGACCAATGAACCAGTCTCCCCTGACTTGGGCTCCATACTTTATCTGCTACTCTCTAGGTTCCCATGTAGCCATTGGCCATGCACTGCCATGTCTAGTGAGTAAACAGACACCACACAGGCTGAATAAAAGCAGATGGTGGCGAGGAGACACTGTCTGTGTTTGTATCACTTTTTCTGGTCTTCTTGCCTGTGGTAGCAGGCTGATATGACAGCCCCTTCCTCCAGCAGAGACCTGGCCCCTGGTTCAAGCAGCCAGCCCATCAGATGGAAGGGCTTAGTGTCATCTCAGCCCACTGGGACTTGATCCAAACCTGACCTATTCCACCTACCAGTCATGTTGGTTCACATGGAAAGTCAAATGCCAAACACCAACTGGTGCTTTGTTATTTTTGGCTGAATAAACAGGAGTGGGATGGGTTCCAGCCAACCAGTTGTAATGTTTAAACCTATCTGTTTTATTTGTACCTATAAATACTGTACAGTCAGTATTTTATCAATATTAAAAATGTTTATGTACATATAGATAAATATATATATATATTATACAGACACATCTATCTATCTATATATATACACACACATATTCTACCATGAGTGTACCATAATTTGTGGGTGGGGGCAGAGGTCTAGCAAGCCTTAGGGGCAGGGCACTTAAGATGTGACAGGGGAGGTGGAGAGCACAGTCCATGTGATACCCCCCAGTGCAACAATAAAGCATTCCTAGAGATGCACTCTATCTGTGTGGTTGTCTTTGTGGAGATGATTGGCCAGGGACAAGGGACAAGTTATGATGCAGGTTCAGTTCAACCTCAGGTTCAGATATTGTGAACATTAACACAGGACACCAGGGGAGGCCGCAGGAGAAATGGGGAAAGGCCTCAGTCTTTCTCTCTGGGAGTTGATTGGGGCTGGGGGAAGGTAGGATTCCAAGAAGCCAGGGCTTCAGTAGAAGCCACAAACCCTATTCCCTGATTTGACCAGGTCCCCTATCTGAGCAGCTCCCAAGCATGACCTCATGCATACTAATGATAGCCCTATGGAGGGATGCCTTTGGCTATGCTGTCCTTTCTTCCTCTGTTGCGCACAACTCAAGCTGATGGATAAAGAGTTATGACCCAGTCTCAGGAAGTTTGGAGACCCTGTTCTACCCACAAGACATGTCTCAGTGCCTCAGGGCAGCCCTTGATTTGGCTCCAGTGACCAGCAAAGAGAGGCCTCTTCATATTGACTTCCTGTAGGAAGCACTTCTTTGGTCACATTGCTGTAGCCATAAAATTCCCAAGCTCTGAGGGGCAGCTGGAGAGAGTATAGGCTTTCCAACCAGCCTAATTGTACCCTTTGAGTACTGTTGAGCAGCCTGGAGAAAACAAGTCCTGCTCGCTCTCTTTCTGTCTCTCTCGCTCTGTCTCTCTCTCGGAACCTCAGCTTCCTCTTGGGCCAAACAGGCCAGTGATCACCTCATCACAAGTCTGACTTGGTAAATGTTCAACATGGCCCATCCCAGTCTGTACCTCTACCTGGCCTGAACAGATCAGGGTACTTGTCAAGTCCCTTTCTCTGTCACCTTCTTCCAATCTCTTCTGGGTTCAGCCATACATACATGTCATTGGCCTTTCCTCACTGCTGCTGCCTGGGGGTCTTGGCTAGACCTGGAAGAGAGTGGAGCAGAGGGCCTATTAGCCCCTTGACTTTGGGAGAACAATGAAGGCAATCTATGTATGATGGTAAGATAAAAGATCACTCAAGCAGCTCTGGTGTTAGGCAACACTGGTGTGAAGCCCAAGCCAGAACCTTTCCAGGCAGGCAGCTAGGGAACCTTCTGGCACAGTGCTGCCCAACTTGGTCATAGAAGGAGGCCATGGTGATGGTAACAAAGAATGAGGTTGAGCATGCTGTTCATCGGTGGCATGAAATTGACCTCCCAGGTGATGGCCACTAGGAGACAGAAAAAGGTTACAGAGGAGGCTCTTAGAAGGGCCAGAGAATTCTCCTAGACTTTTAGCTCTGGACTCTGAGGCCCTGGACCAGTTGCCTGGTGTGGCTCTTCCGTGTTTGTCTTTCTGAGAGAGGTAGTACCAAGCAGGGGAGCTTCTCTGGTCCTTAGTGTTATTCCCTGCGTAAAGCAGAGGCTTCCATTCCTCCATCCCTGTGTCTTTGCCTGACCCACCATGCAGTCTGTGAATGGACTGCCATAGCTTATAGACATGGGAGTAGATGTCGTGATTATGAGGGTCACCCAGGCCACTCCCACCCATGGCCATTTGTAACCCTCAGTCTTATATCTTGATCCACCTTGAGTTGGCCTTTCCCTGTTGCCAGAGACTTTTCATCTTCAAATTCTCAACCCATATACTTTCCCAGACCTACTACTTCAATGAAACCAGACTGTGGATGAATTCCACATGGGAAATGGACAATCTATCTGCAAGCATCAATTTGTTATTTTCTATAGTCTCCAGTGCCCTGTTGCCAGAATGGCTGAGGGTAGATGGTAGACAAACCCAGAAAAGATCTATCATCACCAGGTTCTGTGACTTTAAGTGGTACATGAAACCTTTCTGATTTGGTTTTTCTCACAGAAGACAAGGCTAATGATTGTTTGTGTCTTGTAAGGTTGTTGTCATAGTTAAATAAACCAATGATTGTGAATATGGCTACACAGTGCCTAGGACATGGCAGACATGAATAAATCATAGTCTCCCCTGCCCTGCCTCCTTCCTGCCAGTCGGCCTCTGTGGAGGGCTTGGGCCTGGGTGGGGGTGGGCTACATATGCATATCATTTCCTAACTTGTACCAAAACCCACCTACCCTTTTGACTCTCAGACCCCCACAACCTCGGCTTTCACCATTCTGGACACACCTACCTCTTCACCAGGCTCTAAATATCCTGGTGATCTCTTTGTATCCTAACCACTGATTGGTTTTCACCCTACTTCCTCCTGAAGAATTTGGCCCCATGGGCTGATCTTCCTGCTTATTCTTCCATGCCCTCCTTTCTTATCCTGTCCTCTCTGTCTCACCTTGTTCATTAGGGACCTCGCTGACATCCATTGTTTCAGTTTAAACCTCTGTTCAGATGCCCCTACCATCATGACTGAGAGCTCCATCACTTTTGGCTCTGGCCAATATTTCCCACTGTATAAATGGACCTTTCCACCTGGAGGCCCCACCTGCATATGAAACTTAACAGGCTCAAGCCAAACTTACCATCTTCCCACACACAGTCTGCTCCCTGCTTCCTGCTCTGTCTCAACTTGTGGTGCTGTCTCTTCCTGGCTGCCCAGCTCAGATCCCCACATCAGCCATGATCCCTCCTTCTTTTTTAACCAATGCATGCATCCATCCATTCATTCAAATTCTCATCCATTCTGCCATTTGACATATAGTTGTGGAATGTCAGTTTTTTGCCAGATTCTGCTGAAGCACAGAGAATACATCAGTTAACAAGACTGATAAGATTCTCACCTGCCTCTAGTAGATGGATGGGTGGAGGGAAGTGGACAAGCTAACTTCAGCTATGATAATGGTGATGAAGGTATTAAAACCTGCTGAGGTAATAGCGACTGAGCACTTACTCCAATAGGGTGGTCACAGAGGGCCTTTTTGAGCAGGTGATATGGAAGCCAAGACCTGAGGAGAAGGAACGGGCCATGCAAAGATTTAAGGTAAAGAGTTATGGGCAGAAGAAATACTGAGCAAGTACCATGACCTTAAGGTGAAGACAGAGTTGACATTTCCAGGTCAGGGTGGCTAGGGTGCAAGGAGGGGGGGAAAGTGGGAGAAGGTGGGGTCAAAGGCATAGGGCCAGATCACGTGGGCCTAATGAGGAAGTAGCCACATCTGGTTGAGTCTTGCTGTATGGTGTCCCCCTTTCAGCCCCTGCCCCAGTGTCTGCAACAACCCAGTTCACTGTGCATTTCTTTCTACCTGGATATTCAGCAGAGGTCCTTACCTCCTGTCTCTCCTCTTGCACCCTTTTCCACCTATACCCAGTACCAGGTTAATCTTTCTAAAGTCGAGTGTCTTTCTGACTCAAAAACAGTCAGTGCCTCCACTTTCCCTTCCCCTCCAGTTGACTACTAAACTATAGCATTCAGGACCCCACAATGCAGCCTTGATCTGTCTACCCCGTTTCTTCCCCCTTCACTTCTGTTCTCCAGCCACGTCCTGGGCATGCTCCTTTAGTTCCTTTACGTAGAACTATCTTGGACTCAGTAGACCCAGGTTCGAGTCTCATCTCTGCCAGTTCTTAGCTGTGGGGCTGTGGACAAATTAATCTTTCGGGGCCCCAGTTTCCCGATACATAACTAAAATGAGGTTCAGAGAGATGTGTGAATTACTTAACAAGGTAGGTTGATTATTGCAAGGTACTCTCACCCTCCAGCCTCACCAGTCTCGCAACACTCAGGCCCAATATGTCTCTACAATAAAGTCATTCTCAGAACTTCCAACAAGGTTTGTTCTGTCCCTCCTCTGAGTTGTCATCGCCCTTTGCATCTAAGACCTTCATCTTGCTGATGCCTCATCTTAGGATTCTTTGGGCACCAGTCACATTGCCAGTATCCCCATTAGTTTGGGAGCACCTGGTATCCAGATCCTGGTGAGATTCATCTCTGAGTCCTTCATAGTGCCCAGCTTGAGGAGGCTGGGAGGTCCAGGGAAGGCACCTGGAGACACAGAAGTGGGATCAAGTCCTGGTTCTGCCACTTGTTAGCAGTGTGAACTTGACTCTCTGAGCCTCATCTGTAAAATGGGTTCAGGGATGCCTACCTCTCTACAGTGTTGCAAGGAACCCACATATCCAGTACAGTGCCCAGTATAGTCCTAGGCAGAAAGGGACCACTTCCCTGTGTTTACTGTGTAGGCTCCTTTACTCCAAGCCCTTGCTGTCCAAGTCCCACCCCCTGCAACTTGGTTTGCACTCTTCTATCCTTTCTGTTTACACCCTCAGCTAGCCTCCCCCACCCAGCCTGTCTCTGAGCTCATGAAGTATTTTTTGAGTGGAATTTTATCACATAAAACTGACCTCAAATGTACAAGCCCATCTCTTCGTCTAGGCTTTGACATCAGGACAGGGGCCAAATGAGAGTTGTCTCTGTAGTTCCAGTGGCCAGCACCGGGTCTGGTCTAGAAGAGCCAACATCAGGCAGCTCAGGGAGTGTGTACTGAATGCAATTGAATGTTTGTATGTAGGAGCAGGGAGACATGAAAGAACATGAAATTGGGGTTGTGGGAATGGGAAGGGGCCCTGGAGCTCAAAGGAACCTGGGGAAGGTTGAGTAAGGACGGCAACAAACTTCCGGCACCCAGGAGGGAGCACATGGATACTGATTGCTGACTCTATACCAGGCCCACACAGGGTATCCTTTAACTTCAAAAGTCCCCTGTGCATTGTTATCATCCTCTTTTCCTGGATGGAGATCTAGAGTCTGAGAGGCAAGGAGACTTACCCTGGGGTTCGCAGCAAGCAAGTGGCTCAGCTGGGACTTCCGCCCAGACTCCCAAGGTTGTCTTCTTCCCACTCCCCCCGAGAACAAACTGAGAGGATGCTCCTACCTCTTGCTGGTAGTGTCAGTGTGTCTGCTAGAATGGTGGAGAGGGAACTGGGAGTGGTAAGCATGAGAGCTATTGAACAGGGGGGAAAAGCATTTGAGGAAAGCTGAAACCAGAATGGAGGGCAGAGGGACAGGGCTGCAGGGATGCACACTACTCATGGAAGTTACTTTCCTCTGCCCCAGGCCACCCCCACAGGCTGCTGGGGGCTGGTCTGCCTGCCCCTAGGGTTCCTGCCCTGCCCGAGAAGGGCCATAGGGTGGCCTTGGGCTGCTGCAGCCTCTAGACAGGTGGATGTTATCTCAAGCTAATGGAAAAGGCCTGGGATTGAGCAGAGACTGGGGCAGCATATGGATTTTCAAGGCCTTGCCTACTTTTGTCTTCATAGGTCCTTCCTTCCTAAACGATATTTTAAAATTGCATTGATATAAAGACAAATATTGTCTGGGCCAGACTAATCATTATAAATACGTCCATTGGCATTATATTCATTTTTATCTTCTGATAATAAAATAAAGTTAAACCAGTTTTGTGGGCCCTAGATGCTGGGCCTACAAAACTAATAATAAGCTGGACCTGGCAGAGGGCAACACAGAAGCTATAAATGAGTAAAAACACCTCTGCTCAGGGAGAGAGAGGTCCTGAGGCCTGCACAGCTGGGTGTCCATCTCTACATTTCTCTTTGGGCGCATTGAACAAGAACGTGGACACCCCTTATCACTTCCCGGCTCTATCCCGGCTATACTTCCTAGTCCAGAAAGGCAAGCAAGTTCCTATCAGGGCCTTTAACTGGCTTATATGACCTTAGACAAACTTCTTGCTGTCAGATGACAGTGATTTATGGCCCTGAGCTCCTGACTGGGAGGCAGAGCCCCCAGCTCCTAGCTTCCCCTCTGAGGGGCCGGGGAAGAACTGAGCTTGGCCTAAGACTGGCCTCCTTCCAACAAGCTCCCCCAGGGGGTGGGGTCAGCTGAACCAGTGGCTCCAGCTTGTCCCTGGGGTGGGACATGTTGTCCAGGTCACAGAAAAACATCAGCATCAACAAGCACTGATCATGTAGTCAGAGGAAATGGCCATGTCCTGGCCTGTGACAGCTTTATGAGGAGGGGAAGCAGAGTTGAGGGGAGACAAAGATGGGGGTGGAGGGGCAGGGTGCTGAGAAGGGAGACAGGGCCCAGGGCCCGGGGCAAGGAGGGGGAGCCACAGAAATGAAACCCAGCCCCTCTTCAGTGTAGTTGACACAGTTGGCCTATCTGTTTTCTCATTAGATGCTCACAAAACCTCTTGTGGCTCAGACAGTAGAGAATCTGCCCCAATGAGGGAGACCTGGGTTTGATCCCTGGGTTGGGAAGATCCCCCAGAGGAGGGCACGGCACCCCACTCCACTATTCTTGCCTGGATAATCCCATGGACAGAGGGGCCTGGCAGACTGTAGTCCATAGGGTTGCACAGAGTCAGACATGACTGAAGCGACTTAGCATGCATGTGGGGATGGGTCTGGAGCAGAGGCTTGCCCCTACATGCCCAGAGGGAGACTTTTCATTTAATTCATTAGGAATTTCAAGAGGAGAAAGCCAGGAGCTTGGGGCTCAGCCATGGTGTGAGCACCTAGCAGGACAGACAAAGTCTTAAAAAGACCCAGCTGGGCTACAAAATGTAAGTGATGCATTGGCCTAGGACTTGGTATTGAAAATCTACAGTTTTACTACTGATATACTGGTGAGTCCCAGTGTCCTCTGCCAGCCTCTGTCCCCTTTCTTCCCACCAGCTCTCACCCCAAGCCACCTGATTCCTGAAGTCTTGTGTGGATGGGAGTGTCCAGGCCTAGCCACCAAGTGTTAGCCCTGGAGTTACAGGATTTAGTGGAAGCAGGAAAGGAATGTGGCAGAGAAAAGCCATCAGAGAGGTACTGGGAACTTTGGAGCTGGACTAGCCCACCACATGGCAGCCTTTCCAGGAAAGGGAAGCAGAACCACAGTAGCTGCCTTCAGTCTAACCCAGTGCTTCTCAATGGAAGGCAATCTTGTGTCCCAGGGGACATTTGACAATATCTGGAAATGCTTTTGATTGTCACAACTAGGGAGCGGAGTTGGGGGAGGCATGTGCCAGTGGCACACGGAATGGCAGAGAGGCCAGGGATGTTCCTGCTTAGAACACAGGACAGGCTCCATAACAAAGAATTTCCCCACCCCCAAACATCTATAGTGCCAGGGCTGAGAACCCCTGGTCTAACCCAATGCCTTCTGACTGTGATTGGGGTTAACTGGCCAAGACTGAAGTCTGGAGATCAAGAATGAGAAGGTAAAAGGAGAAAAAAAGAAGGGCTACAGGGAACTGACTGTGCCACATAGCCCTGCTCTCGGAGCTCTAAAGGAGCAGCCCTCACAGCCACTGCAGCTTGGGCAGCTGGGTGCAGAGAGAAGTGGCAGGATGTAAGGAGAGAATTGTCAAGCTGGTGCCTTGGCAGTGGCAAGCAAAAAGACAAGATTGAGTACCCTCCAGGAGCTCAACACTCCACCAGACACCCAGGGAGGGACAGCACCTAAGAGTCATCGCTCACAGCCACACAATCCTTTACATCCAACTGTGCATTGCTCTGTCCACTGGCTTCTGTGGTTCTCATCAGTGCTTCAGGGATAGGCAGGATGAAGATGCTTCTGTCTGCTCTGCGGTAGTAGAAAAAACCCTACTCCACGAGTCAAGAGCTGTGAAGTTGTGAGTGGTCTCGACTCAACTCTTTTGCTTCTCAACTACGTGACCCTGAGGAAGACCTCTACAACCAGCTCTTTTTCTAAGCCCACAGGATCTAGGAGGCTGAACCAGGGTATGTCCTCCACACTCTCCATCAGGGGGTAGATGTGGGGGCTTCTGGGCTCCTCTTCCCTGAGAAGAAGCCCCTGGCCCTCTCCTGGGTATGGGTAGGCCTATGCATATACACATGTGCCCATGGACATGTGTGTTGCACACACATACTCACGTGTGCACACACAAAGTCATACACACAGTCCAGACTCTTTGTTCCCTGGCTTAAGCAAATGTGAGGAGAAGAATGGATAGGATCAAGAACTTACAGAAAGCAAAGATCTTAGCCCCAGGATGGTTTCAGAAGCAGCTGAGTGAGTTTACTGCTATCCAGACTTCTGCAAGGAAGTGAATCTCAGCAAGGGGGTGCAGCAGGTGGCTGTTGCTGAGGCAAGAAGCCCAGCTCTCAGGTGGGGCGCAGTCAGAAGCATGGCCTCCAGTCAGCCTTTCTTGGACTGCAGCCCTCCTCCTAGACAGCCTCCAGGAAAGTGTCACAGAGTTGCCCTGACAACGTGGCCAAGAAGTTTGTAAACATCTGAGATGATGTCTCTTTCCGAGTGGAGTTCTTGCCAGGACCTCAGCCTTGTGCTATCCTGGTTTGCCTACATACAGGGGGTGAAACCCAGCACCAATGTGTGGAGAGGTCTCTCTGTGTCATTGTTCATGGGGTGCTCAGGCTGTGCAGCCAAGGTTAAAAAGCAAATAAGTGCCACCAGAGTAAGAGACCAGTGCATGATTCCAGGTTGCTGACAACAGAAGACAGGCATGCCAGGTTTTACTTATAGCAAGAGAGGAGAAAGGGTTCTCAGGATTCAGTCCCTTGAAGAGTGTGGGTCCCCCAGGGCTGGAGGATCTGTTCTGAAGCATGACTACAGGTGCTACACTTCATGCTGCAGCAGAAGAACCCCATTCTTCCCCTCCCTGCCTGCAGGGGCTGAAATACAGAAAGTTGGGAGCACACTTGAGGGTCACTGATAGGGGGGATTAAGCAGAACAAAGGAAAGTACATAAAGCCTGGAACAGAGAGAGTGTCCCTCACAAGGCCTTAGGCCCTGCACAACATTCCAGGCCCAAGACCCAGTGTGGGTAGGGGGTGGACAGCTGCAGGAGACTGCCTTTCCCAACATTCACTGAGCCTTTTCTTATCTCCCCTCCATCTTGCTCCCATACCCAGAAGGACAGAAACCTACTCATAGCCACTGGGGAAAAGTCCTGAAAAAAACAGGGAAGGGGTGCCAAAGAGGCCCCAAAAGCCAGAGCAGACCAGAGGCAAGAGCAGGGCTGGGTTTAGGGCTTATGTGGGCAGCAGGTGTGCTGGAGGGCACATGAGGGCTGGCTTGAGTGGAAATGTGTGTGGGCTGCAGCCTTATTGGATGCCAATAAGCCAAGAGCCATTGACCATTTCTAGAAAAGCTGCATAGAACATCTTATATAATGTTCTGTTCTTCTATTGCAAATCCATTAGCTTGGCACATAGAAACTAGGGCACTACAAGGACTTCCTGACAAAAGCTTTCATATACTTGCTTTTGCTCTTTCATTCCCTCTCTCTACTCCTCTTAAGCTCTCTTTCTCCTTTCTCTATTTCTCTTTCTGTCCCATCTCTCCATCTAGCATTCATCAAGACTGGGCTCTGGGCCCAGAGTTGAATAAAGCCCAGACTGCCTACAAGGAGTTCAAAATCCCATGCAGGAGGAAAATATGGAAATTGTTCAATACATGGCAATAACTCACAAGTCAGACATAGGCACAGCCTGGAGAGTAAGGGATGAAGAGTGGGTGGGGAAAGCCAGAGTAGGTTTCATAGAGGAGGCACAGTCTAAATGTCTTCAAAGATGAGTATGAATTAGGCAACAATGGGAAGACCAAGGAAGGCATTCCAGTTGGGGGGACAGCATGAGTAAAGGCAAGGGAGCTGGAGGTGTATGCAAGCACCAGATTGTAAATGGCATTCAGAACCAGTGTTTCTCAGACTGGGTTCTGCTGAGTGCTATGTTCTATGAGAAATATGGGATAGATGACATACATATTAGCACAGTACAAATGCTGATCTGCTCTACAATAAAGACATCTGTTTTACTTTTTTGAATGAAGCATTTTCCTAACATATTTGCCCTGGGAACCCTTTTTGTATCCAGATCCCAGTGATCATCCCAGGCCACATAATTTGGGGACTGCTGCCATAGACTCAAGGGAACAAGTAGAGGGTTTTAGGTTGTAAGTGACAAGATTGGGCCTGTTTTTTGGAAGGCTCACTCTGGATGCTTGTGTGGGTTGTGGACATGAGAGGGCAAGAAGAGCTGCAGGGAGATCAGGGGAGATAACTGTAATCATGAAGGCAGGAGAATTAAGAGTCCCACTCATAGCAAAGGTACAGCAGGGATGGTTCATGACATCAGAGCCAGCCTCGTCTTTGAATTGGGCCCAGTCCATGTGCCCTGAAGCTTGCCCACAGCCCAGGACTGAGCCCTCATGGTCAGCCCAGTCCCACTTCAAGTCTGCCTGTACTTTCCCTGACCAGTCCTACTCCACCTTTCCAGCCTCAGTTCCTCCAGACTGCCCAGGATGCCAGTGTGCTGACAGTTGAGGAGGTTGGGTTTCTGGCTTCTTTCCATCTTAAAATCTTGAAAGACTGGGTTCCCACAACACCCACAGTCCTCAAATCCATTTCTCCCTAATGGAATGTATAGTATGAATATGACTGGCCCCAGGCTTCCTTCTCTTTTATGAGACATTTTATGATCTCCCACTAGAGGGATTATTCTGGGAAGGCTAGCTGAACAGTAAGGATGGAGGTACAAATAGTAGCTCATCTTCCCATGAATTAGCCTCAGTTCCACACCCTGGTAAAGTATGGAAACACTCTAATGAGCTATTGCTATAAGCAATAGCAATGGGCACCTTTCTCCACATGGATACACACTGCATACACTGAACAAGGCCCCCAGCCTACAGGTGCCTGACTGGCCCAAATGTTCACAAAAAGAGCATGTAGCCAGTGACACTCATATACTC
>SJYQ01020797.1:1086-19775 GCA_006410935.1 Redunca redunca
TAGCTTTAACCACACCTCTCAAGTAGAGTTATCCTTAGGTTGAACAATGTAAAGTTCTTTGCTAATTACATTTCAGTGCTTTGAAGACTAACTTATTATTAGTTTGAAATCACTGCCAGATGTTTACAGGATAGAATGTTATCTGTCTTAAATCTGCAACAGTGAAGCTAAAATTATTCTATATACAGAAAATAGTATTGATTTATCTGGCTATAAGAGTATAATCAAATATTTGCTATTTCATTAATTATCAGCCAAACCAGCACATTCCAAGTGGAAGAGAGAAGGAGGTACATGGTCTTCAGTTGTGCCTAAATATTCTTGAAGCACATTTTAGTGACTACAACCCATAAATAACTTATGATGAGTATATAAAAGCATTTGCTATATTTTCTGATCCAGTATCAAAGTTTTGAAAGGTATATATTCAAATTTTATAGCATGAAACTATAGCAAATAATGGAGGGTATTTTTGTGTGTCTTTTTAACTTGTGACAACAAATGTGAATTTGATCATCTAATATTCAGTTATTTCTATCTTATAGATTAACTACAGAGTAATATAATGGTTTTATTTTTGCCATCATGGTTTACTGTCCCTGTAAGTAACTTTTTGTTGAAGTTTTAATGAGATCCATTTGTTTCCCTTAAATTTGTAGATTGCTAGAACCTTGATATATAATGAATGTGCAACATAGGAAGGCATATCTGAGAAATACAAGTTAACTGAATTAAAATATATTGACTCCAACCTCTTTTTATTTGCATTTATTAAATGTCACATTTTCTTTCACTTGTATTAAAGATTTTAATATTTCAGCATTGGTAATCCAATGACACATCTTTTATACCACATTATCTATAACACCTTTGGACACATGCCCTTTAAGTTTACCTCCCTCCCTACCTAGGCAATAAAAATTAACATTTTTCTAGTGATGAGATTTTTACTCCTACCATGTTGGAATACAGTTTGATATTTATCATCCATGAAATCAGAATGAGTTTTTAAACTAGATAAAGTATGTTCTACTCTTCTTTTTGTTAATTAATTATTTTAATTTGAAGCTAATTACTTTATAATCAGTGTTCTTGCCTGGAGAATCCCAGGGACAGGGGAGCCTGGTGGGCTGCCATCTGTGGGGTCGCACAGAGTCAGACATGACTGAAGTGACTTAAAAAAAAAATTGTAGTGGTTTTTTCTATACATTGACATGAATAAACCTACTCTTCTTAACTGAAAATATTTTTCCAGCTTTCCATTTCCTATGTTTATATTAAAAAATATATACTAAACCACATTCTATCGTTATGTTTTGCTTACTAGGTTCTTCTTTTACATGCCCATTAAGTTTGTTTCCTCTCTTAATATATATTATAATGGGATCATAGCAGGTCTCCATGCTGTTCTCAGATTATATAATAATTTTTGAGTGCACTATTCTGATTCCCCAAGTTTGACATAATGCTTCTGACAGTATCACAGACACACAAAACCAGTAGAAAGCCAGATATATGCTAGTCTCATAAAAACTGTCTCATTTATGCTAGTTCTCACAAAGACAACAAACATTCATACCCAAAATGAATGACGGACAGTAGCTGGTGATTGCTCATTGACATGAATGAGACAGCCCTCTTGGAAGCCATTTTGGTTTCCTTCCTTTTGTGTGGACAGAAAAATCTAATTTAAGACCTAGAAATAAATGAGTCCTTGTCATTTTATTTCCTGATTCATCTTCTTATATTAGATAGACTGAAGTTATATTCCAAATGATATTATGTAACCCAATGAAGCACAGCATAACCTGTCATATCCTAATATAATAAGATATGATGTATTAAAATCATTTAAAGCAATCACTTCCTTTCAGATTGGGTACCTACTATGGATTCATGTGCATTCTTATTCTCAATTAATTTTAGTAAAAGTGAAATAATGTTATTAGGATAAAAACTCCTCTCAAATCTTTGTAAGTTGACTGAATGTTTTTGTGCATTTGCTACAGCTTTGTTAGTTTCTTGCATGGCTGTAAATACCTACTTTAACAAAATAAGTATTATGTATGCATTCTTTCTTGTCACCTTTTCTGTACATTCTTTTTATTTTAATTTTTCTGTAGACATTTGAATGAACTTAGCAAAAATTCAGTAAAGAGAACAACAGGAACATGCCCTATATTGATATTACTTAGGAATGAGTATATTTTAACTCTTGTCCAATGTTATTAGACATAGGATGACATGAAAAGCTTATTATACTTGCAGTAACAGCTATATTATGATAAAACAGTAAACCTTTTTTTTTTTTTTAAAGAACCAATGCAATGTACTTTTCCTGGCTAAATTTAAGTAATGACACTTACTATAAANCTAGAAATAAATGAGTCCTTGTCATTTTATTTCCTGATTCATCTTCTTATATTAGATAGACTGAAGTTATATTCCAAATGATATTATGTAACCCAATGAAGCACAGCATAACCTGTCATATCCTAATATAATAAGATATGATGTATTAAAATCATTTAAAGCAATCACTTCCTTTCAGATTGGGTACCTACTATGGATTCATGTGCATTCTTATTCTCAATTAATTTTAGTAAAAGTGAAATAATGTTATTAGGATAAAAACTCCTCTCAAATCTTTGTAAGTTGACTGAATGTTTTTGTGCATTTGCTACAGCTTTGTTAGTTTCTTGCATGGCTGTAAATACCTACTTTAACAAAATAAGTATTATGTATGCATTCTTTCTTGTCACCTTTTCTGTACATTCTTTTTATTTTAATTTTTCTGTAGACATTTGAATGAACTTAGCAAAAATTCAGTAAAGAGAACAACAGGAACATGCCCTATATTGATATTACTTAGGAATGAGTATATTTTAACTCTTGTCCAATGTTATTAGACATAGGATGACATGAAAAGCTTATTATACTTGCAGTAACAGCTATATTATGATAAAACAGTAAACCTTTTTTTTTTTTTTAAAGAACCAATGCAATGTACTTTTCCTGGCTAAATTTAAGTAATGACACTTACTATAAACAATTATTCAATTTTATTTAAAGAATATTATGTAACCTATTAGATCCTTTGATCATATTAGTGAGACAGCAACGTTTTAATTCTGGTGTTTTTTATGTGGAATGAAAGTGCAAAAGAGTGCTTAAAGAATTGTGTGTGTGTGTGTTTGTGTGTGTCTGTGTGTATGCACAAGTGTTCAGTCGTGACTGACTCTGTGACGGCTGCATGGCCTTCAGCCCACCAGGCTCCTCTGTCCGTAGGATTTTCCAAGCCAGAATACTGGAGTGGGTTGCCATTCCCTCATCCAAGGAATCCTCTCCACCCAGGAATCAAACATGCATCTCATACACTGGCAGGAGGACTCTCTACTGCTGGGAAGCCTTAAAGGATAGCAAAAGCCCTCAAAGGTTTTTGGTGGGGAGGGGATGGGAGAAGTAGATTTTAATTTTTGTTCATTTTGGGTTTTGCTTATTAATTTTTCTTCTTCCCAGATGAAGGAAGAAAGCAGGAGACTCTTCTCATACATATGGCATATTCTGAGACAAAAACAGTTATTTCTTGAATTTCAAAACTAACCATGAAAGGTAGTGTCAGTTACACTCTTGTTCTCCCTTTTCAGCTGTGTTCTTCTGAGGTCTTTAAAGATAAGGATGTATATTGAGTAAGCATGTAATTTACTGAAGAGACTTTCTAAAAAATAAGCTATGTATTTCTTTTTCTTAAAACCTAAATTGTCACTATATCATTTTCTATTTATGTTTATTTAACAGTTTAAAAAGGAATATTGAGGTTTCTAATATATAATGCCTGATTTATGTATAATGTCTGATTTTTGATATCTTATACCATCTTGTTAAAATACTCATAAAAATGCAAACAGATCCAAGAGATTTAACTGCCTGGGAATATAGTATAGGCATATTGGTCTATTATATGCTAGAAACCATGAGGAATTTTATTCAGTGAAGCAGACACTGTGGGCTCAGGAAGAAAAGTGATGGAGTCCAAAGCAATATTCTGTAGAAAATTATGTCTTCTCACTTTCACATATCATCATTATATCAAAGTGCTTTCCCAAACTGAAAGGAGTTGAGGCTTTTCACTAATGTTCACAATTAGTTTCCCAGAAAATTAGGGCTTTTTCACCCTGTACTATAATCCATTATTATTTCTCTTCTACAACAAATATATAAGTATAAATCTTAGAAATATTGCTAAGATAATTATAAAGGTGAATAATAAGTGAACTTGAAGGTTGGAGGAAGTTAGCAAAAGTAAAGTGCTCACCCTCAAAGAGCATTAGACTTTCAGAGGGACATATTTTGCCCTCCATTCATTCTCTGATATATTGAAATGCCAGACACAAGCTACTTCAAATTATAGGCCTTATAATATCATGCAAATGGAAAGTAAGTATCTGCTTAAGTCATCACGTTCCCGGGAGCTAAGTGATTTAAAACAAAAAACAAGATACTTGGCTTTAAGGGATGTGCATAAAATTGAGCCTTCTAGTTGAAGATGTAAGAGAAAGCTTCTGATGATAAATGGGTAAACAGGGAAGAAAGACTGAAGAAAATTCTACTTTATTCTTTAGCAGTAAATTGCAAACCTGAGTAAGTCTGCTCTCATTTAAGGATAAGTAACACCCATGAAATACTCCCTACTTAAAAAGTAGAACACAATGCTACTTCCAACCAGAGATAAAAAGCTTGGTTTTCACAAATGTATCATGTAGAAATTAGCAGTAATGTTTTAAAGTGGGTAATTTATAGGCTCAGTAGCAGTGAAGTATACATTGGAGCACATATTGGTGTCCAAACCTCCATAAGGGATGTTGTAGAGCACTACCAGATTACCCCTTCAGGAGAGAAACACTCATCTTCCTCAGCTTATTGGGCCACAGCTAAGTCTCTCCCCACTACCCTGCCCGGAGGATCTGCTTTTTTGAAGGATGCACTACCTCAGGGAGTCAACCCACATCTAATGAGTGATCCATGCAGAAGTATAAAGATTCATCCTGTTTGTCTCAGTTATGACAAATCTAAAGGGCCCTCTCATCTTCAGAACTCTTTGCGGGATCAAATGAGAATCTTTAATGTAACTCCTCTATTGCTTCCTGCCCTCTTCTGCTTCCCTGACTTCATTACATTTGTTGTTTCTGAGTGCTCTCTCCATTTAACTTCATGGACACAAATCTCCCTCTCAGTCTGTTTCCCAAAGAACCAGACCTATGACATTTGGTACCAGAAGTTCTAAGAAAGAACATTGCAAAATGAGTTTCTGGAGCTGAACTACCCATGGTTTCCTATCCAGTAGTGGTGCAATTATTAGAAGTTTAAAGGTGTTAAGTGGAGATAGTGTACTAGGGAAAGTGAATGTGCCTTGGAGGTAAAATATATCAAACTTCAGAACTGTGAGGAAAAGTTATTATAGAGACTGTAGAACTAGTTGGTTGTTGCTAAGGGCCATAAATGCCTTAATAAAAGAAAATAAATGTTTGGGGTAATAATTTGGAATTAAAGGCTAAAGTGTGAAAGCATCCTTGACAACTTAAAACGGGAGTCTTATTTCCTCCAACTAGAGGACAGAAGAGTAAAGTACTAAGTAAGACTTTATCATAAGGGTAGCAGATCTCCAGTGTTGGTTGAATTATACGTACATACATACTGAGAAGCAATTGGTTACTGAGACATGGTGTTGGTTAATATTCTAAAAAATCTTGAACTATCACTTTCCTTTAATCTTCTGAACTTGACACATTATCCCATTCCTCACTGCTAACTTCTACCTTTGCATTTCTTTAAAGATGGTGGTAATGATATGGTAGGTCTTTTTTTAATAAGGAGAGTTTATAAATAACGGAGCAGTTTTTTTGGGTGTGTTATTTAATAAAATGCAAAGGACTCCATGACATGGTACTAACATGCTGTTAGGATGACTCTTGGAAACAGAGAAAACAAGGATCCTCATTATATGAAGTCAAGATGCCAACATTAGGAGAGGTCAAAAGGTTCAAACTTGGGTATGAAGGCAAAATAACTTTGTGGAACACATTAAAGCCCACCAGATACCATTCTTCTCAGAAGAAGCACTGAAGGACAAAGTAGACAAAATGACTCAAATAGTTGATATCAGCTATCTTCTGTCATTAGCCACTTCAGTGCTGGCACAATAGGAACATGAATGCTTTAGTCATGGTGGCAGGAATAGTAACTATTCTTGAACCCAGTGGGCTTCTACTCATTGGTTACTGATATAGATTCTGCAATTGGTGTCTATACATTTGTCATCTATAGACTGACATTAATCCCTTGACATAGTAGCATGTCTTTAGAGTATCAACCAAACACAGTTAGAGATTTGATTACACTGGACCCTTATATCTCTGAAAAAGATAGAGATGCATCTTTATTGAAATATGCCCATATTCTTTTTGTGGGTTTGCCTTTCCTGCCTATGTAGCCTCAGACACCTCTATCTTTTGAGGCTTCTGAAGTGTTTGATCCACCAATATAGGACTCACTATAACATTTCATCTACTTAAGTATTCTACTTTGTAGCAAAGGACTTACAGTAGTAGTCGCGTGACTGTGGTATGGTAGCCACTGATCCTATCAAATACCAAAATAAAATGCCACTGGCCTGATAGACAAGGGAATGGCTTATAGAAGTTTCAACTAAAGCAAAAGCCTTGAGGTGGTACCCAGAAAGGATGGGATGTCATTCTCTAAAATGTAGTCATTGCCGTTCAGTTGCTCAGTCCTGTCTGACTCTGTGACCCCGTGGACTGCACCAGGCCAGGCTTCCCTACCCTTTACCATCTCCTGGAGCTTGCTCAAGCTTATGTCCATTGAGTCGGTGATGCCATCCAACCATCTCGTCCTCTGTCATCCCTTTATCCTCCTGCTTTCCATCTTTCCCAGCATCAAGGTATATTCTAAAGAGTCGGCTCTTCACATCAGGTGGCCAAAGTATTGAAGCTGCAGCATCAGTCCTTCCAATGAATGAATATTCAGGATGATTTCCTTTAGGATTGACTTGTTTCATTTCCTTGCAGTCCAAGGGACTGTCAAGAGTCTTCTCCAACACCACAATTAAAGAGCATCAAGTCTTTAGTGCTCAGCCTTCTTTATGGTCATACTCTCAAATCCATACATGACTGCTGGAAAAATCATAGCTTTTACTACATGGACCTTAGTTGGCAAGGTAATGTCTCTGCTTTTTAATATGCTGTCTAGGTTGGTAATAACTTTTCTTTTAATTACGTGGATCAAGAGTCTTTTAATTTCATGGCTGCGATCACCATCTGCAGTGATGTTGAAGCCCAAGAAAATAAAGTATGTCACTGTTACCATTGTTTCCCCACCTGTTTGCTATGAATGATGGGACTGGATGCCACGATCTTAATTTTTGAATGTTGAGTTTTGAGCCAGCTCTCCTCTTTCACTTTCATCAAGAGGCTCTTCAGTTCCTCTTCACTTTCTGTCATAATGGTGGTGTCATCTGCATATTGAAGTTATTGATATTTCTCCAGGCAATCTTGATTCTAGCTTGTGTTTCATCCAGCCTTCTATTTCACATGATGTACTCTGTGTATAAGTTAAATAAGCAGGGTGACTATATAAAGCCTTGCCATACTTGTTTCCAATTTGGAACCAGTTTGTTGTTCCATGTCTAGTTCTAACTGATGCTTCTTGGCTTGCATATAGGTTTCTCAGGAAGCAGGTAAAGTGGTCTGGTATTCCTATCTCTTTATGAATTTTCCACAGTTCGTTGTGATCCACACAGTCAAAGGCTTTAGCATGGTCAATCAAGCACAAGTAGATTTTTTTCTGGAATTCTCTTGCTTTTTCTGTGATCCAGTGGATGTTGGAAATTTGATCTCTGGTTCCTCTGCCTTTTCTAAATCCAGCTTGAACATCTGGAATGTCTCAGTTCACATACTCCTGAAGCCTAGCTTGGTGAATTTTGAGCATTACTTTGCTAGAGTGTGAAATGAGTGCAACTGTGTGGTAGTTTGAACATTTTTTGGCATTGCCTTACTTTGGATTGGAATGAAAACTTACCTTTTCCTGGTGTTAAATGGAGTATGGACACTCTAATATGGATTTGCCTTCTTGTATACAGTATGTCTGTCAAAATTATCATCCACAGGCTTACAAAATGCTTTATCCACTGGTGTGTCATTATGTACAATGTTGCTCCTTATCAAGGAACTCATTTCACAGTTACATAATTTTGGCTGTGAGCCTCCACTTCTGAAATTCACTAGTCTTAATCATGTTCCACACCTTCTTGAGTCAGCTGTTTGATAGAAGTATCCAAAGCCTTTTGAAGAATGAGATATAGCATCAGCCAGGTGGCTGTACCTTGTAGGCCTGGGAAAGGTTCTCTCCAGAGGACGATATGTGTTCTGAATTAGTGTCCAGTGTATGATGCTGTTTCTTACATAGTTGGGGGTTTAGAGACCTACGAACAAAAGCCTGGAAATGGGAGTGTCTTTAGTCACTATTGCCCCTAGTGATCCACAGCACAATATTTGTTTCCTGTTCCCTGGTCTTACACTTTGCTGACCTAGATATCTCAGTTCTGGAGGGAGGAGTACTTTCCACCAAAAGACACAATAATTAGTCCATTTAATTGGAAGTTAGGACTACCACTGGCTACTTTGGACACCTCATACCTCTGAATAAACAGGCATAAAAGTTATTGTGCTGGCTAGATTGATTATTGCTGACCACCAAAAGGAAATCTGACTGTTATTCCACAGTAATGGTAAGGAAATAAATGTCTAGAATGCAGGAGATCTTTTAGTGTGTCTCTTAACTTTACCATGCCCTATGATTAAGGTCAAGACAAAACAATAACAACATGATCTGGGCTGGACAATACCTTCAGGAATGAAGTCCCTGGTCTCTCTTCCAAGGAAAGACCCATGACCACTTGAGTTACTTGCTGAAAGCATAGGAAAACCAGAATGGATAGTGGAAGAAGATATTTATAAAGACCAGGTATAACATCATATGATCAGTTACAGAAAGGAGGACTGTAATTATCATGAATATTTTCTCTTTATTTTGCCATGAGTATGTATGTGCACATTACACAAATACCTTTGTTTCTTCCTCTCTTATTTCCTTATTACATATCATAAGGTGTGTTGACTTTCGTAAGAGAGGAAAAATAATTTTCCTTCTACCTTTGTAGGTTCTTGTGGCTAAGAACCCTGCTGTAGTAAAACACAAAAAGAAAAATAAACAATAACATGCATGAAAAGATATTTAATAACATGCATACCTAATTTATTCATGGGAGAAACCCAGGAAAATTTTCTGAAATGGCTCAAGCCACTACCTTTAATATCATCTTCAGCTAAAATGAAAGACACTGGGAGTGGTGGAACAGTTATGAAAAGTTTATTAGTAAAAAACACAATAAACAAGGGCAAGGCTATGGTTTTTCCTGTGGTCATGTATGGATGTGAGAGTAGGACTGTGAAGAAAGCTGAGCACTGAAGAATTGATGCTTTTGAACTGTGGTATTGGAGAAGACTCTTGAGAGTCCCTTGGACTGCAAGGATATCTAACCAGTCCATCCTAAAGGAGACCAGTCCTGGGTGTTCATTGGAAGGACTGATGCTGAGGCTGAAACTCCAATACTTTGGCCACTTCATGAGAAGAGTTGACTCATTGGAAAAGACCCTGATACTGGGAGGGATTGGGGGCAGGAGGAGAAGGGGACGACAGAGGAAGAGATGGCTGGATGGCATCACCGACTCAATGCACATGAGTTTGGGTGAACTCGGGAGCTTGGTGATGGACAGGGAGGTCTCCAGTGCTGCAATTCATGGGGTTGCAAACAGTCGGACATGACTGAGTGACTGAACTGAACTGAAGGTGGTTATGCAGATTTGTTTGTGTCTTCTCCATTGACTAGAGATTCTTGTGATTTGACTCATCTTTCTCTTAGTACAGAGAGATAGACACTCTTATAAAGGGAAATTTCCCTTATAAATTTATCTCACAATAGGACAACTTACACTCTGCTTTCAGAGATTCTCCTGTGTCTGCAGCCTCTCAAAAATAATCAACTCAAAATAATCCTTATGTCAAAGAGGTATCCTTTGGAGTGGATATTATGTTACCTCTCACTTTATATCATAGTATTTAAATATTGTTAATTTTACATTATAGCTTTTTAGGTTATAAGATATCAAAGAAAAGAGTCAACATTATTAAAGGACTTTACCTCTTCTCTGTCTGGCCATCTTAGTCTGGGACATTGAACATCTCCTGCCTTTGGACTGATCCTCAGAGTGGAACTAATTCCCTTATCATGCATCATAAGATACATTTTTGCCCATTTTTAATTGAATTGTTTGCTTTTTTGTTATTTTTGAGTGTATGGATTCTTTATATAATACATTTTGGATATTAACCTCTTATGAAATACAGCACTTGCAAATATCTTCTCAATTCAGTAGGTTTCCAGTTGTCTGTTTATTTTGTTGATGGTTTCCTTTGTGTGCAGTGCCTTTGTAGTTGGATGTGGTTCCATTTATTTTTGCTCGCTTCCCTTGCCTGAGGATATCTAGAAAGACATTGCTAAGATGTCAAAGAGCATACTGCCTATGTTTTATTCTAGGAGTTTTATGGTTTCGGGTCTTTCATTCAAATCTTTAATCTGTTTTGAGTTGATTTTTATGTTTTGTGTGAGATAATGGTCTAGTTTTATCTTTTTTTAAATTTTTTGCATGAGGCTGTTTAGTTTTCTCAACACTTTATTGAAGAGGACTGTCTTTCTGTTTTATGTTCTTTACTTTATTGTCATAGATTAATTGTCCATATATGTATGAGGGCTTACCCAGGTGACACAGTGGTAAAGAATCTGACTGCCAGTGCAGGAGATGCAGGAGATGTGTGTTTGCTTCCGGGATTAACAAGATCCTCTGGAGTGGGAAATGGCAGCCCACTCCAGTATTCTTGCTTGGAAAATTCTCTGGACAGATGAGCCTGGTGGGCTGCAGTCCATGGGATCACAAAGAATTGGACTTGACTGAGTGACTGAGCACATGTATATGAATGACTTTATTTCTGAGATCTCAGTTCTGTTTCATTGATTTATATTTCATGTTTTCTATCCAAATGATGCCGTTTTGATCAGTGTTATGACTTTGA
Organism: Redunca redunca; assembly: GCA_006410935.1. Classification (NCBI taxonomy): domain Eukaryota; kingdom Metazoa; phylum Chordata; class Mammalia; order Artiodactyla; family Bovidae; genus Redunca; species Redunca redunca. The sequence continues at coordinate 12,292 of SJYQ01020797.1, forward strand.
AATCAGTTTGAAATCAGGAAGTGTGATATCTCCAACATTTTCTCAGGATTGCTCTGGCTGTACATGGTCTTTTATGACTCCATACACGTTTAAGATTTGTTTGTTTTGTTTTTGTGAAAAAATGTCCTTGGGATTTTTATAGGGTTTGCCATTGAATCTGTAGCTTGCTTTAGGTAATGAGAACATTTTAACAATGTTAATTATTCTAATCCACGAGCATGGACTATCTTTTGCATTTATTTGTGTCTTCAGTTTCTTCCAACAACATATAGTTTCTCTGTACAGGTCTTTCTCCTTTGAGGTTAAATATATTCCAAGTCTTTTATTATTTTTGTTGCAGTTGTAAATGGTCTTCTTAATTTCTCTTTGGGCTAGGTCACTGTTAAGGTAGAGACACATAACACAGTTTTGCATGATGATTTTATACCCTGCAAGTTTTTCTATATTTGTTTATTATTTCAAATAGTTTTTTTTTTTTTTTTTTTACTTTTGAGTCTTTAGGTTTTTTAATGTATATAAACATGTTATCCATTAATAGTAACAGTTTTAGTTCTTCCTTTCCAATTTGGATGCCTTTTATTTCTTTTTCTTGACTAACTGTCCTGTCTTGGACTTCTAATACTATGTTGAATACAAATGGCAAGAGTCTTTGTTTGTTTGTTTTTAACTTGTTCCTTTAGAGGGATAGCTTTTAGTATTTCACCATTGAGTATAGTGTGATCAGTGGGTTTGTCACTTATAGCTTTCATTATATTGAAGTTTGTTCCTCTGTACCTCCTTTACTGAGAGTTTTTATCATAAGTGGCTATTAGATCTTGTCAAAGTCTTTTTTCTGCACCTATTGAGATTATCATATGGTTTTTATTCTTCAGTTTGTTAATGTTGTGTATCATGTTGATTGTTCTGTTGTTGTTGAAACACCTTGCCTCCCTGGGATAAATCCTATGAGATCATGGTGTATGTATGATTCTTTTAATATATTGCTGTATCTGGTTTGCTCATATTTTGTTGAAGATTATTACATCTATGTTCATCAAAGATATTATCCTATAATCTTTATTTATGATGTCTTTGTCTGGTTTTGTTGTCAGGGTGATGTTGGGCTCATAGTATGAGTTAGGAAGCATTCCCTCCACTTCCTCCAGGTTTTGTAAGTATGTAAGAAGGACAGATGTTAAATTGCCTTTGAAAGTTTGAGAGAATTCACCTGTGAAGCCATATAGTCCTGGAATTTTGTTTTCAGGTTACTTTTTGATCACTATTTGAATCTCTGTATGAGTGACTGGCTTACTTATATTTTCTGTTTTTTCATGATTTAGTCTTAGAAGGTTGTATGATTCTAAGAATGTGTTCATTTCTTCTAGGTTGTCCAATTTGTTAGCATATAGCTCTTCATAATATTCTCCTATAAACCTTTGCATTTCAGTGGTATCCATTTTTATTTATCTTCCCATGTTTCTGATTTTCTTTATCATGCCCTTTTGTTTCTTTCTTTAGTAAGTAAAGGTTTTTCAAATTTGCTTATCTTTTCAAAGAACCAGCTCTTAGTTTCACTGTTTTTTTTTCCTTCTATTGTATTTTAATCTTTATTTCACTTGTTCCACTCTGATTTTTATTATTTCCTTTCTTCTACTTACTTTGGGCTTCATTTATTCTTCTTTTTATAGTTCACTTAGGTGTTAGGTTACACTGTTAATTTTCATATTTCTTGAGATAGCCTTGTATTGCTATAAACTTTCCTCTCGGTGCTGCTTTTGCTTAATTCCATAGATTTGGTATATGATATTTTGATTTTCATTTGTCTTCAGGTGATTTGTTATTTCTCCTTTGATTTCTTTGACATCATAACTCTTCAGCAGCACGTTGTTCAATCTTTACACATTTGTGATTTTCCCACTTCTTGTAATTTATTTTTAGGTTCTAACCATTGTGATCAGAAAAGAAGCTTGTTCTGATTTCAATTTCTTAACTGTATTGAGACTTGTTCTGTGTCCCATCATATGGTCTATCCTTGAGAAAGTTTCACGTGCACTTGAGAAGAATGTGTATTCTGCTGCTAACAATTATTTTATATATTGTTATTTTGTTGTTCCTGTCTTAGGTGCATATGTAGCAATAGCTATTGTCTTCTTGATGAATTTTTCCTTTATCATTATATACTGTCCATTTTGTCTTTTGTTACCTTTTTTTTTTTTGGCTTGATGTCTATTTTGTCTGATATGAATATGGGTATGCTCACTTGCTTTTGGCTGAATTTGTTTGCACTATTATCTTCTATTCCATCATCATTAATCTATGTTTGTCTTTAGAACTGAAATGAGTGCTCAGGAGGCAGTATATTGTTGGGTTTTTCTTTTGTTTTTCCTTCAATCCACTCACTCATTCTGTTTCTTTCTATTGGTGAATTCAATTCATTTACATTTAGAATAATTCTCGATACATGAGGATTTAGTACTGCCATTTTTTTCTTTTATTTTCTGGTTGCTCTAGATATCTATATTTCTTTTTCCATGTACTTCTGTCTGCCATTTTGATTTGGTGGTTTTCTATGCATTTTTTTTCTCAGTTTTCTCTTTTCTTATGTACTTCATGTCTCTGCTCTAGATTTATGTTTTGTGGTGAAAAAGTGGTTGATAAAGAAAGTTTCATGGACAAAATAGTCTTTTATTTGCTACTACCATTTTATTTTCATTTCCTTTATAAAAGTTTCATCCTTTTCCTCTTCCCTTTTCTGTTGTTGTCTCAAATTATCCCTTTTCCTATTGTGAGTTTGTTATTAAATTAAAGTACCTATTCATTATTTTTCTTACTCCCCTCTTTTAACATTTATAGTATAATAAAGTGTTTAAAAATCTATTCTGATAAAAAGTTCTGATTCTGTCTGTTACCTTACTCAAAGTTTTGTGTACTTTGGCTATTTTGATTGTTTCTGGTAGAATGTTTCAATATTCCTTGTAAGGTGATTCTAGTATTGATAGGGCCCTCAGATTTGATTTGAATTGTAAAGTCTTTATTCCTCCTTCATTTCTGGATCAAAACTCTGCTATATAGAGTATTCTCAGGTGACAGTTTTTATCTATAAGTATTTTGAAAATACCACTCACTTCTTCCTGACCTATAAGGTTTCTGCTGAAGAATCTACTGATAGCCTAATGGGAGTTCCTTTGTAGTTATCAGTCTACCAACCATTTTCCCTGGCTGCCCTTGAAATGCTTTCTTTGTCATTGACTTTTGACAATTTTAATACATGTTTTGTAGAATCTGTTTTTATATTGAGTTAAATAGGGGTTATCTTTGCTTCACTGAATTGTATATCCAGTTGCTACCCCAGTTTGGGAAGTTCTTAACTATTATTTCTTTAAATAAGCTCTCTGTTCCTTCTCCCTGTCTTCTCTTTCTACATACCTGTTAGCTTAATGTCTCCCTTTGTAAAAGAGTGGGATTATTTTTGTAGAATTTCCTCATTTTAAAAATATTTCTCTTTTCTTCTACTAACATTTCTAGACTTCTGTCTTCAAGCTTGCTAATTTTCTCTTCTATATGGTCTGTTCTATTTCCTGTGCTTTTTGATGCATTTTTTATCTTGTTTATTGAGTTATTTGCTCCAGAATTTCTATTTGGTTCTTTCTCAGTTTCAAAAATTTGGCAAAGTGTTTCTTCTGTTAGTTAAATGAGCTCAGGAATAAAATTAATGACCAGTCTGATTTTTCTTGTAGTTTGTTTAGTTTCTTCATGAAAGCCGAATTCTCATTCAGATCATAGTATTTTATAACTTTACTTGGTTCTAGAAAATTCTCATTTTATTTTGGTGGTATAGTGTTAGATGAGTTGCTAGATGAGGTTCTAGATGACTTGCTCCTCTGCTAGTGCATTTGAAGTAGAAAACACCTGATTTCTACTAAGGATTCTACAGAATTAGAGGTCTTTCTTTGTTTACCAGTAGGTGGCAATGTAACACAAGCTTTGGGTTTCTACTACTTAAACTGCCTCTGGTTATGTTTGAGAGTATGCACTTTCTCATTAGGATGTTTGTTTCCAAGTATGTTCGTTTCCAAGTACGTATGTTTGTTACCAAGGCAAACCATTCAATATTACAGTAATCCAAGTCTATGCCTCAACTAGTAATGGTGAAGAAGCTGAAGTTGAACGGTTCCATGAAGACCTACAAGACCTTTTAAAACTAACACCCAAAAAAGATGCCCTTTTCATTATAGGGGACTGGAATGCAAAAGTGGGAAGTCAAGAAACACCTGGAGTAACAGGCAAATTTGGCCTTGGAATATGGAATGAAGCAGGGCAAAGGCTAATGAGTTTTGTCAAGAGAACAGACTGGTCATAGCAAACACCCTCTTCCAACAANCTCTTGAGAAACCTGTATGCAGGTCAGGAAGTAACAGTTACAACTGGACATGGAACAACAGACTGGTTCCAAATAGGAAAAGGAGTACGTCAAGACTCTGTACTGTCATCGTGCTTATTTAACTTCTATGCAGAGTACATCATGAGAAACGCTGGACTGGAAGAAGCACAAGCTGGAATCAAGATTGCCGGGAGAATTATCAATAACCTCAGATGCACAGATGACACCACCCTTATGGCAGAAAGTGAAGAGGAACTAAAAAGCCTCTTGATGAAAGTGAAAGAGGAGAGTGACAAAGTTGGCTTAAAGCTCAACATTCAGAAAACAAAGATCATGTCATCTGGTCCCATCACTTCATGGGAAATAGATGGGGAAACAGTGGAAACAGTGCCAGACTTTATTTTTTCGGGCTCCAAAATCACTACAAATGGTGACTGCAGCCATGAAATTAAAAGATGCTTACTCCTTGGAAGGAAAGTTATGACCAACCTTGATAGCATATTCAAAAGCAGAGGCATTACTTTGCCAACAACGGTCCGTCAAGTCAAGGCTATGGTTTTAACAGTAATCATGTATGGATGTGAGAGTTGGATTCTGAAGAAAGCTGAGTGCCAAAGAATTGATGCTTTTGAACTGTGGTGTTGGAGAAGACTCTTGAGAGTTCCTTGGACTGCAAGGTGATCCAACCAGTCCATTCTAAAGGAGATCAGCCCTGGGATTTCTTTGGTAAAGCTGAAACTCCAGTACTTTGGCCACCTCATGTGAAGAGTTGATTCATTGGAAGAGACTCTGATGCTGGGAGTTTTGGGGGGTAGGAGGAAAAGGGGACAATAGAGGGTGAGATGCCTGGATGTCATCACCAACACGATGGACATGAGTTTGAGTGAACTCTGTGAGTTTGTGATGCACAGGGAGGCCTGGTGTGCTATGTTTCACAGGGTCACAGAGTCGGACACCACTGAGCCACTGAACTGAACTGAACTGATGCACTTTCTGCCCTTCACCATTATATGTCAGAGTTGTGGCCCTATGCCCTCATCATCACCTATTGTGGCCCTGGGGTTCTTGGTGCCTTGCTTCTGCCAGTATCACTGGGATTGTCATCTGTTGCACTGGGATTGTGAGCTCTTCCCTCCTGTCTGGAATCCTCTGCATTTCAGGCCACACTGAAGGAGGAGTGGTGAATAATTGTGGAGTGGGGAGCTGTGGAGCATAGGTACCTCTGCCATATCTGGTGTTGTAAGGTTCATGAGCTCTAATGGTGCAGATGGGACCCAGAGGCATGGGCTATAGGGATGGGGTCCTAGACCCCACCAGCACTGTTGCCCATTTAAGTGGTGCTGCTGTGACCATGAGGCTGGATATGTGTGCATTGCTTTCCCTGCTACTACTGGTTTCTCTGTGGCTATGGGCTCCACTTTACACCTGGGGGGAGTCAAGATCACAAATACCTCCTCCCGTCCCCCAGTTCCACTTCCTCTAGGTGTTCTAGTCCCCTCACTTTTAGATATATGTGTAAGTAAGTGCATGCTCTGTTGCTCAGTTGTGTCTGACTCTTTGTGACTCCATGGACTGCAGCTCTCCAGGCTCCTCTGTCCATAGGATTCCCCAGGCAAGAATACTAGAGTGGGTTGCCATTCCCTCCTCCAGGGGATCTTCCTGATCCAGAGATCAAACCCGGCTCTATTGAATTGCAGCCAGATTCTTTACCATCTGAGCCACCAGGGAAGCCCATGTGTGGAATTCTCTGGAATCCTGGTGTTATGGGCCGAGGAACCTTTGATATATTGTGGAGGTTTTAATGATTTTAAACTGAAATAAAGTGTGTTAGTCACTCAGTTGTGTCTGACTCTTTGCAAACCATGTAATGTAGACCATCAAGCTCTTCTGTCCATGGAATTCTCCAGACAAGAATACTGGCATGAGAGGCCATTCCTTTCTCCAGGGGATCTTCCCAATCTGAGAATCTAACCCAGATTTCCTGCACTGCAGGTGGGTACTTACCATCTGATCCACCATGAAAGCCATTTAGACCGAAAAGAAGAGACAAATATAGCTTTTCACTCCACCATGTTACAGACCTCAGTCTGTTTTTCCTTTTGTTGCTTGTGCCTTTGATCCCATATCCAAGAAATCATTGCCAAATCAAATGTCATGTAGACTTTAACCTGTATTTTCTCCTAGGAATATTATCTCTTAGATAAAACTGTCAAATTCTTTATAAAAACACACAAAAAATCAAAAACTATCTAATTTCATAGATAATTTGAATAGTTTTATATTTGTTAAAAATTGAATTCATCCTCAGAAATCTCCAACAGGAAAAAAAGTTCTAAATGGTTTTGCTGATGGATTATGCTAATGATTTCATGGTCAAATGAACTTTCACACAATATTCCAGGAAAATGGAAGACAAGGAAACATTTTCATTGCAGTTTATGAGCCTTGCATCATTTTGTGAAACCAAAACTGAGCAGATGTATCTCAAGGGCAATATTGCACATGATAGTAGAAGAAAAACTTCTCAACAAAATATTACAACATGAATACAGCACTATAAAAACATATAAACAAACATATATTGTAAGCTAGTTGGGATTTCTCTGGGATGCACTCTTGATATAGCATTTCAAGAAACAACTAATGATTTATCATATCAACAGACTAAGAAAAATCACGTGTAATTAGCTCAACAGATGCTAAAAGGTATTTGGGAAAAAAAATTCTCAGCAAAGTAGGAACAGAATGAAATTGATAAAGAACATTTACAAAATCCCAACAATTAATATCATAATTGATGACAGATTGAATGCTTTCCCCTAAAGATTAAAAGTTAAGGGTATTTGTCTCCCTATTCAATATTGTCCTAAATATTTTAGCCAAGGCATAATGCAGAAAAATTAAAAAAAAAATACAAATCAAAAAAATAAAAATAAAAAGACTTACAGACTGGAGTGCAACAAGCAAAATGGTCTCTCTTCATAGATGCATTATTATCTACATAGAACATAGCAAAGAATCTATGAAAAGCAAGAAGAAAATAAATGTATTTATCAAGATCATAAGACACAAAATAAATACAGGGAAATGTCCATTTACTAGCAGTTAACAATTCTTAGCTAAC
>SJYQ01020797.1:38810-80191 GCA_006410935.1 Redunca redunca
GGATGTTGGCAATTTGATCTCTGGTTCCTCTGCCTTTTCTAAAACCAGCTTGAACATCAGGGAGTTCACGGTTTACGTATTGCTGAAGCCTGGCTTGGAGAATTTTGAGCATTAATTTACTAGCATATAAGATGAGTGCAATTGTGTGGTAGTTTGAGCATTCTTTTGCATTGCCTTTATTTGGAATTGAAATGAAAATTGACCTTTTCCAGTCCTGTGGCCACTGCTGAGTTTTCCAAACTTGCTGGCATATTGAGTGCAGCACTTTCACAGCATCCTCTTTCAGGATTGGAAACAGGTCAACTGGAATTCCATCACCTCCACTAGCTTTGTTCATAGTGATGCTTTCTAAGGCCCACTTGACTTCACATTCCAAGATGTCTGGCTCTAGATTAGGGATCACATCATCATGATTGTCTGGGTCGTGAAGATCTTTTTTGTACAGTTCTTCTGTGTATTCTTGCCACCTCTTCTTAATATCTTCTGCTTCTGTTAGGTCCATACCATTTCTGTCCTTTATCGAGCCCATCTTTGCATGAAATGTTCCCTTGGTATCTCTAATTTTCTTGAAGAGATCTCTAGTCTTTCCCATTCTGTTGTTTTCCTCTATTTCTTTGCATTGATCGCTGAAGAAGGCTTTCTTATCTCTTCTTGCTATTCTTTGGAACTCTGCATTCAGATGCTTATATCTTTCCTTTTCTCCTTTGCTTTTCACTTATCTTCTTTTCACAGCTGTTCGCAAGTCCTCCCCAGACAGCCATTTTGCTTTTTTGCATTTATTTTCCATGGGGATGGTCTTGATCCCTGTCTCCTGTACAATGTCACAAACCTCATTCCATAGTTCATCAGGCATTCTATATATCAATCTAGACACTTAAATCTATTTCTCACTTCCAGTGTATAATCATAAGGGATTTGATTTAGGTCATACCTGAATGGTCTAGCGGTTTTCCTACTTTCTTCAATTTAAGTCTGAATTTGGTAATAAGGAGTTCATGATCTGAGCCACAGTCAGCTCCCAGTCTTGTTTATGCTGATTGTATAGAGCTTCTCCATCTTTGGCAAAGAATATAATCAGTCTGATTTCGGTGTTGACCATCTGGTGATGTCCATGTGTAGAGTCTTCTCTTGTTTTGTTGGAAGCGGGTATTTGCTATGACCAGTGCATTTTCTTGGCAAAACTCTATTAGTTTTTGCCCTGCTTCATTCCGCACTCCAAGGCCAAGTTTGCCTGTTACTCCAGGTGTTTCTTGACTTCCTATTTTTGCATTCCAGTCCCTTATAATGAAATGGATATTTTTTCTGGGTGTTAGTTCTAAAAGGTCTTGTAAGTCTTCATAAAACCGTTCAACTTTAGTTTCCTCAGCGTTACTGGTTGGGGGCATAGACTTGAATAACTGTGATATTGAATGGTTTGCCTTCGAGATGAACAGAGATCATTCTGTCGTTTTTGAGATTGCATCCAAGTACTGCATTTCTGACTCTTCTGTTGACCTTGATGGCTACTCCATTTCTTCTGAGGGATTCCTGCCCACAGTAGTAGATGTAATGGGACTTAATAAAACTTAAAACCTTCTGCACAACGAAGGAAAATATAAGCAAGGTAAAAAGACAGCCTTTCAGAATGGGAGAAAATAATAGCAAATGAAGCACCTGACAAACAACTAATCTCAAAAATATACAAGCAACTCCTGCAGCTCAATTCCATAAAAATAAACGACCAGATCAAAAAATGGGCCAAAGAACTAAAAAGACATTTCTCCAAAGAAGACATACAGATGTCTAACACACACATGAAAAGATGCTCTACATCACTCATTATCAGAGAAATGCAAATCAAAACCAGAATGAGGTACCATTTCATGCCAGTTACAATGTCTGTGATCCAAAATTCAACAAGCAATAAATGCTGGAGAGGGTGTGGAGAAAAGGCAACTCTCTTACACTGTTGGTGGGAATGCAAACTCGTACAGCCACTATGGAGAACAGTATGGAAATCCCTTAAAAAACCAGAAATAGAACTGCCATATGACCCAGCAATCCCACTGCTGGTCATACACACTGAGGAAACCAGAATTGAAAAAGACAGGTGTACCCCAATGTTTATTGCAGCACTGTTTATAATAACCAGAACATGGAAGCAACCTAGATGTCCATCAGCAGATGAATGGATAAGAAAGCTGTGGTACATATACAATATGGAGTATTACTCAGCCATTAAAAATAATACATTTGAATCAGTTCTAATGAGATGGATGAAACTGGAGCCAATTATACAGAGTGAAGTAAGCCAGAAAGAAGAACACCAATATAGTATCAGCTCAGTAAAGTTCAGCAGCTCAGTCGTGTCCTACTCTTTGTGACCCCATGAATCACAGCACACCAGGCCTCCCTGTCCATCATCAACTCCCAGAGTTCACTCAGACTCACATCCATCGAGTCAGTGAAGCCATCCAGCCATCTCATTCTCTGTCATCCCCTTCTCCTCCTGCCCCCAATCCCTCCCAGCATCAAAGTCCTTTCCAATGTGTCAACTTTTCGCATGAGGTGGCCAAAGTACTGGAGTTTTAGCTTTAGCATCATTCCCTCCAAAGAAATTCTAGGGCTGATCTCCTTCAGAATGGACTGGTTGGATCTCCTTGCAGTCCAAGGGACTCTCAAGAGTCTTCTCTAACACCACAGTTCAAAACCATCAATTCTTCGGTGCTCAGCTTTCTTCACAGTCCAACTCTCACATCCATACATGATTACTGTTAAAACCATAGCCTTGATTAAATGGACCTTTGTTAAAATAATATCTCTGCTTTTGAATATGCTATCTAGGTTGGTCATAACTTTCCTTCCAAGGAGTAATCATCTGTTAATTTCATGGCTGCAGTCACCATCTGCAACGATTTTGGAGCCCCCAAAAATAAAGTTTGACACTGTTTCCACTGTTTCCCCATCGATTTCCCATGAAGTGATGGGACCAAATGCCATAATCTTCGTTTTCTGAATGTTGAGCTTTAAGCCAACTTTTTCACTCTCCTCTTTCACTTTCCTCAAGAGGCTTTTTAGCTCCTCTTCACTTTCTGCCATAAGGGTGGTGTCATCTGCATATCTGAGGTTATTGATATTTCTCCCAGCAATCTTGATTCCAGCTTGTGTTTCTTCCAGTCCAGCGTTTCTCATGGTGTACTCTGCATATAAGTTAAATAAACAGGGTGTCAATAGACAGCCTTGATGTACTCCTTTTCCTATTTGGAACCAGTTTGTTGTTCCATGTCCAGTTCTAACTGTTGCTTCCTGACCTGCATACAGATTTCTTAAGAGGCAGGTCAGGTGGTCTGGTATTCCCATCTCTTTCAGAATTTTCCACAGTTGACTGTGATCCACACAGTCAAAGGTTTTGGCATAGTCAATAAAGCAGAATTAGACGCTTTTTCTGGAACTCTCTTGCTTTTTCCATGTTCCATACTAACACATATATATGGAATTTAGAAAGATAGTAACGATAATCCTGTATGTGAGACAGCAAAAGTCACGGAGATGTATAAAACCGTTTTTTGGACTCTGTAGAAGGTTAGGATGGGATGATTTGGGAGAATGGCATTGAAACATGTATAATACCATATGTGAAACGAATTGCCAGTCCAGGTTTGATGCATGGTACAAGATGCTTGGGGCTGGTGCACTGGGATGACCCAGAGGGATGGTATGGTGAGGGAGTTGGTAAGGGGCTAAGGATGGGGAATATGTGTACACCCTTGGCAGGTTCATGTTGATGTATGTCAAAACCAATACAATATTGTAAAGTAATTAGCCTCCAATTAAAATAAATAAATTTATATCAAAAAATAAAAATAATAAATAAAGTACAGTGGAAAAGCAGCCCCAGACACAGCTCACATGACTGGGTCCATAGCCATATGAAAAAACAACCATAACGTTTTTTGTGTGTGTTTATGCATTTTTATATACATATACACATATATACATACACACATACATGATACTATGTGTTGTGTATATATATATATATATATATATATATATAATTTTTCCCTAGGTTTCTATCTTCAAGAGTAATATATCTTCCTTTTATCAAAGCAATGCATCAATATGAAAGAAGAACAGAATTGAAACTTCAACAAATTATGATATTAATGTTGTTTAGTCACCCAGTCATGTCCAACTGTATGTGACTACATGGACTGCAGCACACCAGGCTTCTCTGAGATTAATAATAAATAATAAAAATTATAGTAGTAAAGGAAAGGAGGGATAGTTATGTAGAATAACAACCTTTAGTAAAGTTACATATTAAAGTTAAAATATTTTAAAGAAGAAAATTATAATTTAACTCTAGTATTGCAGAATCATAGACCTTCAATAAAATGTCCATGTATTTTAGAAATAACTGTGCCACTATTCTAGATAGAAAACAGTACAACATGTACTTTTTAAAAAGTAGAATAAAAAGAAAAAGTCTAGAGGTTAAGCTGAATAAAGCTCCCCAAATCATGAATAATTGAAAGTAATAATTAAGTTGAACAGGCNTCTTTTTTTTTTCTCCTCTTGGAGCAAAGAGAAAGGAAAAGAATCAAAATCCTTTTTCAAAAATCACTTCTAGAAGATAAATGTAATCTTCAGACTCTGCAATACATAAAAAGGCTGTCAAAAATGTCTAAAGTCTTTAAAAAGTGAAGGTGAAGTCGCTCAGTCGTGTCCGACTCTTTGTGTCCCCGTGGACTGTAGCCTACCAGGCTCCTCCGTCCATGGGATTCTCCAGGCAAGCAAACTGGAGTGGGTTGCCGTTTCCTTCTCCAGGGGATCTTCCTGACGCAGGGATCGAACCCAGGTCTCCCGCATTGGAGGCAGACGTTTTAACCTCTGAGCCACCAGGGAAGACATATGAAGTAGTAAAACAAAGAACAGACAAATGCAAAAAGGGGGAGTGGTGATAAGGTTTAAAAAACACCAGCAAAAGGAGAGGAGGGGCAATTGAATGGATTCATTCTGAAGTGTAAAACATTTTTTTTTTTTTTTTTTTGCAGCAGTATTTGCTAGAAATCACCACGGGGTTGAGAGGGGTTATGCTGAGAAACACTAGCTTTTAAAGTATTAGAAAAAAAGGATATTCTGGGTTCTGAAATAGGAAGAGTATATTGCATGCATGCATGCTAGAAAGCTTTTTAAAACTACCTGGTTCAGTGTGGCAGATATCAGCCAGAGTTTCCATAAGAAAGAAATTACTGCTCAAATGCAGAAAGCTTAACTGTCAGTAAGCTCAATCAGTGCTTCAGCAAGGCTTTGCTATAAGGTTCTAGCTAACCCATCTCCCATCCCTAGCCCCACACACAGACCCATGTACACAGAAAGAACTCCCATAATGAGTTATCTTTGTTCTGGAGCATCCTGATGGGCAGGCAGAGTCAAGCGTGCAGGAATGGGTGAATTTAACTCAGATGACCATTATATCTACTACTGCGGGCAGGAATCCCTCAGAAGAAATGGAGTAGCCATCATGGTCAACAAAAGAGTCTGAAATGCAGTACTTGTATGCAATCTCAAAAATGACAGAATGATCTTTGTTCGTCTCCAAGGAAACCATTCAATATCATGGTAATCCATGTCTATGCCCCAACCAGTAATACTGAAGAAGCTGAAGTTGAACAACCTATAAGACCTATAAAACCTTTTAGAACTAACACCTAAAACAGATTTCCTTTTTATTATAGGGGACTGGAATGCAAAAGTAGGAAGTCAAGAAACACCTGGAGTAACAGGTAAATTTGGCCATGGAATGCGGAAGGAAGCACGGCAAAGACTAATAGAGTTTTGCCAAGAAATGCACTAGTCATAGCAAACACCCTAAGCCAACAACACAAGAGAAGACTCTACACATGGACATCACCAGATGGTCAACACAGAAATCACATTGACTATATTCTTTGCAGCCAAAGATGGAGAAGCTCTATACAGTCAAAAAAACAAGACCAGGAACTGACTGTGGCTCAGATCATGAACTCCTTATTACCAAATTCAGATAAATTGAAGAAAGTAGGGAAAACCACTAGACCATTCAGGTATAACCCAAATCAAATCCCTTATGATTATACAGTGAAGTGAGAAATAGGTTTAAGGGCCTAGATCTGATAGATAGAGTGCCTGATGAACTATGGAATGTGGTTTGTGACATTGTACAGGAGACAGGAATCAAGACAATCCCCATGGAGAAGAAATGCAAAAAAGCAAAATGGCTGTCTGGGAAGGCCTTACAAATAGCTGTGAAAAGAAGATAAGTGAAAAGCAAAGGAGAAAAGGAAAGATATAAGCATCTGAATTCAGAGTTCCAAAGAATAGCAAGAAGAAATAAGAAAGCCTTCTTCAGCGAGCAATGCAAAGAAATAGAGGAAAAGAACAGAATAGGAAAGACTAGAGATCACTTCAAGGAAATTAGAGATACCAAGGGAATATTTCATGCAAAGATGGGCTCAATAAAGACAGAAATGGTATGGACCTAACAGAAGCAGAAGATATTAAGAAGAGGTGGCAAGAAGAACTGTACACAGAGAACTGTAAAATAAAGATCTTCATGACCCAGATAATCACAATGGTGTGATCACTCATCTAGAGCCAGACATCCTGGAATGTGAAGTCAAGTGGGCCTTTGAAAGCATCACTATGAACAAAGCTAGCGGAGGTGATGGAATACCAGTTGAGCTATTTCAAATCCTGAAAGATGATGCTGTGAAACTGTTGCACTCAATATGCCAGCAAATTTGGAAAACTCAGCAGTGGCCACAGGACTGGAAAAGGTCAGTTTTCATTCCAGTCCCAAAGAAAGGCAATGCCAAAGAATGCTCAAATTACTGCACAATTGCACTCATCTCACATGCTAGTAAAGTAATGCTGAAAATTCTCCAAGCCAGGCTTCAGCAGTACATGAACCATGAACTTCCAGATGTTCAAGCTGGTTTTAGAAAAGGCAGAGGAACCAGAGATCAAATTGCCAACATCCACTGGATCATGGAAAAAGCAAGAGAGTTCCAGAAAAACATCTCTTTCTGCTTTATTGACTATGCCAAAGCCTTTGACTGTGTGGATCACAATAAACTGTGGAAATTCCTGAAAGAGATGGGAATACCAGATCACCTGACCTGCCTCTTGAGAAATCTGTATGCAGGTCAGGAAGCAACAGTTAGAACTGGACATGGAACTACAGACTGGTTCCAAATAGGAAAAGGAATATGTCAAGGCTGTATATTGTCACCCTCCTTATTTAACTTCTATGCAGAGTATATCATGAAAAACACGGACGGGAAGAAACACAAGCTGGAATCAAGATTGCCGGGAGAAATCTCAATAACCTCAGATATGCAGATGACACCACTCTTATGGCAGAAAGTGAAGAGGAACTAAAAAGCCTCTTGATGAAAGTGAAAGAGGAGAGTGAAAAGATTGGCTTAAAGCTTAGCATTCAGAAAACGAAGATCATGGCATCCGGTCCCATCACTTCATGGGAAATAGATGGGGAGCAGTGGAAACAGTGTCAGACTTTATTTTTTGGGTCTCCAAAATCGCTGCAGATGGTGACTGCATCCATGAAATTAAAAGACGCTTACTCCTTGAAAGAAAAGTTATGACCAACCTAGATAACATATTCAAAAGCAGAGACATTACTTTGCTGACTAAGTTCCGTCTAGTCAAGGCTATGGTTTTTCCTGTGGTCATGTATGGATGTGAGAGTTGGACTGTGAAGAAGGCTGAGCACCAAAGAATTGATGCTTTTGAACTGTGGTGTTGGAGAAGACTCTTGAGTGTCCTTTGGACTGCAAGGAGATCCAACCAGTCTATTCTGAAGGAGATCAGCCCTGGGGTTTCTTTAGAAGGAATGATGCTAATGCGGAAACTCCAGTACTTTGGCCACCTCATGCAAAGAGTTGACTCATTGGAAAAGACTCTGATGCTGGGAGGCACTGGGGGCAGGAGGAGAAGGGGACGACAGAGGATGAGATGCCTGGATGGCTTCACTGGCTCGATGGACGTGAGTCTGAGTGAACTCCGGGATTTGGTGATGGACAGGGAGGCCTGGTGTGCTGCAATTCATGGGGTTGCAAAGGGTCGGACATAACTGAGCGACTGAACTGAATTGAACTGAACTCCTTGGAGGAAAAGTTTGACCAACCTAGATAGCATATTCAAAAGCAGAGATTACTTTGCCGACTAAGGTCCATCTAGTCAAAGCTATGGTTTTTCCAGTAGTCATGTATGGATGTGAGAGTTGGACTGTGAACAAAGCTGAGCGGCAAAGAATTGATGCTTTTGAACTGTGGTGTTGGAGAAGACTCTTGGGAGTCCCTTGGACTGCAAGGAGATCCAACCAGTCCATTCTGAAGGAGATCAGCCCTGCGATTTCTTTGGAAGGAATAAGGCTAAAGCTGAAACTCCAGTTCTGTGGCCACCTCCTGCAAAGAGTTGACTCATTGGAAAATACTCTGATGCTAGGAGGGATTGGGGGCAGAAGGAGAAGGGGGTGACAGAGGATGAGATGGTTGGATGGCATCACTGACTGGATGAATGTGAGTCTGAGTGAACTCCAGGAGTTGGTGATGGACAGGGAGGCCTGGTGTGCTGCAGTTCATTGGATTGCAAAGAGTTGGACATTAGTGAGCGACTGAACTGAGCTGAACTGGGGTTTAAATGTTCCCAAAATATTATGTTCCCCAAAACTTTTGTATTTCCAACTCCTTTTCAGTTTCTGCTCCCTATAAAAATCTACTGGTTATAAGATGGTACAAATTATTAAATGGTTAACAGTAAAAAGGGAAATATGCAATATTGATATAGAGGACCTGTTAAAAATTTATGAGAACTCAGCTCAACTGCTCATAATTGAATATCACCATAAAAACTGCTGAATCAGGGAGCTGAGTAAAACAATGACTGAATATTTTGTAGTGAATTTTAAAATGTATATGTATATATATATACATATGTACATATTTACATGCATATATACACATATTGGAGAAGGAAATGGCAATCCACTACAATGTTCTTACGTGGCAAATCCCATGGACAGAGGAGCCTGGTTGGCTATAGTCTATCATGTTGCAAAGAGTCAAACACAATCATGCACACACACATATACATATATATATGCACATACACACATACACATACATACATATACACATAAAGGCATAAAAGCACATAAGCCTTTATAGAGTAAAATACAAATAAGAAATCCAAGAATTCATGAAAGACAGGCAGAAAAAGGATGAACTGAAACTTGAGTCATCTAAATTTGAGTCAGAATAAAAACAACAATACACAGAAATAAATGCAAATGACAAATAAGGAAAACTCAAGTAAACACAGAGTCATTATAGACATCAGAATGAAATAGAAACTGAAAAAACAGTATTACTGAGAAAACTATAGAGAACAGGCAAAGAACTTCCAACACCCACAAGCAGTGGTCCCTGGAAAATATAAACATGGACAATGAAACTAATCTAATACTGGAAATATAATTAAGGCAAATATTATTTTGATAAATACAAATTTGAATTTATATAACAGAAGCAAACACTAAGAGGCAGGGAAAAATACTGATTGAAACTATTCAGGAATGAACATCAGGTGAAAAAAATTTCATAAGGAAATCAGGGCAACATGACTGGGAATGAACACTGAATAATGAATGAAAGAACTGATTCTGAATAAAACAGAGGGGATTCCATTGTATACTAAGATATGACCATCATAATTGTTCAACTAACACAAAAGGCAGTAAAGCAAAATATGACCATCAGTTCAGTTCAGTTCAGTCACTCAGTCGTGTCCAAATCTTTGCGACCCCATGAATTGCAGCACGCCAGCCTCCCTGTCCATCACCAACTCCTGGAGTTCACTCAGACTCATGTCCTTAGAGTCAGTGATGCCATCCAGCTCTCTCATCTTCTGTTGTCCCCTTCTCCTCCTGCCCTCAATCTTTCCCAGCATCATGGTCTTTCAAATGGGTCAGCTCTTCACATCAGGTGACCAAAGTATTGGAGTTTCAGCTTCAACATCAGTCCTTCCAATGAACAACCAGGACTGATCTCCTTTACAATGGACTGGTTGGATCTCCTTGCAGTCCAAGGGACTTTCAAGAGTCTTCTTCAACACCACAGTTCAAAAGCATCAATTCTTTGGCACTCAGCTTTCTTTACTTTTCTTTTTTTAAGATCTTTTTATTATTATTATTTTTTATTTTATTTTTTTACTTTACAATACTGTATAGTCCAACCCTCACATCTATACATGACCTCTGGAAAACCATAGCCATTACCTTTGTTGACAAAGTAATGTCTCTGCTTTTTCATATGCTATATAGGCTGGTAATAACTTCCTCTCAAGGAGTCAGCGTCTTTTAATTTCATGGCTGCTATCACCATCTGCAGCAATCTTGGAGCCCAGAAAAATAAAGTCTGACACTGTTTCCACTGTTTCCCCATCTATTTGCCATGAAGTGATGGGACAAGATGCCATGATTTTAGTTTTCTGAATGTTGAGCTTTAAGCCAACTTTTTCACTCTCCTGTTTCACTTTCATCAAGAAGCTCTGTAGGTACTTCACTTTCTGCCATAAGGGTGGTGTCATTTGCATATCTGAGGTTATTGATATTTCTCCCAGCGGTCTTGATTCCAGCTTGTGCTTTCTCCAGCCCAGTGTTTCTCATGATGTACTGTGCATAGAAGTTAAACAAGCAGCGTGACAATATACAGCCTTGACATACTCCTTTTCCTATTTGGAACCAGTTTATTGTTCCATGTCCAGTTCTAATTGTTGCTTCCTGGCCTGCATACAGGTTTCTCAAGAGGCAGGTCAGGTGGTCTGGTATTCCCATCTCTTTCAGAATTTTCCACAGTTTGTTGTGATCCACTTAGTTAAAGACTTTGGTATTGTTAATAAAGCAAAAGTAGATTTTTTTTTCCTGGAACTCTCCTGCTTTTTCGATGATCCAAATGATGTTGGCCATTTGATCTCTGGTTTCTCTGTCTTTTTTAAATCCAGATTGAACATATGGAAGTTCACAGTTCACGTACTCTTGGTATCTGGCATGGATAACTTTGAGGATTACTTTCCTAGCATGTGAGATGAGCGCAATTGTGCAGTAGTTTGAACATTCTTGGCATTTCCTTTCTTTGGAATTGGAATGAAAACACTTTTTCCAGTACTGTGGCCACTGCTGAGTTTTCCAAATTTGCTGGCATGTTTAGAGTAGCACTTTCACAGCATCATCTTTTAGGATTTGAAATAACTCAACTGGAATTCCATCACCTTCACTAGCTTTGTTTGTAGTGATGCTTCTAAGGACCACTTGACTTCACATTCCAGTATGTCTGTCTCTAGGTGACTGATTACACCATCATGGGTTATCTGAAATTTTTTTTGATATAGTTCTTTTTGTATAGTTCTTCTGTGTATTCTTGCCACCTCTTAATATCTTCTGCTTCTGTTAGATCCATACCATTTCTGTCCTTTATTGTGCCCATTTTTGCATAAGATATTCCCTTGGTATCTCTAATTTTCTTGAAGAAATCTCTAGCCTTTCCCATTCTATTGTTTCTTCTATTTCTTTGCATTGATCACTGAGGAAGGCTTTCTTATCTTCCCTTGCTATTCTTTGAAACTGTGCATTTAAATGGGTGTATCTTTCCTTTTTTCCTTTGTTTTTAGCTTCTATTATTTTTATAGCTGTTTGTAAGGCATCCTCATACAGCCATTTTGCTTTTTTGCATTTCTTTTTCTTAGGGATGGCCTTGATCACTGCCTCCTGTACAATGACATGAACCTCTGTCCATAGTTCTTCAGGCACCCTGTCTATCAGATTCCCTTGAATCCATTTGTCACTTCCACTGTTTAATCATAAGGGGCTTGATTTAGGTCGTACCTGAATGATCTAGTGGTTTCCCCTACTTTCTTCAATTTTACTCTGAATTTGGCAATAAGGTGTTAATGATCTGAGCCACAATCAGCTCCCAACCTTGTTTTTGCTGACTGTATAGAGCTTCTCCATCTTTGGCTGCGAAGAATATAATCAATCTGATTTCAGTGTTGACCATCTGGTGATGTCCATGTGTAGAGTCTTCTCGTGTTGTTGGAAGAGGGTGTTTGCTATAACCAGTGCGTTCTCTTGCCTAAACTTTGTTAGCCTTGAGCTGCTTCTTTTTGTATTCCAAGGTCAAATTTGCCTGTTACTTCAGGTATATCTTGACTTCCTACTCTTGCATTCCAGGACCCTATAATGAAAAGGACATCTTTTTTGGGTGTTAGTTCTATATGGTCTTATAGGTCTTCATAGAACCACTTCAGTATTCTTGCCTTTGAGAACCCAATGAACAGTATGAAAAGGAAAGGTAAAGTAGGACCTACCATCTAAGGTTGGCTGCTTCAGCAGTGCCTTCATCATTTCATCAAGAAGCCAGGTGCTTCTTCACTTCTTTATCTTCATAGGTTAGAAGGCTATTTTCCCCATGCATAGAAGTCTGCCTACAGAATTAGTACTTCCTCTGTCATATCCAGCGGAGAAACAGAGTCTTACTTCAATACAGTGGAATGTAGACCTGCAAAGTAAATTTTCAATTAGGTCTGAATAATAAAAAATTTGGCAAAATTTACACTTTTGTTTTTACATATATGAATTGCAATGGCAATTTCATTTTTCACTGATCAAACAAGTATATGCTGATCACTTCCTTAATAGTTTTGAGAGAAGCAAATGAAGAATTAACCAAAGACCTGTGAAAACTTGAAAGAATAAGTTTGTCTATATAAAATAAGTAAAAAACTGGAAGAAAAAAATCTGTTTGGAATCTTCAGTAGTTTGAAGAAATATTCCAAGAGCTAAAACGCTTGAAGAATTTGATTTCAGTATATCCATCCATAGAATTATATCTTCCTATGCCTGTACTTGGGGCTTTCTAGGTGGCACTAGTGGTAAAGAACCTGCTTGCCAGTGCAGGAGAGATAAGAGACTTGAGTTTGATTCCTGGATCTAGAAAATCCCATGGAGAAGGGGATCCAAACCACTCCAGTATTCTTGCCTAGAGAATCCCATGGACAGAGGAGACTGGCAGGTTACAGTCTGTAGGGTTGCAGAGCCAAACACAACTAAAGCAATTTAGCACACACACATGCCTGTATTCATTGTGTCCTTTTTTCCTTTTTTCTATCTCATAAAGTTTTTTGTTTTGTTTGTTTTTTAAGTGTTTATTTATTTTTAAATATAAATTATTTATTTTAATTAGAGGCTAATTACTTTTTACCTACATGCTTCTCTGTAGTACTATATAAACAAAGCATTTTGTATTTTTTAATGCATTTAAAGAGATTTCAAATGGATACTTGGGTTTCATTCTGTTTCTCCTTATCTGTTAGCTATACTACGGATCGAACTCATGTCCCCTAACTAGTTTAGACTTCCATTTGCAAACATACTTCAATTGCCAAGTGTCACTGAACATTTGAAGAAAATCGACAGAAAGACAATTCAAGATGAAAATGTAGTAGAGCTCCAAAAAACGAAATGGAGATGAAGGAAGACCATTTAAAAAATTGTATCACTAAAATATGAAAAAAGATGCCATTCAAAATATAAACCTTCTAAAATATGATATGAATGAGANTGTAATATAATTTTAGCAATAAAGTGTAGAATTCCTAAAATTTAAAGAAAAGATTGAAAAATGAAGGCAAGGGATTAAATGACTAAGATATTTGATCCTTATAATGATAGGGTGAAAACCTATCTATTATCTCTGACAAAGAAAATAACATATTCAGAAATCAGGAAGGGTGTTCTAATTTATAGAAACTATAAAATTGTGCAGTATTTACTTTGATACTTGGAACATTCTCTTTAACATAGTAGTTTAATGATATCCTTTTTATACTTATACACATTGCTTGTTTGTAACCTAAACATATTTAATGACATTATTTCAGATTTTCACAATTAAATTATAGTTAAACAGTAGGTGGTTTACTTATACAAACTGATTGTGTGTGTGTGTGTGTGTGTGCATAATATCATGGCTATGAGAGCATTCTAGTTTAATCGAAAGCAGATGAAATTTCGGAGCAGAGAAAACTGGATGAAGAAACTCAAGAATGATGTTTGTCACATGTTGGATAACCAAGGTTTAGTATAATGTGTTTAAAATAGAGATTTAACATATATTTTAGAATTATAAAGACAAAAAATCTGACAACTAGGTTCATTTGAAAATATTGAAAGGAAGATGAGAAAGAAATCTGAGATGTCGGATCAGTTAAGTAAATTTTCAAACATCAAATAGGAGAGTTAATATGTAATCTATAAAAATAATATATGAAGGGAAGTATCTACTAGAAAACCCCAACAAGAAAAGGTTAAACATTTTTTAATTTGTGGGTTATGATTGAGGGTCAAAGGTAAGGTGATTGGTTGGTGGTAAAATTGGCTAATTTTGCATTTCATTTTTTTTTGCATTTACTTTATACCTACTTTCCTCAAACACTGAAATTTTTGAAAACTGAATTCTTATCTTAAATGTATAATAATTTTAAAATGAAAATAATATGACTCATGACTTAAGAGTATCATCAAGGGGAAGGAGAGAGGGAGTATGGATAATTTCCATTCCATACTTCTTATTTTAATTAAAAAAGAGGGACATTATTAAATAATCTCTTCAGCACAGGTAGTATAACGTTCCATATCACTACATTAAAGATTGCTTTCCTGTCTCCTATTTTCTAATTGCTCCATTTCTACTGTTTGCTTCTGATATCAAAATATTCCTGTGTGTCTTCAGTTACTACCATAGTTGGCATTTCATTTCTAGGACAAATAGCTACCAAGAGCTCTTTAAGGAACACAGTGCAAAAGAGAAAGACAATAATGTTGCAGGAGTAAGTAAAGCAGGAAATGTTCTATGTTTACATCCTATCGTGTACAATTTTTTAGGAGGAGGTTAGTAAAAATTTTAGAAATAGTACTGCCCTGCACCTGGACTCTTTATTTTTCCTTTCAGTATAAATTCTACAGTCAAAAAGTGTGCCCTTTGGGAAAACTGTACATACATTTTCATCAAAAGTCATTATCTGGAAAATTGCCTTCAGTATTATTCATTGTTCCAGGGTCATGCAAGTAAGTAGCTTACAGAGAATTGGTTTGGTGACTCAATTATGTTATCATAGATGCTTCAGAGGTTTGAAATCAAAATTTATTATTTAAGTACTTGAAAAAGTAATAGTACTTTCAATCTAAATGATTATTATAAACAGACAAGTGAGAAGAACCAAAAATTCAGAAATCAAATTAAGATTACCATTTGATATCAAATATATTCGGTAAAATAAAATTTAAGAATAATATTTGATCCTTTTTGTATAGAAATTATTTGATTATGGCCTATGCAACATAAACAAGGTTTGAGATTAGTCATGAGACTGTATTAAAATTCAGTCTATGTTGTTACTATGTAATGTAACTTTACATTTTTTACTTCTCTATCTCCCTTGATTTTCTTCTTTAAAAATCAACAACTCATGCACATGCATGATTTTAGAAAATAATTGTATAAAATGGTAAAGGGTTATTTTCTCTGTTAATAATTCCCAGGCCCACCCTAATTCCCTAGAAGAAATCACAGTTAATATTTCCAAGATTAATTTCTTCTGATGGCTATTACCATTAGAAGATGAAATAATGCTAATGCATCTAGATCTCTGTTTATGGGTGTATCAGCCATAGAGTGAGTACTGATAGTCCAGACTGAGAAAGCACAGAAGAGGATACACTTATATTGCCTCCTATATTTTCTCTCACCTACTCAACTCCTAACTTTGTTGTTGAATATTATATTTCTCTGAAAGTTGTTTTCCTTATTATAAATCATTTTTCCTTCTTCTACCTCTTGATTTTCATTAGTTATATTTCTACATTGTCATGATTTATAGTGTTCAATACTTGCAATAAATTTTATTATTAGATAGTAAAAGTGGCCATTCTGCTTAACTGTATAACAGCATATGTAGTTTCCCAGCCCTATGCAAATCCTTTCTGTCTGCAGTGGAAATTCCTGTCTTCACTGAAGGTGTCCCTCCTCAAGACTTTGCACTCTCTGCTCCTCTTCCTGGGAGCCTTCTCTTGAACCATGGAGGCTTGTTCAGTGCATAGAGAGGGCATCCCTGAAGTGCTAAGATTTGACATCCCCAGGGACAACCCTTAGCCAGTAAAAAGGTGGGATGTGGTGGATTAATTATCCAAGGTTTATCTTCAAGGAAACAAGTCTGAAATGTGTTTTACACCATTGTTCCCCAGGGTCTCCCTAGAGATGAAAATTCCAATTGGTCAAAGTGGTGACCTTTTTATTAAGGCATCCTTGACTGTCTTTTTTTCTTTTACTGTCTCACTTTTTCAATCTCTTATTTGTTTTTTTCTTGGGTCATATTCTATGTAAACTGCATTCAACCAGAATTTTGTATCAGGGTCTGTTTTCTAAAATTCTTAACTAAGGAAGGGTGTTTCTTTCTGTATTCATTATTGATAGAGGTAATTAAAAATAACTTTAGTGTCATTCCCCTCACATTTTATGTAAATTGCAAGGCAGCAGTGACTATCATTGTTTTTTGAACCATATCTGGGCTGGGAGCACAGCTTACTGTTGCTCTGTTTTTCACAAGGACAACAGTTATATCATTGTAACTCCTTCTTTTGAATAACAGTAGGTTGTAAAATTGACAATATATTAGCATATGAGTCTTTATTATAAATACTTGTGTGTTTTTTTTATACACTAAGAAGATAAAATCTTTGAGGCCAGATATTGTACTGGATTGTATTGCTACAAGCCTTAATATAGTTGCCTTAAAAATAGATGGTGGTTACATTTGGTGACTGGAACAGAATTTACCAGTTGGGATTATCATTAGTCAGTCATTAAAGAGAATTTAAGCCTCTAACTTTTATGTGTTCATCCTTGTTGACTTGCAATTTTTTTTCTTCATGGTTGGCAATACTCCCCTCAGATTTAAAGACGTCAATGTCCTTTTCCTATTAGAATGAGCTGAGGAACTTTAAAAATAGGCAGTGTTTTGGCTCTAACTCTAGACTGATTAAAATAGAATTTCTGGAAGTATTTCCTAGATACATTTTTTCAGAGCGCCACAGCTCATTGTGGTATACAGAGTTAGGAATCAATCATAGACTGTTAAGGTCCACCATCTCCCATCTCTGCCTCCAATACAATTTTTTTTTTCATTCTCTGCTTTATAGTACATTCTTTTGCTACTCAAATTTTATCCTCTTTCCTAAATATAGTAGGAATTGCCTTTATAAAAGGCCTTAAGTGTGTGTTCAGCACACTAAGTTGTGTATATTATTACAGAATTTTAGATATTTTCCACAATGTATAGGTGTAGAGTATTGGGAAGGTGACTTACTCAAGATAAGACTGCTAATTATTGCTTTCAAGATTTTATTTTTTTCTTTCTTCCTCTTTTTATCTTAGGGATCTCTTCAATCCTGAGCTTTTCATTAATGGTGGTAAGTTTTCATATTGCTTTTAGTATTTCACACCTCTAAAATAAATAATGGAAATAATTGATGATCTTCTTTTGCTTTGGTTTTAAGTACATCATGGATATTTTGACACTGAAGTCTAGGACATTCCATGCTTGAACTGAATTATCTCAGAATTTATTGAAACAAGTAAGGTAAAGCAAGTAAGGTAAAGAGAGAATGTGACTTGTCCAAAGGCACATAGCTTGTAATTTTCAGAAATAGCATTAAAACCAAGAATACATTCTTCATTTTTCTTATTAAATACTTCAAACACTTGTGCAATAATATATAGAAAGGTAAAATAGCAATATTCCCACTATGCATTCCTAAAAGCTAGTACTTTTGTCCATATATGATTCAACTTTAAATGAAATGCGACATTCCACATGTCATTAACACCCTGTTAGGAAGCTCTCCTATATTCAATCCAAATCCCTTTATTCCTCTGTCATTACTGGTAGCGTAGCTCTTAAATGTGGTATTTATTATTTCAAGATATACTACTTCTAAAATAACTTGGATTCTTTGCAATCATAATGATTTCCACATTCTGTGTCATTAAATTTTGCCTCTTATTTTATTTGTATACCTACAACTCTAGTACTTTAACTCCATAGTAAATAGCACTATTGAAATAATACTAATTTGTTTATTTTATTTTTGGCTGCATCAGTTCTTAGTTGTGGCACATGGATTCTTTGTTACAGCACACAGGCTCCAGAGCATGTGGGATCCATAGTCATATAGTTCTAGGGCTCTCTGGTTGCCTCATAGACTAAGTAGTTGCAGCCTGTGGGCTTAGTTCCACTGCAGCATGTAGAATTTTAATTCCCCTACCAGTGATCAAACCCAAGTCCCCTGTGTTAGAAGTCAGATTCTTAACCACCGGACCACAAGGAAGTCCCTAAACAGCTCTATTTTTGTTAT
Source organism: Redunca redunca (assembly GCA_006410935.1). Classification (NCBI taxonomy): domain Eukaryota; kingdom Metazoa; phylum Chordata; class Mammalia; order Artiodactyla; family Bovidae; genus Redunca; species Redunca redunca. The sequence continues at coordinate 57,322 of SJYQ01020797.1, forward strand.
TACATTTTTTTTATTATCCTAGCCAAAAATTTATCTAATATTCAGTGTTTAAGTGTATGCCATAATTCTTTCAATATAAGCTAAATATGTAATAATTACTGTATTGCATCCTGACAAATTTTTTTGCTCTTATTTCCACCATTTCAGTGGCAGTAAAAGTTTTTTCTTATATCAGTAATCTCATATATTTCTTCTGGCTTCATCTATAATTTCCCATTATCTATCAAAAATGAAAGTCGCTCAGTCATGTCTGACTCTTTGTGACCCCATGGACTGTACAGTCTATGAAATTTTCCAGGCCAGAATACTGAAGTGGGTAGCCTTTCCTTTCTCCAGGATATCTTCCTACCCAGGAAACAAACCCAGGTCTCCTACATTTCAGGCAGATTATTTACCAGCTGAGCCACAAGGAAGTCCAAGAATACTGGAGTATCCATTCTCCAGTGTATTTTCCTGACCGAGGAATCTATCAAACTGAATTTAAAAATCTAAAAATGGCCTTTATGATTGATGTGTGTATGAGTGCACTGAGGCACTCAACTCATGTCCTGCTCATTGCAACTCCATGGACTGTAGCTTGCCAGGCTCCTCTGTCCATGGAATTTTCCAGACAAGAACACTGGAGTGGGTCGCCATTTCCTCCTCTAGGGGATCTTCCCAATCCAGGGATTGAACCCATGTCTCTTGCATCTCCTTCATTAGCATGCAGATTCTTTAACATTGTGTCACCTGGGAAGCCCACGATTGTCTGATACTGCCATTTTATTTTACTTTTGCACATATTACAATGTTTTTTATGTTATAGGCATGGGAACATTTTGAGCATACTGTCTATCCCACTCCCCAGGCTTCTGTTGATACTATTCTACCTGTCTGAATCATGCTCTCAACTTATTTCTGATTAGACATACTTACATCCATTGTTGTGTTTATCTTCCTAAATTAAACTTTCAAAGTGTTTCAGTGAGCTCAGTTAGCTGGCTTTCAGTGATATACCAGCTAGAAGTGCTCAGGACCACTTGAAATGCCCAGGACCACTAGGAGTGCTCTGACCTCTGCTTTGACTAATTTGCTTGCATAATATTCCTGGATATAGTTTTTCCTCCCCAAAGAATATAGAACTTGTATGAACTCACTAATTGCGCAGATTTTGGTGATCTTTCATCAACTAAAAAAGTCTCCTTTCAAAGCCACTACCATTACTCTACACATACTAAATAACCAAGTACTAAAGCATATACTTAGATCCCCAACTATTTACCTAGGTTACATGGTTCTCGATTTTTTTTTTTTTTCTTTAGTTACCTTCAATGTAAAAGAGAAGATAGATAGTTGAGAGATGAATATCAATTAAGGAAATTGGACTGACAATCATAGCTTAAGTTACTTCTGCCACTATCATGATTGTGTTTTATTTCTGCAGTGAAGAATCTGAAAAGTAAAGCATATATTTAAGAACTATCAACAGTGAATATCACCTGTCATGCATTTCTGGATTTCTTTAAATGTTGAGTTATTTTATTCTTTTATTATGAAAATAGAAATGTGCTTTAGTTGGTGATATATGGTTTACATATATTCTAACCAAATTAAAAAAAAAGCCTCTGTATTTATTTAATCAGGAAGCTTTTCTGTTAATAGTGACACTTACTTTTTAGAAATCAAAAACAAAGTTATGACTTAAAAATTGAAACTGAAATTATACCAGAGGAAACCTCTAATCCTGCCTTGGTGGTAGGATAATGTGTTGAGGTTAGATAGGGAATAAATACATTCATAATAAAGTTTGTGTGATGAGTCTTGTCTGTAGAATGAAGATACATATACTGTGCTGCTGATTCTGTTAGAAATATTAACCCAACCATTAGAGTCTCAGTTGCCAAGGAAAAAGTGTTGTGTCTTATTTATTAAGAGATAGGATTACAAATGTTAAAAAAATATATTATGGACACTGATTCAGTTGCCAGCGTTAAGCTGGGTCACATTATTTTTTCTGTTCTCTTTATCAAATTAGCCAGGAGGCCACCTTCAGCACCAGGAGGCAAAGTGATATTGTATACATTTCAAAAAAGAGATACCAGAGACAAGGAAGGCCGGGTGTTGTTTGGCCAGGAATCATTCATGTAATTGGATCTGGGGGCAGACAACACTAATGCACTCAGTGACAGGAGGTGATGAAGCCCCATCTGTGCTGGCCTGCTGAGTTGATCATATCAAGGAAACTGCTGGTCAGTTTTCTGAGAGTGACTCAGAGCCAAAATTAGGTTTCTGAAACTTTCCATCCATCTAATATGAAGACAGGAAGAAATCTGCTGTTGTATGAAGGAAAATGAATGTATTATGTTAAGAGGCTCTGAAATTACATATCATTTTTGATTGATTGTTTTGACAAAAATATATTATTTTTCTAAAATTTTTGAAATGTACTTATTTATTATTGGATAACTTTTTATTTTCATATTCTGATTCCATGTTTATTTTGTCTTTTCAATGAGACAGGATAGCAAACATATAGTGTATGCCCAAAACAGACTTATTGTAGCACCTATGTCCTTGTGAAATGTTTAACTTCTCTGTGCCACAGTGTCTTCATGTTTAAAAGGGGGGCTCATAGCATTCTTGGATTAAATGTTACATATTTGTATACTACTAAATGCTTCATAGCATTTCAGGCATAGACCCAGGATTAATTCACATAAATTCAAGCAGTGTTATTAGTTTAGTAATGTTTGTGAAAAAAATATAGCAGTCCTGATTTTTTCCCATCTAGCTTTATGTGATCTGTTTGAAGAAGTTGGGTTAAAAAAAAAGGGGGGGGAGTATACTTATGATTTCCTTAATGCAAATAAATGGATCCAGTAACATCTGAGCTTATCAGGAATATTGTTATTGGCTAAGAAACTGTGTTAATTCCTTATACTCTCTTCTCTAATTTCTATTTGTCACCTAAATGTTACTTCCTTATAATTGTCTATGTTATTAATGCTGTATTTCTCATCTTCCCTTGATACATACTCTTAGAACATTTAAGTAAAAGACGCTTACTCCTTGGAAGGAAAGTTAAGACCAACCTAGATAGCATATTCAAAAGCAGAGACATTACTTTGCCAAAAAAGGTCCGTCTAGTCAAGGCTATGGTTTTTCCAGCGGTCATGTACGGATGTGAGAGTTGGACTCTGAAAAAAGCTGAGCACTGAAGAGTTGATGCTTTTGAACTGTGGTGTTGGAGAAGACTCTTGAGAGTCCCTTGGACTGCAAGAAAGTCCAACCAGTCCTTTCTAAAGGAGATGAATCCTGGGTGTTCTTTGGAAGGAATGATGTTAAAACTGAAACTCCAGTACTTTGGCCACCTCATGCGAAGAGTTGACTCATTGGAAAAGACTCTGATGCTTGGAGATTGGGGGCAGGAGAAGAAGGGGATGATAGAGGATGAGATGGCTGGATGGCATCACTGACTCAATGGATGTGAGTTTGAGTGAACTTTGAGAGTTAGTGATGGACAGGGAGGCCTGGCGTGCTGCAATTCATGGTGTCACAGAGTCAGACACGACTGAGCGACTGAACTGAACTGAAGTTAGATATATGATTGATGATGTAATGGATTACAAGTTTACTGACTCTTTAAGAGTGTTTAGATCTATGTATGCTCAGTCACTTTAGTCTCTTTGTGACCCTATGGACCATAGCCTAAAATGCTTACTTTGTCCATGGAATTCTCCAGGAAAGAATATTGGAGTGAGTTTCCATGCTCTCCTCCATTAAGACTGTGTATAAAGTGTTAAATTCAAAGATATAATGAGAGGATAGAATTAGATGTCTTTTATAAGATATCAAAATTCTTCAAGATATAAGACATGCTCGACATCCACTGTTTGCCCCTTATGACCTACTACTGGGGACTGTACCCACTGTTTAAGTAGCTTTTTGTGAGTAGATTAGAAGCTGTTACTTTTCTTTCCTACAGGGTATATAGCTCGCTAACTCTCATCCAGAGTTAAGGAAAAGGTATAAGGAGAGTTGTTTATTTTCTCCTTTTTTAGTGATGCTTGCTGACTCTTTCAGAGATCTGAGTGGATATTTATAATTATGCCCTCTATCTCCTATTCAGTCCCTTTTATAATCTTATCATGTAGTAGATACTTTGAGTTCTGTTCAGTTCAGCTCAGTATGTCTGACTCTTTACAACCCTATGGACTGCAGCTCGCAAGGCCTCCTTCTTCATCACCCACTCACGGAGTTTGCTCTAACTCATGTCCATCGAGTCGATGATGCCATCCAACCGTCTCATCCTGTCGTCCTCTTCTCCTTCCACCTACAAACTTTCCCAGCATCAGGATCTTTTTAAATGAGTCAGTTCTTCACATCAGGTGGCCAAAGTATAGGAATTTCAGATTTTATTTATTAATATTTTTCATATTTTAATTCATTTTCACGTCAGTCATTTCTCAGCACAACTTGATAAAGTTTTCTTGGTCAGAATATATGTTTTCCTACCAATTAATAAGAATGATTCAATAAATAGGAGCAAATACTTCTGGATCCTCTTCCTTCTGCCCACCTACTTTCTCATGACAAATCTCCCATTATAATTATGCCAGCGTGGGGGCTTCCTCATGCTCAGGCTACCTACTTGGAAGTTATATCCCATAGGTTATTTTATGTTGCCTAATGCACTATGCCTTGCACTTAGCAGATATTAAAATATCTTGCTGTTGCCATTCTCCAGAAATCATCTATGTAAATTGTATAGATTTTACTTACCAACTGGAAACTACAAAATGAAGAGTGTCTTACATCTAGTTACCATTTTAAATAAATGATATATTTGGAGAAAAAAAATACCATAGAAGAAAATATTTATTGATCAGTTCATCTACACTTTATCAAATAAGCAAATTGAGGCTTAAACTTTTAAAAATAAAATTAAGGGCTTTTGTTTTACTCACAGTGTTTGCTTGAAAAAATACATAAATGAGTGGAAGAATGAATGAGTACTTGCTATGTTACACTATCATATTCCTTTAGGAGTTTTGCATTAGATCATCTCCTTGTTTCTTTCTTTTTTTTTTTTTTAATTGTTTTGTCTCAATCAGTACATTCCTCTTCTCCGAATGAGTTTCATTAGGAATAAATTATCCATGGAACTCATATGTATATAGTAGTTAAATCTCTATTCAGTTAATTCAGATGACTTCTTCCCAGACATTGAATGTCAAATTAGGTCAGTTGAATAATAATTGGACCTAATTAGCTTCCCTACAAGCTGTTAATTCCTTTACCTGGAGCCAAATAGAAGACTGGTTATAGTTTAACTGCCTGAGTGTATGTATGTGTCAGCATGAGAAACAACAACATTCTTTGCCATGGAAAAAATAAAATTTGTTGTTTATTGTGGCCAAATAATATTGAAATAACCAACCTGGATTTGATTCCTTGGTATTAATAACAGAGATATATGTGACAGTTTTTGTATTATGTTTCCCTTTTAAATTATAGTATAAAAAATGAAATTTAGAATATTTTATTAATGAGGATTAATTTCCTTGGACATGCTGGAGTTTTGCAGTATAAAAAGCAATACAGCTTATAAGTGATATAAATGAGAGCATAGTCTCTCAGACCACATTCAGTGTAAGAACTAATCTGTAAGGAACTAATCCCAGTTGCACTTGTCAGAAAAAAAGTCTTTTTGACAAAACCTGCTATATTATTTTGCAAGAATGTATTAGGATATTTCCCCAACTGGATTTGAAAAATAGTAAAGGGTAGAGGATGCAGACCTTTATAAAAAGATAATGAGAGTCTTGATGAATTGAAATAAAAGAAAGGCTCGCCAATCAATCATATGTGATATTTTCTACTGCTAGTTCCCTGGATATTTCTTCCAAATTTAAAATTTTGGCCCAGTCTAGGTCAAATATATATTTCTAAAGAATCAGCTAGGGTGAAAATTCAGAGTTATGATAATTGGGAACTACTTATCACTATTCCCAGATGAGAGAGGTTGTTCTAAAACAGCTAGTCCAAGAGAGGTCCACCTTAATTCTTCTGATTATATTTAATTGTGGTATGAAGGACAACATTGTAAAATGAAATGTAGTTGCAAATAACTAGGAGTCTTGCAAAACTAATGATTTGTGTTTTCCTTTTGCTCAAACCAAATCTGGATGGCCAGATATCTGTTTTCCCTTACCACTGAACCAAATCTAGATGGCCTTTTATTAAACTTTGATGATGTGGATTTACATTAAAAAGTGTGTCAGTCTTACCCTTGGTAATCTATATAATTGTACATAAGTTTCTGTTACTGATAACTCTATTGGGCATTTCTTTGATAATACCAAAGAGCAAGAATTTCCCTTATCTTAGGAGCTTATAATGATATACATTCCACTCATGGGTTTGAAAGTTTTTTTGGGCTTCCGATCAGATCAGTTGCATAATCAGTGCCATGGCACAGGGTAGAAAGAAAGAAATTTAAAATCTATCATAATAGAAAAAAATGACTAATTGAAAAACAGATTCAGTGTTTTTATCAGGCAATATATTTAATGTAATGCTACTCAAAGTGTAAAATGTTCAGATGAAAGACAATTATGGAAAATTGTTGAAACTTAGAGTGATTACCTATAACAAAGAATATAAAATTACCCTCTAGTAAAGTCAGCAAAATGTTGAATAATTGCAGTTTTTCTTGTTAGTTTTCATGCAAATGTATTTACTCATTTGTGATCTTGAAACACATCATTGTTTTGTATTAAGAGATATCATAAGACTCACTGTCTTAAAAAAGAAATGCATTTTAAGAATTATTGCATATACTTCATTATGAGGGTGTTTGGAAAAATATATTTTGGTTATAATGCCATTAACAGTTTTTTCTTTGTTTGAGTAATTTATGTGATTGTTACTAACATTTTAGAGGCGATTAGAGTCTCATATCTAGAAAATTATGATTTCACAGTTCAGTTCAGTTCAGTTTACTTGTTCAGTCATTTCTGACTCTTTGTGACTCCATGAACTGCAGCATGGCAGTCCATCACCAACCCCCGGAGTCCACCCAAACCCATGTCCATCAAGTCAGTGATGCCATCCAGCCATCTCATCCTCTGTTGTCCCCTTTTCCTCCTGCCCTCAATCTTTCCCAGCATCAGGGTCTTTTCAAATGTGTCAGCTGTTCACATCAGGAGGCCAAAGTATCACAGTTTCAGCTTCAACATCAGTCCTTCCAATGAATACCCAGGACTGATCTCATTTAGGATGGACTGGCTGGATCTCCTCACAGTCCAAGGGACTCTCAAGAGTCTTCTCCAACACCACAGTTCAAAAGCATCAATTCTTTGGTGCTCAGCTTTCTTTATAGTCCAAATCTCACATACATACATGACCACTGGAAAAACCATAGCCTTGACTAGATGGACCTTTGTTGAGAAAGTAATGTCTCTGCTTTTTAATATGCTGTCTAGGTTGGTCATAACTTACCTGACAGAGAGTAAGTGTCTTTTGATTTCATGGCTGCAATCACCATCTGCAGTGATTTTGGAGCCCAAAAAAATAAAGTCAGCCACCCTTTCCATTCTTTCCCCATCTATTCACCATGAAGTGATGGGACCGGATGCCATGATTTTAGTTTTCTGAATGTTGAGCTTTAAGCTAACTTTTTCACTCTCCACTTTCACTTTCATCAAGAGGCTTTTTAGTTCCTCTTCACTTTCTGCCATAAGGGTGGTGTCATCTGCATATCTGAGGTTATTGATATTTCTCCCAGCAATCTTGATTCCAGCTTGTGCTTCTTCCAACCCAGCGTTTCTCATGATGTACTCTGCATAGAAGTTAAATAAGCAGGGTGACAATATACAGCCTTGACATACTCCTTTTCCTATTTGGAACCAGTCTGTTGTTCCATGTCCAGTTCTAACTGTTGCTTCTTGACCTGCATACAGATTTCTCAAGAGGCAGGTCAGGTGGTCTGGTATTCTCATATCTTTTAGAATTTTTCACAGTTTATTGCAGTCCACACAGTCAAAGGCTTTGGTATAGTCAATGAAGCAGAAATAAATGTTTATCTGACACTCTCTTGTTTTTTCCATGATCCAACGGATGTTGCCAATTTGATCTCTGGTTCCTCTGCCTTTTCTAAAACTAGCTTGAACATCTGGAAGTTCACGGGTCACTTATTGCTGAAGCCTGGCTTGGAGAATTTTGAGCATTACTGTACTAGCATGTGAGATGAGCGCAATTGTGTGGTAGTTTGAGCATTGTTTGGCATTGTCTTTCTTTGGGATTAGAATGAAAACTGACCTTTTCCAGTCCTGTGGCCACTGCTGAGTGTTCCAAATTTGCTGGCATATTGAGTGCAGCACTTTCACCTCATCATCTTTTAGGATTTGAAATAGCTAAACTCGAATGCCATCATCTCCACCAGCTTTGTTTGTAGTGATGCTTCCTAAGGCCCACTTGACTTCACATTCCAGGATGTCTGGCTCTAGGTGAGTGATCACACCATCGTGATTATATGGGTCAAAGATCTTTTTTGTACAGTTCTAGTGATCATTTTTGTCAGTGTACTGAAAAGCAGTAGGAAGTAAAATGAGTCAACCAGCACTGCCTCCTCAAGTTGAGGTTAGATCCTGATTAGGGAAAAGAAAATCACAATTAAGAAACTTAGAACTGAAAGTAGATTTTGGCAGATATTAGTAGATGTACTGTGGGCAGGAATCCCTCAGAAGAAATGGAGTAGCCATCAAGGTCAACAGAAGAGTCCGAAATGCAGTACTTGGATACAATCTCAAAAATGACAGAATGATCTCTGTTCATCTTCAAGGCAAACCATTCAATATCACAGTTATTCAAGTTTATGCCTAAACCAGTAACACTGAGGAAACTGAAGTTGAACGGTTTTATGAAGACCTACAAGATCTTTTAGAACTAACACCCCCAAAAAGATGTCCTTTTCATTATAGGGGACTGGAATGCAAAAGTAGGAAGTCAAGAAACACCTGCAGTAACAGGCAAATTTGGCCTTGGAATGCGGAATGAAGCAGGGCAAAGACTAATACAGTTTTGCCAAGAAAATGCACTGGTCATAGCAAATACCCTCTTCCAACAACACAAGAGAAGACTCTACACATGGACATCACCAGATGGTCAACACCAAAGTCAGACTGATTATATTCTTTACAGCCAAAGATGGAGAAGCTCTATACAGTCAACAAAAACAAGACCGGGAGCTGACTGTGGCTCAGATTATGAACTCCTTATTACCAAATTCAGACTTAAATTGAAGAAAGTAGGGAAAACCACTAGACCAATCAGGTATGACCTAAATCAAATCCCTTATGATTATACAGTAGAAGTGAGAAATAGATTTAGGGGTCTAGATCTGATAGACAGAGTGCCTGATGAAGAATGGAATGAGGTTTGTGACATTGTACAGGAGACAGGGATCAAGACCATCCCCATGGGAAAGAAATGCAAAAAAGCAAAATGGCTGTCTGGGGAGGCCTTGCAAATAGCTGTGAAAACAAGAGAGGTGAAAAGCGAAGGAGAAAAGGTGAGATATAAGCATCTAAATGCAGAGTTCCAAAGAATAGCAATAAGAAATAAGAAAGCCTTCTTCAGCGATCAATGCAAAGAAATAGAGGAAAAGAGCAGAATGGGAAAGACTAGAGATCTCTTCAAGAAAATTAGAGATACCAAGGGAACATTTCCTGCAAAGATGGGCTCGATAAAGGACAGAAATGGTATGGACCTAACAGAAGCAGAAGATATGAAGAAGAGGTGGCAAGAATACACAGAAGAACTATACAAAAAAAAATCTTCATGACCCAGACAATCATGATGATGTGATCCCTAATCTAGAGTTAGACATCTTGGAATATGAAGTCAAGTGGGCCTTAGAAAGCATCACTGCAAACAAAGCTAGTGGAGGTGATAGAATTCCAGTTCAGCTGTTTCCAATCCTGAAAGATGATGCTGTGAAAGTGCTGCACTCAATATGCCAGCAAAATCTGGAAAACTCAGCAGTAGCCACAGGACTAGAAAAGGTCAGTTTTCATTCCAGTCCCAAAGAAAGGCAATGCCAAAGAATGCTCAAACTAACACACAATTGCACTCATCTCACATGCTAGTAAAGTAATGCTCAAAATTCTCCAAGCCAGGCTTCAGCAATACATGAACCGTGAACTCCCTGATGTTCAAGCTGGTTTTAGAAAAGGCAGGGGAACCAGAGATCAAATTGCCAACATCCACTGGATCATGGAAAAAGCGAGAGAGTTCCAGAGAAACATTTATTTCTGCTTTATTGTCTATGCCAAAGCCTTTGACTGTGTGGATCCCAATAAACTGTGGAAAATTCTGAAAGAGGTGGGAATACCAGACCACCTGACCTGCCTCTTGAGAAATCTATATGCAGGCCAGGAAGCAACAGTTAGAACTGGACATGAAACAACAGACTGGTTCCAAATAGGAAAAGGAGTACGTCAAGGCTGTATATTGTCACCCTCCTTATTTAACTTATATGCAGAGTACATCATGAGAAACGCTGGACTGGTAGAAACACAAGCTGGAATCAGGATTGCTAGAAGAAATATCAATAACCTCAGATATGCAGATGACACCACCCTTATGGCAGAAAGTGAAGAGGAGCTAAAATGCCTCTTGATGAAAGTGAAAGAGGAGAGCGAAAAATTTGGCTTAAACTCAACATTCAGAAAACAAAGATCATGGCATCCTGTCCTATCACTTCATGGGAAATAGATGGGGAAACGGTAGAAACAGTGTCAGACATTATTTTGGGGGGCCCCAAAATCACTGCAGATGGTGACTGCAGCCATGAAATTAAAAGATGCTTACTCCTTGGAAGAAAAGTTATGACCAACCTAGATGGCATATTCAAAAGCAGAGACATTACTTTGCCGACTAAGATCCATCTAGTCAAGGCTATGGTTTTTCCTGTGGTCAGGTACGGATGTGAGAGTTGGACTCTGAAGAAGGCTGAGTGCTGAAGAATTGATGCGTTTGAACTGTGGTGTTGGAGAAGACTCTAGAGAGTCCCTTGGACTGCAAGGAGATCCATCCAGTCCATTCTGAAGGAGATCAATCCTGGGATTTCTTTGGAAGGACTGATGTTGAAGCTGAAACTCCAGTACCTTGGACACTTGATGCAAAGAGTTGACTCATTGGAAAAGACTCTGATGCTGGGAGGGATTGGGGGCAGGAGGAGAAGGGGACGACCGAGGATGAGATGGCTGGATGGCATCACTGACTCAATGGACGTGAGTCTGAGTGAACTCCGGGAGATTCTGATGGACAGGGAGGCGTGGCGCGCTACAATTCATGGGGTCACAAAGAGTCGGACATGACTGAGCGACTGAACTGAACTGAATAAACTGAACAGTTAGTAGGCAGAGCCACTCAGAATAAGACTTTGTGTTTCCTTTTTTACTGTTATACTCAATCCTTCCAAGTCTGAAGCTATGACCAGTCAGGGGCTAGTCTTAAAATAGTTCAAACCCAACCATCATTCTACATAGTATGACATGGATATCAACCCTTGTTTAGGATTCTGAGCAATTCAAAACTCTTCTCTAAGAAACTCATAAGGATCAAGTGTTCTGCATCAGTGAGTAGGTTAAATATATCTACTCTGAAGGGAGATTAGGAGGTAAGAACTTTATGCTTCTAATTGTTAGAAGGCATAACTATTAGACATTTTTAAAAATCTGTTGAATAACAGGCACAATTCAGAGATCTCAAAAGAGTTGTCATTTTCTTCAGTTCATGTCAATTTCCAATAGGAAAAACTGACAGAGTGCTATTCATCACATAACCGAGTATGTCAATTCACGGCTATGAGCTTTCCTTTTAAATGCCTGAACATCTGTCACCCAAGACATTTTTGGATTCAGGCAAAAAACCTTTTGTTTCCTTGTATTTGAATATATGGTATATCAGCTTTAGTCAAATAGGTATTTAATGGAGTCAAGGCTTAGCACTTTCAACACATATACTAATTTATATCATTATTTATCTTTTTTATTTTTTAGTTTTTCACTTTGTACTGATTTTTAAACAAAGTAATAGGAGTAAAATGTTTTAACAGATGTCAATGTGACAAAACCATCCATTTGTATACAAGTAAAAAAGACATATAAGCTGAACTCTTAATAGGTACCCCTGTCTTTCAGAAGACCACTGCTATAATCATTTTTTCAGAGGCACCTTAGAGGTGACACTGAAGGGTGTGAAAGTGTGAACATGCTTTGTGGTTGAGGCTAAACTTCACCAGAAGGAATGAACAATTGTGTAACCTTTTGAACTTTCCTTAATCAGAGGAATAGTGTTCCAGATTGTTCTGATAAAACAAAGTTGTTTATATTTTTCTGTTTTTGTGAACTTTACTTAAAGAGACATTATAATATATTGTTAACTTTTGGATGCATTGTTAGTACCAAGATTTTTAATCATATGAATTAATACATTTACTATTTTTATTGGACTTCCCTGGTGGTAAAGAATATGCCTGCCATGCGAGAGACTTAGGTTCAATTCCTGGGTTGGGGAAATCCCCTGGAGAAGGAAATGGCAACCCACTACAGTATTCTTGCTTGGGAAATCCCATGGAGAGAGGAGCTTGGTAGGCTACAGTCCATGGGGTTGCAAAGAGTTGAACAAAACTCTTTTCGCTTCATTTTTTTATTAATAAATGTACAAAATACTTTGGTGGTGAGAATCACCTTTCTTAATTGTTCACATAACCACTTTGCAATATATTGTAGGTTGGTTAGTTCAGTTCAGTTCAGTCGCTCAGTCGTGTCCGACTCTGTGACCCCATGAATCACAGCATGCCAGGCCTCCCTGTCCATCATCAACTCCCGAAGTTCTCTCAAACGCACGTCCATCGAGTCAGTGATGCCATCCAGCCATCTCATCCTCTGTCGTCCCCTTCTCCTCCTGCCCCCAATCCCTCCCAGCATCAGAGTCTTTTCCAATGAGTCAACTCTGTGCATGAGGTGGCCAAAGTACTGGAATTTCAGCTTTAGCATCATTCCGTCCAAAGAACACCCAGGACTGATCTTTAGAATGGACAGGTTGGATCTCCTTGCAGTCCAAGGGATTCTCAGGAGTCTTCTCCAACACCACAGTTCAAACGCATCAATTCTTCAGTGCTCAGCTTTTTTCAGAGTCCAACTCTTACATCCATACATGACCACTGGATAAACCATAGCCTTGACTAGACGGACCTTAGTCGGCAAAGTAATGTCTCTGCTTTTGATTATGCTGTCTAGGTTGGTCATAACTTTCCTTCCAAGGAGTAAGCGTCTTTTAATTTCATGTAGGTATTAGAGAACAAATCTAGGAGACATATATCTCAAGTTTAGATCTAAGTTTTATTGGGTGTAAGGTATCAGAGGACTTTTATAATCTTTTTCTCAGTTTTCATATTGGTATATGGTATTGTGATAATAATAATAGTGACTGAGTAGTTGTGGAGATTAAGTTAATGTACATTCTATTAAAAGGGAAGAGTCTATTTTTTTTAATCAAGAGTATTGATTTTTATGTTTGGGGTTAAAATATGTGGCTAAGGACAAAATTTGAACAAAGTTCAACTGAGAGTTTCTTAAAATATATTATCAAAGATTGTCCAAAGTATTGTGGGAAAATGGAGTAAGTACCATCAGTAATCTCTCTACGTGCCAATAATTGCACTGACAGAGTCTTTCTGATGTAACTATATTGTAACTGCTATAACTTTGGAGTCTATTGAAGGTTTTCAACTTTTTACCCCTTCTGTAACCAGACATTAAAGACCTGGACATTCAAAAATGAGTGTTTATACAATGAGTCCCCTACATATGAACCTTCAAGTTGAGGACTTTCAAAGATGTAAACATGTATTCACTTGTCCAGTCGTGTAAATTTGTTCATGCATCTAGCACGCATTTTCTTGTGCATGCATCCTCTACAAGTGGCTGTGATTTTGTATACTCTACTGTACAGTACTGTTGCTGTGCAGTAAGAGGAGTTTGCTAATGAAGACTTGATGGAATTGGAGGGCCAGAGAAAGGATGAAGTGAGACAAGAGGAGGATTAAGATGAAGAACCAAAGAGATTCATGATGCAAGGAAATAGCAAGGGCAATTTTTTTATTCAAAGAGGCACTGTTAGGTATATATATTATGTTTTGTATTTGTCAACTTCATTACATCCCTTTACTTGTCTGAATAGTTTTTTTCAGGTTATATTATTGGGATTTCAGGTTAAATTTTTGACAGTAGTTTTATACATGTTATTCAGACATATGGCTGACTGTTAGTTTTTGAAGCACAGGATCCCAACGTAGAACAGTACACAAGGGTGCAGCAGCCATTTGAAATACTATCCATTGCTACTATATCATCTGTAATGAGAAAAAGAGCTACTACTCAGACATCTTTGGATTTTTTTTTCTTTTTCTTTTTTTAGGAGAGGAAATATAATTGAATCCAACAAGGAATCAGAATCTGTGCTATCAACATCAGGTATGAGTGAAACTGCTGCTTGTCTTCCATCTCCTATCGCTGATAATGCTTCACCCCTGCCATCACCCACCTCCTCTCCCTTCTCCAGTCAGTTACTTTTCTTCCCTGTTTACTTGATTCCAGCCCCTGTACTGTTGTACTGTGCTACTGCATTTTTCAAAGCACTGTACTGTAAGATTTAAAACATTTTCTTTATTTTTTGTAATTGTTTCTTTTTTCTGTTATCATTTGTGTGAAAAGTACTACAAACCTGATGCTGCTGCCGCTGCTGCTGCTAAGTCGCTTCAGTCGTGTCCGACTCTGTGCAACCCTACAGATGGCAGCCCACCGGGCACCCCTGTCCTTGGGATTCTCCAAGGAAGAATACTGGAGTGGGATTACATGCCTATTAGAGTACAATGCTATATAGTTGATTGTGTTAGCTGGGTACCTAGGCTAACTTTGCTGGATTTAAGAATAAATCGGACGTATGAACATGCTCCTGGAATGGAACTAGTTCATATGTAGAGGACTTACTATACAATGAGAATTTAAAAGTGTGCATGCCTAGGGAAAGCCTGAGAAGACCTTAAATTTATATACCTAAAGCTGATGCTTAGCACAGAGACAGCCTGCAATTAAAACAAGAACAAAAGCCAAACAACAACAACAACAACAAAAAGACAACAATCCTCCCATGCCTGCCCCTACCCCCTACCCCAGCCAAAATAAATAAATAAATAACCACTGGGGTTGAAGGAAAATATGATTTTCAGAGTTGCCACAGTACTAGATTTAAAGGTTCATTTTTCAACAGAAAAATCATAAGGCACACAAATCAACAGGAAGGTATGGCCCATTCAAAAGAAAAAAACAAAATTCAACAGAATTGTTCCTGAGGAAAAACCTAATGGAAAATATAGTAGATGGAGAGTTTTAAAAAATGTCTAAAAAATATTCAAAGAACTAAGGAGTTATAGGGAGAAAATTGAGAAGATGATGTGTGAACTAAATTGAAATATTAATAAAGAAATGGAAACCCTAAAAAGAGACTAAATTTTTTTTCTGCAGCTATAAAGTATAATGATGCTTAAAAATTTTACTAAATGTTTTAACAGACAGCTTTGAGCATGTACAAGAAAGAATCAGCAGACTTGAAGATAGGATAATGGGAAATCATCCTGTCTGAGGAATCAGTCCAGTTCAGTTCAGTTCAGTCGCTCAGTTGTGTCTGACTGTGACCTCACGAACCGCAGCACACCAGGACTCCCTAGCCATCACTGACTATCGGAGTCTACTCAAATCCATGTCCATTGAGTTGGTGATGCCATCCAATTATCTCATCCTCTGTAGTCCCCTTCTCCTCCTGCCCTCAATCTTTCCCAGCATCAGGGTCTGTTTAAATGAGTCAGCTCTTTGCATCAGGTGGCCAAAGTATTGGAGTTTCAGCTTCAGCATCAGTCCTTCCAATGAACACCCAGTACTGATCTCCTTTACAATGGACTGGCTGAATCCCCTTGCAGTCCAAGGGACTCTCAAGAGTCTTCTCCAACACCACAATTCAAAAGCATCAATTCTTTGGTGCTTAGCTTTCTTTATAGTCCAAATGGAAGACAAAAAGATTGAAGAAATGACCAGAGCCCATGTGACCTGTGGAATACCACCAGATAGATCAACATATATATCATGGGAACTCCAGATGGAGAAAAGAAAGAGTACTTGAAGATACAATGGCCAGAAGCTTCCAAAATTTGTATTAAGACATGAATATGAACATTGAAACTCAGTGAACTACACATAAGATGAACTCAAAGATATTTAATAAGATAATCAACATACTGCTCATAAGAAACTTTGGATATAAAAAATTGTGGGGTGTTATGTTCAGATTGCTAAAAGAAAAAGCTACAAACCAAGAACCTTTTAACTTGTTAAACTGTTAAAGAGTTTCAAGAGTTAGGGAGAAACTAAGATATTTCCCGAAATATGTAAGCTGAGTGAGTCTGTAAGCATTAGGCTTGCTCTGTAAGAAATAATGGAGTCCAGCAAGGTAGAATGAAAGGGTACTAGATGACACCACCCTTACGGCAGAAAGTGAAGAACTAAAGAGCCTCTTGATGAAAGTGAAAGAGGAGTGAAAAAGTTGGCTTAAAGCTCACCATTCAGAAAACGAAGATCATGGTATCTGGTCCCATCACTTCATGTCGAATAGATGGGGAAACAGTGGAAACAGTATCAGACTTTATTTTTCTGGGCTCCAAAATCAGTGCAGATGGTGATCGCAGCCATGAAATTAAAAGATGCTTACTCCTTGGAAGGAAGGTTATGACCAACCTAGATAGCATATTATAAAGCAGAGACATCACTTTGCCAACAAAGGCCCATCTAGTCAAGTCTATGGCTTTTCCAGTGGTCATGTATGGATGTGAGAGTTGGATTATAAAAAAATCTGAGTGCCAAAGAATTGATGGTTTTGAACTACAGTGTTGTAGGAGACTCTTGAGAGTCCCTTGGACTAAAGGAGATCCAACCAGCCCACCGTAAAGGAGATCAGTCCTAGGTGTTTATTGGAAGGACTGATGTTGAAGCTGAAACTCCAGTACTTTGGCCACCTGTTGAGAAGAGCTGACTCATTTGAAAAGACCCTGATGCTGGGAAAGATTGAAAGCAGGAGGAGAAGGAGAGGACAGAGGATGAGATGGTTGGATGGCATCACCAACTCGATCGACGTGGGTTTGGGTGGACTCCGGGGGTTGGTGATGGACACAGAGGCTTGCCGTGCTGCCGTGGTCACACATGACTGCATGACTGAACTGAACTGAACTGTTATGGTAATTAAAAACTGTATGGATAAATACAGATCTCAATACAGATAAATAATTGAACAATCATAAAAGCTAATATTATTATAGCAGTGACTGATAACTGTACTTTTTGGTTTCTCCACGATGCATAGAAACTGAAGACTAATATTGAAAATAATATATTTAAAGAAAAACTAGTTAGTGCTGATGTTACCATAAGTTTGATTCATAACTCCACATCTGGGTCTCTTTTGTAAAAATTTTTGAAATACAGTTGATTTACAAACTTCCATTGACTCAGTTATATATATATATATATATATATAATTTATTTAGACTGAGCCAGGTCTTATTGTGGCATGTGGGATCTAGTTTCTTGACTAAGGGTTGAACCCAGAACCCCTGCATTAAGAGTGCGGAGTCTTATTCATTGGGCCACCAGTGGATATATAGAGACATCCCTTATATAAGGAAGTTTATATATATATATATATACACACAATATATAGAGGATGAGATTGTTGGATGGCATCACTGACTTGATGGACATAAGTTTGAATAAGCTCTGGGAGTTGGTGATGGACAGGGAAGCCTGTCGTGCTGCAGTCTATGGGGTTTCAAGAGTTGGACATGACTGAGAAACTGAAGTGACTGATACAATAATATATTACATATATATATATACACACACATATATCAGACATGACTGAGCAACTGAATTGAAATGAACTGATATATATATATACACATATACATATATATATGTGTGTGTGTGTATACATATTTCTAAAAATATTTTTCAAAATTTTTAGCCTTACACATTATTACAAGATACTCAATATAGTTCCCTGTTCTATACAGTAGGTCCTTGTTATTTATCTATTTTATATATCATAGTGTGTATCTGTTAATTCCTCACTTTGGAACCCATAAATGCTTTTTCTATATCTGAAAGTCTATTTCCATTTTGTAAATAATTTTATTTGTATCATTTTTTAGATTCCACATATCAGTGATATCAAATGATTATTTCTTCTACTCTGTCTCAATCATTTAATCTCTAGCTTATCTATGTTGTTACAAATGACATTATTTCACTCACTTTTATGGTTGATTAATATTTCATTGTATGTATATCAGTTCAGTTCAGTCACTTACTCATGTCCGACTCTTTGTGACCCCATGAATTGCAGCACTCCAGGCCTCCCTGTCCATCATCAACTCCCAGAGGTCACTCGAACTCATGTCCATCGAGTTGGTGATGCCATCCAGTCACCTCATCCTCTATCATCCCCTTCTCCTCCTGCCCCCAATCCCTACCAGCATCAGAGTCTTTTCCAATGAGTCAACCCTTTGCATATGGTGGTCAAAGTATTGGAGTTTCAGCTTCAGCATCAGTCTTTCCAATGAATACCCAGGACTGATTTCCTTTAGAATAGACTGATTGGATCCCCTTTCAGTCAAAGGGACTCTCAGAGACTTCTCTGACACCACAGTTCAAAAGCATCAATTCTTCGGTGCTCAGCTTTTTTCACAGTCCAAGTCTCATGTCCACACATGACCACTGGAAAAACCATAGCCTTGACTAGACAGACGTTTGTTGGCAAAGTAGTATCTCTGCTTTTCAATATGCTATCTAGGTTGGTCATAACTTTGCTTCCAAGGAGTAAGTGTCTTTCAATTTCACGGCTGCAATCACCATCTGCAGTGATTTGGAAGCCCCCCAAAATAAAGTGTGATACTGTTTCCACAGTTTCCCCATCTATTTCCCATGAAGTGATGGGACCAGATGCCATGATCTTCGTTTTCTGAATGGTGAGCTTTAAGCCAACATTTTCACTCTCTTCTCTCTTTCATCAAGAGGCTTTTCATTTCCTCTTCACTTTCTGTGATAAGGGTTTCATCTCCATATCTGAGGTTATTGATATTTTTCCCAGCAATCTTGATTCCAGTTTGTGCTTCTTCCAGCCCAGCGTTACTCATGATGTACTCTGCATACAAATTAAATAAGCAGGGTGACAGTATATAGCCTTGACACACTCCTTTTCCTATTTGGAACCAGTCTGTAGTTCCATATCCAGTTCTAACTTGCTTCCTGACCTGCATCCAGATTTCTCAAGAGGCAGGTCAGGTGGTCTGGTATTCCCATCTCTTTCAGAATTTTCCACAGTTTATTGGGGAAAATAAAGTCAAAGGCTTTATTTCCACACAGTCAAAGGCTTTGGCATAGTCAATAAAGCAGAAATAGATGTTTTTCTGGAACTCTCTTGCTTTTTCCATGATCCAGCAGATGTTGGCAATTTGATCTCTAGTTCCTCTGCCTTTTCTAAAACCAACTTGAACATCTGGAAGTTCACGGTTCACATACTCTTGAAGTCTGGCTTGGAGAATTTTGAGCATTACTTTACTAGCATGTGAGATGAGTGCAATTGTGTGGTAGTTTGGGCATTTTTTGGCATTGCCTTTCTTTGGGATTGGAATGAAAACTGACTTTTTCAGTCCTGTGCCCACTGCTGAGTTTTCCAAATTTACTGGCATATTGAGTGCAGCACTTTCTCAGCATTATCTTTCAGAATTGGAAATAGCTCAACTGGAATGCCATCTCCTCCACTAGCTTTGTTTGTAGTGATGCTCTCTAAGGCCAACTTGATTTCATATTCCAGGGTGTCTGGCTCTAGGTGAGTGACACACCATCATGATTATCTTGGGTATAAAGATCTTTATTGTACAGTACTTCTGTGTATTCTTGCTACCTCTTCTTAATATCTTCTGCTTCTGTCAGGTCCATACCATTTCTGTCCTTTATTGAGCCCATCTTTGGATGACATGTTCTCTTGGTATCTCTAATTTTCTTGAAGAGATTTCTAGTCTTTCCCATTCTGTTCTTTTCCTCTATTTCTTTGCATTGATCACTGAGGAAGGATTTTTTTTTTTCTCTCCTGGCTATTCTTTGGAACTCTGCATTCATATGCTTATATCTTTCCTTTTCTCCTTTGCTCTTCGCTTCTCTTCTTTTCACAGCTATTTGTAAGGCCTTCCCAGCCAGCCATTTTGCTTTTTTGCATATCTTTTCCATGGGGATGTTCTTGATCCCCGTCTCCTGTAAAATGTCATGAACCTCTGTCCATAACTCATCAGTCACTCTATCTATCAGATCTAGACCCTTAAATCTATTTCTCACTTCCACTGTATAATCATAAAGGATTTGATTTAGGTCATACCTGAAAGGTCTAGTGATTTTCCCCCACTTTCTTCAATTTAAGTCTGAATTTGGCAGTAAGGAGTTCATGATCTGAGGCACAGTCAGCTCCCGATTTTGTTTTTGCTGACCGTATAGAGCTTCTCCATCTTTGGCTGCAAAGAATATAGTCAATGTGATTTCTGTGTTGACCATCTGGTGATGTCCATGTGTAGAGTCTTCTTTTGTGTTGTTGGAAGAGGGTGTTTGCTATGACCAGTGTGTTCTCTTGGTAATCCTCAGTCTTTGCCCTGCTTCATTCTATATTCCAAGGCCAAATTTGCCTGTTACCCCAGGTGTTTCTTGACTTCCTACTTTGGCATTTCAGTCCCCTATAATGAAAATGATATCTTTTTTGAGTGATAGTTCTAAAAGGTTTTGTAGGTCTTCACAGAACCATTCAACTTCAGCTCCTTCAGCATTACTGGTTTGGGCATAGGATTGGATTATCGTGATGCTGAATGGTTTGCTTTGGAAATGAACAGAGTTCATTCTGTCGTTTTTGAGACTGCATCCAAGTACTGCATTTTGAACTCTTTTGTTGACTATGAGGGCTACTCCATTTCTTTAAGGGATTCCTGCCCACAGTGGTAGATATAATGGTCATCTGAGTTAAATTCACCCATTCCAGTCCACTTTAGTTCACTGATTCCTAAAACGTCAATGTTCACTCTTGCCATCTCCTATTTGACCACTTCCAATTTGCCTTGATTCATGGAGCTAACACTCTAGGTTGCTTTGCAGTGTTCTTCTATATAGCATTGGACTTCCATCAGTGGTCACATCCACAACTGGATATTGTTATTGCTTTTTTTCTGTCTCTTCATTATTTCTGGTATTATTTCCCCACTGTTATCCAGCAGCATAATGGGGACCTATCGACCTAGGGAATTCATCTTTCAGTGCCCTATCTTTTTGCCTTTCATAGTGTTCATGGGCTTCTCAAGGCAAGAATACTGAAATGGTTTGCCATCCCCTTCTCCCATGGACCATGTTTTGTTAGAACTCTCCACCATGACAGGTCCACCTTGGGTGGCCCTACATGGCATGGCTCACAGTTTGATTGAGTTAGACAAGGCCATGTTCCATGTGATGAGTTTGATTAGTTTTCTGTGATTGTGTTTTTCATTCTGTTTGCCCCCAATGGAGAAGGATAAGAGGCTTATGGAAGCTTCCTGATGGGAGAGATTGACTGAAGGGTAAACTGGGTCTTGCTCTGATGGGCAGGGCCATGATCAGTAAATCTTTGATCCAATTTTATGTTGATGGGAGGGACTGTGTTCCTTCCCTGTTGTTTGACTAGAGGCCAAACTATGGTGGAGGTAATGAAGATAATGATAACTTCCTTCCAAAAGTCCCATGCACTACTGCCACACTCAGTGCCCCCAACCCTGCAGCAGGAGACCATTGACCTAAGCCTCTGCTGGAGACTCCTAGACACTCAGGGGAAAGTCGGGTCAGTCTTTTGTGGGGTCACTGCTCCTTTCTCCTGGGTCCTGGTGTGCACAAGATTCTGTTTGTGCCCTCCAAGAGTCTGTTTCATCAGTCTTTTGTAAGTTCTGGCAGCTCTATGGTGGGGTTAATGGCGACCTCCTCCAAGAGGGCTTATTCCCTACCCAGGTCTGCTGCACCCAGATCCCCTGCCCATGTGACAGGCCACTGCTGACCCATACCTCTGTAGGAGACACTCAAAGGCAGGTCTGACTCAGTCTCTGTGGAGTGTCCTGGTGTGCAAAATGTTTTGTTTGAGCCCTCTAAGTGTCTGGTGGGTATGGGGCTTGATTCTAAATGTAGTTTCACCCCTCATACTGTCTTGCTGGGGCTTCTCCTTTGCCCTTGGACATGGGTTATCTTTTTTTGATGGGATCCAACATTCTCCTGTCGACTGTTGTTCAGCAGCAAGTTGTAATTTTGGAGTTCTTGCAGAAGAAGATGATCTCACGTCCTGCTACTCTGCCATCCAATGCACTTTAAAATTAATTTCTGTTTGGGGGCATTCAATATAAAAAGAGGCAATATTGTGAATTCAAGAACCAAAAGTTGGGAGAAAGAGAGGTAAAGGAGCATAGTTTTTGTATCTTATTGGTGTTAAACTAGTATAAATTCTAATTAGAATGTTATAACTTTATAACACTAAATGTAACATCCATGGTAGCTACAAAGGAAATAGCAACAGAATATACACAAAAGGAAAATAGAAACGAACTTAAATTTCTCACTATAAAAGTTCAACTAAACTCAAAACAAGACAATACTGAGGGTGTTAGAGACAAAAAATAAAAAGCTGTAAGGATTCTTTTAGAAAAAAAATGAAAATATAATGA